>CM069914.1:29250247-29577385 GCA_036172215.1 Camellia granthamiana
TATGAGGTTAACAGTTCCAATCACCGGCATAACCTCGTGATTCGTGAAACCCACAAAGGACTATTTTGGGAAGATGGTTATAATCAGCTTTTTGGTGAAAAGCTGCTTATAAGCAGCTTTTTTGTGAGAGAGGAAGTTGGTAATAATCTGAAAAACAGATTATTACCAACTTCCCAAAAGAGGCCAAAAGAGGGTCTTCAGATAGTATGGAAAGAATGCTGTCTTGAGAAGAGCTACTCCATATGCAAACTAGAAATTATAAAGATAAATTATTTTGAATCACAAAATCTAACCCAACGAGAGACAAAAAATAAAATAAAATAAAAAAAACACTCTAATTATATTTTTAGAATTTTTAACAAGAATGTTAGAATTTTTAGATTTGAATAAAAAAAAATTTATTGGTTAACCCAACTAAGAAAAAAAACATGAATTTTTAGAATTTTAAAAAAACATGAATTTTTTTAAATTTTTATAATTAAAAAATTTGAATTTTTAAATTTTTTTTTAAAAAAAGAAATTTTTAGAATTTTATATTTTTAAATAATTAAAAAACTTTTTGTTGGTTAACTCAACTAAGGAAAAAAAAAACACTCTAATTGTCCTTTAAATTTGAATTTAAAAATTTAAATATTTCACTAATATAAAAAATCATGTCCATTAAAAACATAAAAAAATAAAAATGATCTACGCTTAAAAAAAGATCTATTAGTTAGTTCATTTATTATAATAAAAAATAAAAATAAAAAACTTTAATTATCTATACTTTTGAATTTCAAAATTTAAAAACATATATCCCACTTAATATGAGAAGTGTTGATTTCTTCCAATACTTCCTTCCTCCATTCCAAAGAAAATAAAAATGATAAAAGACCTAAATCTTAAGAAATCCTAAACAAACCGAAAATCCAATGTAAGCAAATTCTATATTCAATCTCTTTTCTGAAGCCAACCAACTCTCTGCAAATCTATGTGTGTAAAAAAGTTAGTCTCTTTCTTAATGCTAATAGTCTAAGTTTGAAATAGTTGAAAATTGAAGAGTAGTATTGAGTTATGAATATGTAATTATTATATATTGAACCATGTAAATCTATCTATATATATGTATACACATGTATTTAGCTATCTTTGTTATTCTCATATGTACGATTTTAATCTAATAAACTCATCAACTAATTTTATCATTATGATTTTATAGATAAAAAAAAAATAACAATAATCATAAAAGCATTATAAAAATTCCTAAAACTAAAACACTTTTTTTGTTCATTTTATTTATTTATTAGTATTTGTATATACAATATGTACAAAATTATTCATTATTTTATACGAGTCGAATTCGAGTTTATTTGAAAATTTATACCAATTCAACTAATTTATTATCAATTAATGGTTAACCATTATTCTAATGGCCAAAGAATGGACGAATGGTGGAGGCAACTTGAGATTAGAGAAGAGCGATAGTGGGTAGCAGTAGAGGTCGACTTGAGGTAAAGGGTAATGAAAGGAAGTTAAAAGTAAGGGTGATTGCGTATTAAATGTGCTTTAAATAAGAGTCGAGGCGGGTCAACAAAGAAAAAGATGAAAATTAGAGAGATAATGATTGGTGAAGGGTAAAGATTTGACAAATGTTATTAGGAGAAGTAATATCATGCTACTCTTCAAAATAAATAGTTGACAAATTTATAAATCAACGTATAAGATAGTTAATCATATACAAATATTTTTTTTACTATAATTCATTTTAAATAACAAAATTCTGTATTGCACGGATAATATGTTAGTTTTAATATAATGGGAAAAATTATATATTAATAAAAATTGAAAAAAAAAATGATATATTAATTTATATATATTTGGTGCTACTAGTTTATGGATGATAAAAATTCGGATGATTTGCCCACCTCAACCCCTCTTGCGGTTCGGGCGCAGAGAATTACAACAAAGAAGAAAAACAAATCTTCCCTGAGCTTTCTGAAAGGGTTTTCCAAGCAACGAAGAAAAATGCACTTTAAAAAAGGAAAAGTGGCAAAGCTTCTTCCACTGGTAACTCAGATCTTCCATTTCATCTTTCTCTCTCTTGAGTTTTGTAGTTAGATCTGGCTGTGTGGGTTGTTAGCAAAACATGTGAACGTGCTTTAATTCCATTTCATCTTCGTCTTTTAATGTTTAAAAGAAATTCTCTTTGGATTTTTCTGAATTGTTCTCTTGTTATTATTTCTTCCCCATCTCAGATTTCAATATTTAATCAGCAAAACTGTTTATTTAATTTTACAAACTCTTTTTTTATTTTTATTTTTATTTTTGTCTTTAAAATTATGCATCTAATCCCAGAAATGAGTTTGGGCAATTTCCCCCCTCCCCCCTCAGATTGCATAATTAATTCAAGGTCAAGGTCAAGGTCAAGGTCTCCTCAAATCATACAAATTAATTCACAGAAAATTTAGAGAAAGAGACATTACCTTTACCAGATGCATGATGCTATGAATGTGTTTGCAGTGTGTACTACGTGTACCAATTAGTACACTAATTAGTGCACCAACATATGTTATGATATTTCATGTCAAAATTATGGGTCCCACCCATTATATTAAACTACAAAGACCAACAGGGGTCTAAAATTATGCCATTACGGACTAATTAGTATATTAATTGGTGCGTGTAGTTTTATTCATATGCTTGTGGTGGGCTGCCCATTTTGGAAGGTCTGGATTAGAATTCAAATTTGACAATTGTTGCATTGTTTAATTAAGTTTTCGTGTACCCAATTGCCATATTATGTTATTAAAAGCTCCTTTAACCGCTGTAATACATATTTACTGCGACCAAAGGAAAAGCTAGTGGAAGGAAATGAAAATGATTTATAATTTATAAACCCAAATTTTATACAAAAAAATTTAATAAGAATGATGCAACAGTGGCCGTCTTCAAGTTACAAGTCACAGTAATTGGTGTTTTTAGTTTCTTGATGAAAGGATCACAAAGAGTTGCATTGTTTTGTATATAAATTCTGTACAAAATTCTTATTTGTAGATTATTTTATGAGAGAAAATTATCACAAGGTTTTGAGAGAAAATTATCACAGGGCTTGAGGGTGGTCATTTAATCAATTCAGTTCAACCACTTCTTTTTTTTATTATTTTGTTGGGGTTGGGGTGGGTTTTTTTTTTTTTTTTTGGGGGGGGGGGGGGGGGGGGGGGCGGAATTGTAAATCAGTTGGATAGGTTAAGAAATATTTCTATTTTTATGGTGGTACGAATTTTCTATGTGCAAGTGATTACTGCGTTTGGTGCAAATCCTTCTTATATGTCATAGTTGTACAAAAAAAAGATTCCATCTATAGT
This sequence comes from Camellia granthamiana, assembly GCA_036172215.1. Taxonomy (NCBI): domain Eukaryota; kingdom Viridiplantae; phylum Streptophyta; class Magnoliopsida; order Ericales; family Theaceae; genus Camellia; species Camellia granthamiana. The sequence continues at coordinate 29,253,592 of CM069914.1, forward strand.
TAGTGTAATGATTTTTCCATTGTGCCACTGATTTGCATCTCCCCCCCTCCCCCCTTTCCTTTCAAATTGCAATATTTATCAATCCTAGGGTATTTATTGTTGACCTCAAGTCAAAGTCTCCTCAAATCATACAAATTAATTATATTTTGTGATGCATTATCATCTGTTACCAATATTTATTGATTGCAAGCAGAGAAAGAACCATATTCTCTTTAGTTAGTAGAGTCAATTGGACTATGAAGTTGGGTCTCAATGGGCTAACCACCGCCCAAACCTTCGATGATCTACATGGTTTATCTTGTAAGACACATATCATTCTTGCAATAAATCAGATTGATTGGATTACCAATAGACACATAATCATAACACATTTATCTTCAAAATAATAAGTTGTTTATTTTTAAAATCATACATGTCATTCATTTTTTTTTTGTTTTTGGGCTGTATGATTTCAAGAGAAATTGGAAATCCTGAGCTAGAAGATTAGTAAATAAAATTAGAGCATTCTTGTATGTGATATTTAGCATTAAAAAAAATAAAATAAAATTGTAAGATTTTGATTTTTACTGTCATTAATTTTTTAAATTCCTGGTTATGGGTATTTTCTAAATTCTGAGGGAGAAAGTTCACATCCTCTAATGATCATAGAAAAATTTTGGTGACCTTTTTGTGGTTGCATCTTTGAAATGAAAATTTTAATTAATTCAAGACAATTCGTCATCACAATCGAAATACACCACTAATAGCAACATCAATGAATTTGAGATATTCAAATTGAAAATTTTATATCATGGGATATTTGTTTGTTGATCCAAAGTCAAAGGTCTTTTCAATTCATACAAATTAATTCTTACCTAGTCTTCATTGGAAGCTAGTATTTGGTAGGTGTGGATTAGAATTCAAATTTAGCAATTGTTAATAAAGTTTTAGAGTAACTAACTGGGTTAGCTTGGTTGGCCACTTTTGTACACTATCAACTGAGACGTTGGAGGGTCAATTCTTTCCATTGACAAAATTGATTATTTACTCCATATTAGAGTCTTTGTTTATTGTTTATTTCTTCATTGATTGTCCTGTTTAATATAATTATTTTGATATTCGTAAATATTCTTTTATTGATTGACAAAAAAAATAAATAAGTTAATGCTATTAGCTAATTTACAAGCTCTAATAGTTGAAATTGCACTATTACTAATATACATTGTTGGTATGTTTTTTAATAGAGGGTCAGCATACTTCTTGATTGCCCGAGCAAAGAAAATCTCTTAGAGAGAGGAAATCAACAGAAGATTTTGAATCAAAACCAATTATTATTTGGGGAATTTTTTTTAAGGTCCTTGGTATTAAGATTTTATAGCATAAAGGACACTCAATATTTTCATGATGTCTAAGGTCCCTCAACATCAATTCAGAGAAAATTCAATCCAGAGAAAATTCAATCCAGAGAAAATTCGTTCCAGAGAATTTCTCTGGACAAATCACAGAGAAAATTCAAATTTCTCTGGACACATCACAGAGAAAATCTCACCAGAGAATTTCTCTGGATTCAGCCCAGAGAAATTTTCCTCTCCACTCCAGAGAAATTTACTCATTCCTAGAGAAAAATTCACTCAAATCACCTCACATACAGTTCCAACATAAGCAAATTAAACAATAATACTTATTGCAGCAAAAATGAAATTAGTCCTTTGAGAAGGAATTTTAGGTTTTGCTTCAGACTATGGATAATATGGAAAAATTACCTGATGAACTGTTCATCAGCATTTTCTCTAAGCTTGTGCTAGCATCTTGTGGGAGTATGACAGCAGGTATGTGTATATTTAAATCAGTTTCGTCGGGTTCACAAACCATCAAGCACCGACGCCAACAAATTTTCGAACCGCGCTGCAATTTGAACCGCGCTGCAATCTCTGTAGTTCGATTCGCCCTTTGAATTCGAGATCTCCGTTTCATTCCTGTTCTTGAGCTTCACGATCACTTTGAGTCCGAGAGATTGAACTCTGTCACATTCGAAATCAAATTCGAATTCGAATTCGACTTCGGAATTTCTCTGTAATACATGGGGCGTGGGGTTGAGGGGACCTTAGACATCATAAAATAATATCGTGGATCTCTTTCAGTACTAAAATTGGGAGAGGGACCTTAAACTAATTTTCTCTTATTATTTACATTTCCTTTGTCTAGAGGTGAGATTGAATTTTTCTAATTACTACTAATGCCTCATTTAGGAACAGATTATTTTAGTAACTTTTTGACATTTTGGCTAAAATATGAGGTAAAAAAATTTAGTATGTTCGGAATGACTTTTTAATTTTTTACGAAAAGATATGTAAAAAGTAGAGAGAAAATAGAATATTTGACTTTTTAGTAAAGGTTATAGGCTTTTTGATTTTTTTAGTAACTTTTTGACTTTTAGGCTAAAATAGAAACCTGCCAAAAGAGGCCTAAATGTTAAATTGATTTATTTAAAACTGCACTATTACAAATAAACTTCGTTAATATTTTCTCTATAGAGCCCACCATACTTTTTGATTGTAAGCAAAGAAATTTAGTGAGAGGAAATTATGACAAGATTTTGAAACCAAATCAGGTTATTATTGACATTTCCTTGTTAAGAGGTGAGATGAATTTTTTCTAATTATTACTGAATGTTAAATTAATCTTGATGTATAATTTTTTATTTTTTATTTTTTATTTTCTTTGTCCTGTAAATTGTTTATATTAGTAATGCTAATATAGAGGGATTTTCCATCCTTCGACCCAGACAATACAACAACTGAATAACAATTTCATGGTCTAATGTGTGAAAAGGAGACCAAAGTTAGAAAACACTTGAGGTCCTTTAGTCAATAAATAAGTGGTATGGTCCTGTGTATCCTGGTGCTTTTTGTGCCTTTATAAGTACTCAGACCACTTGGGTGCTAAATTTCTGAGTTTGTGCAAAACATGCAAAGAAGAAATTATAGGGGTAGCTCCATGTTTATAGAGATGAGATTGGTGTGGTTGTGGGTAATGTTGGTTTTGGCTAGTGAGTGTTATGGGTGTTTGGAGCATAAGAGGATTGCTCTTCTGCAATTAGGAAAATGTTTTGGAGCTCTAATTTGTGAGCTCTAATAGCTCTAATGTGTATGTAGAGTCCATCTGATGCAATTTTTTTTTTATTTTTTTTTTCACCTCACTAGAGCTCAATTAGAGCTCTAATTAAATGCTTTCACCAACTACCCAAATGGCTCTACCCTACAAACATGGTTGGATGCTTGTAAGGGTGAGGAGATTATTGACAGTTGTTGTAAATTAAAGTATTATAACGCAGCGGTAAAAACATTTAGATCATACCTTTAGGTGATAGAACCTGAAGCGAAGAATCTCGTGGGTAAATCACGTGTTTCTAAAATGCTAACAACGAACACCCAGCAGTGGAGTGATACCACAATATGAGTATCACTCACACAAGTCACAGTGCAAAGGCTGGATCGTTCTTTTCATGGGAGAGTTAGAGAGAGAGTCTGGGAAAAAAGTTATGGGTAAAAAAACCACATCACGTATCTGATATTAATCTATTATATAAATATATAATCAGATATATAGCCATATATATCAATCTATCCATATCAGTTGATATGATAGATATAGATATCATGAGTGGTTATCTAAATAAGTTTTGAATTTGAATTCAAATTCAAACTTACATGGATAAGGTTCAAAAGGTTCAAAGGGTCATGTCACGTGGGCGCCCAATTTCTAACATCTCCTACTCGCACATAAGTTGGCATGACACTGCCACATCTCTATCTCAATCTCTCCAAAAAATGAACAATCTCATACTAGCGAATGCACCGTGCGACTGTTGAGAACACCTGCATGTGGGAGCTCTATACTAGAAACTCAAAATGAGCCAGCATAGAGACATCAACCCAAAAAAGACAGAAATAGTGTCTCATATAGCCTAGACTCATCTGATTACACCGGTCAAAAAAAAAAAATGTCTAATCCCTAAAAAAAAAGAGCATGTTTGACCCTCTCAGTTCTTGCAATATATTCACACTCAATCCGCCTCTTACACAGAGCGATGTGAGTTGCCAGCAGTGAATATACAACAGTGGTGTAATACTAGATGATCTTCCCTTTGCCTTCATGCCATTTAGTTTAGGATTGACCGCTTTCCCAGTGATGTCCCTTAAGGCCGAATCATACATGACCGCAGGCAACATACCAAGGTAGCAGAACATCAACCTCTTACCTTATGACATAGTCAAAAGTCACAAAAGGATACATAAATGAAAGTCATATCAATAATGACACGTAAGACTCACACGGTGAGGAAACAGGGATCTATTCTCTCACCTCATTACTCGGTCGCCAAGCACATATAGTATGAATACATGTTACAGTGGAGTAACTCTTCCAAAAGAGTGACATCATACTCGATACACCGTACAGATCTTAGTCTCGTCGCTTTCTAGCGCCTAATCCGAATTCTCTATTTGCTCACCTACCAGGCGCCAAATGAGATCTCACATCTGGCTAATCATAACAGGCAAAACATGGAAAGCGGGTATTAACGTCCATGTTTGGTCCTTATCACGACCTCATCTTGGTTGTAACCAAGGCGACATACATAGTGGATAATTTAAGCCTCTTTTGGCTCCAAATAAAAATAAACCACTAGTCTCATCCTTGCTCGCTCCCAAGCGCCAAGGGCGATTGCTCGTGTGAGTGAGCCAATCTTGTTTGCTGACATCATCATCTGCTAATTATTATGACACAAACTATAATAGTGTCAACATTCCATCATCTCACAACAAATAAGTGATCGATTTTAAAAAAAACACGACCACAGCTTGCGCAATTCTAGATTCCAAACATAAGACTTATCAGCACCTCTTGCGATAAGTATATACAACGGAATCCACCATGTGCGCCTCACATGAAGTGATTCAAGATCACTACCTCTTGCGTAATAACCTCTCTAAAGATATTTTGATGACCAATCTGTGTTCATTCAAGATGCGCCCAACTAGCGCATTGAATCTTACAAGGAGCAAATTAATATACTACTAGTAAAGCATTCTATTCACAGTCTAATGAGCAAGATCAATGTCTAAACAACTCAGTTGACCATTTACCAAAGATAACACTTATCATGTCGAATACGCCCACATAGCGTACTTCAAGCTCCCATAACAAAAAAAAAAAAAAATCAAGGAATATAGGTTATCTGTTTCTTCCCAAAGACAATCTGAGGATTCACTCAATAGCTAAGGCTCTGGCTTTTATCGATAGGTAAGTCAATGGGTTTGCAATTTTGCATCTAGAATCGTTCTAGGATATTCCTTATGTAAGTCATCGAAGACAAACCGGGAATTCTCCCAAAACAATCCCTAAGGATCGTACATCCGAGCATATAAATTGCATCATCCATGTCCATCATATCTAAAATAGAGGACTGTCCACCCTAGGTGGCGACAACCTTATAAATTCCTGGCTTATAATGACTAAGTAAGGAAAAATTTCTTTTGGACCATTGATCATGCCTCAGTGGTCTTCATCGATCATCGTTGGCCTATCATGGCTCGACGAAATCTAAGAACCACTATTTGGATAACTGTTTTAGGTTGTAAAAGATTTATTGGAACTAGCAACCTTTTTGCACTCCTAACTATTCACCATAAAAGCAGAAGGTAAATCCCTACGGATTTACTTATCCAATTCTCCAACGAGAAGTTGGGTCACAACGTCCACAAATCAATGTTCTGAACTTATGTCAATCATAGCCTAAGTTGAAATAACCTCATTTCCCAGGAAGAAGTCTTCTCATGGTCTACACTTTTCTCAATGGTGCGACTTTTCAGTATCTAGTGAGCCTTATGCCTCAACAATGACTATCCAAAATGCACATAACTTTACAACAGTTTCGCGTCATAATGAAAAGTCAACCAATTTATACAAATGGTTAATCCTCAAAGACTTTGTCTTAAACTGCGCAACATTAATCCACTTTCTAAAAACAGGGGACTAGAGCCTTTGGCATTATCCTAGGCTCTTTATTATCTTGCGGAGCAATCATGAATGTTTCCCTCTCAATCACCCAGTGATGACGTAGAAAAATTTCACAATTGCTACCATGCAACTAAGAATGCAGAGTATTATTCTCTAACGGATTAATCTATTAGTAGGCACATCGCTCCTATTGTCCCTAGGATATTGGAAATTTCTTTCCATTCTCAACTAGGCTACATAAAGCGCTATGCTTAGAATTTTCTATCTTATAGAGTTCCAAAACTCTATTCACGTCACATTTACTAAGAAAACTTTATGTGACTTAGTTACACTACCACAAAGCTGCTTACCTATATGCACATGACCCGGAGGGTTTACATGACAGCATACAATAATGCGCCACATAATCCTATGTGTTTACAAGACAGCATACAATAATGCGCTATAGAACCCTAGGTCTTAACTTCGCAAACTTATGAGAAGTAAAATAAAGATAAGCTGCTTAACAGTTACAGATTGCCCATAGATGGCTCTCCGCTAACCCATTACTCAAATGGAGTGTAAAATCTGATATGGAGGGCACTTAGTTAGGGATATAGGCAACAAACTAGTGCAATTCCCAATTGGGAAACATTTTGTGCCATCATCCACCTAACATTAACAATACTTAATTCCTTATCTCTACTACACTTTTGTGTTGCTGAGTACTAGAAATAATCAATTTTCTAAGCATCCATTTCTCTTCACAGAGCTTTCTAAAAAATAACTCAAATAGATACTCGCCACATTGGTCAAAACTAAAAGCACAAAAGCTCTTATCTAATTGATCTCGACCTCATATGTGCAATGTCAAAAATCATCTGAAAACTTTTGACTTATGGGAGATCAAATAGTCTTGACTCAGATGCGTATCGTAATCTATAAATGTGTCGAGATTGAGGCTTAGCTATCATACCCTTACATATATCTAGTCACAAATATTATAGTGGATTAACTGCGCCAATATAGATGCCATTCTACGGCTTACCTACTTACTTGTGCGCAACCATTGCGATTGCGAACAAAGTTACACATTCACATGAGAGCAAGATGTCACAAGCGAGTGGGCCCGAGAAGGCCTACTCAAACCATCCTGTCATCATCTCATTAATGTGATTAAGTATAATAAGCCACCGGTTCATGACCTATGTCATAAACCAATTCCAATCATCCTAATATGTGAGTTCTTGAAGACAAGTTTTAAAGGTTTAGGCCCAACTAGGTAATGACTCACTACTAATTCATATTCACTAGATCATAAAAGGATGTCATGGAGATATCAAGTATGCCTAAGTTGCAAATTTAACTAGTAAGTGCTAATCCCCTACACCTTCAAGTCAATTTTATTCTCCATACACTTTAATGCATCTAGTTGAAAGATGACGATGCTCCTCTTGCCATCTCTGTTTCTCGCTTCATAGTTACTTGTAATTAATTCTACTATCCACAAGAAGGAGAGAATAAACTATCAATCTATGACAGCTCCCACAAGTAACTTAAGCGCGAATTGGGCTAAAGAGTCTAATTCAACACAATGCTCTCACGAGTCATGCGTCAAATTCTTAGAGTCATAACAACCTTGTCGGCCTTGACCTTTTCATTACTATGCTGCAACGTTCACGCTTAGTGGTAAACGTTATTCAAAAGATATTAGCCTAGCTAAGGAATCATACAAAAAAGTACCTCCTCATGTCTCACACTCAAGTGTGGAAATAGTAAGTGTCCAGACTTAGACAAGTTGGCAATACTAATAGATTTTGCAGCCACTTGGTGCTAATCTCTTCACTTAGTGTTAATAGATTTTTCTGCTACTAAGCGCTAATCTTTTAACTTCAAGTGATACTTTAATGCACACTATTATAGTGTGTGAAATTTTGCTCCATCCACTCCCAATAGTTGGATAGAGAGCAAAACACTGCCTTTACTAGCTACTCATCTTACACTTAATGACTAATTCATTTAAGCTCGCATTTCTTGGATGACGTGACTCTTGAATGTTACTTTATCCAATGATGCAACATCATTACAAGTCAAATTACAAAGTCAATCCGTGCAGCTCAATAGTTAAGATCATATTCAGATCTATTGAGGGCTTACTAATTTTATAACTCCAAAACTCGCTAACCAAAACTACGTAGCGTGCCGCTAACCATAGCGCACACATTAGTTTTTATTGTGCCAAACAAGGCAACAAAACCACGGCGACTTTGAGTCATGTTTCCTTACTTTAGCTCAATTAAGGTCTGATCTAAAGTCTTCCAGACTTTTGCTCATCTAAAGAATAGGATTACATTGTTCATATTTGAACATCTCTACTAAGTCTAGGTCAACCAAATTAACTTCCATAAGCTAAGTCAATTTAGAGAGAAATTTGCATTGGGATTAATTTGATTAGCATAATATAATTTTACCGCAAAAATCTAAATTAAATAGTGACAATATTACACAAGTCGCAAGATCGAAAATCCGCTATGCTCGTAATCATCTCTTGCGCCACAGGTGACAATTATCCAAAATTTAATTTAATTCATGCGCAAAATATTAGTTTTCGGGAGTAAATCTACAAAGATTTCTCTCAACCGAACAACCTCCCACTGATTGTGGCATGTCTTAAAAGCATGATAAAATATTCTAATTCCATACAATAGTATCATAATGTAAATTCACAATCAACTCATGCTATGTTATAATTTATAATGGAATTTAAACAAATAACAAAAATGATCATGTTATTCGAATCACAAAATAATAGAAATTCTAGGCAAAAAACAACCATATGCTGTATTTAATATTCAGATTATGCCATAATAGAAAGTATATCACGTTTGAAATTTTCTGGTATTTTCTGAAATTTTAAATAATTAATAAACACACATAAAATCATAAATTAATATTCCAGAATCTGGAAAAATGCAACAACCATACCAGTAAATAGTAAACCATAACAGTAGTCTACAATAAAAAAATTCAGCCCCAGAAACTTAATCATGCAACACCATATGCATTTTAAAGCAGAAATAATGAATTATTATTTCAGGAAAAATATTTTTTATTTTCATAAAATTTTGAAAATTTTTCAGAAGATAAAAAATTTAATTCTAAGTCTAACAGTACCAATCATGTTTAAAACAAAGCTATAACGAATTACTTATGACCATTTAACGCAATTCTGAATTAAAAAAAAAAAAAACAAACAGACCCTTAACATCAGCAGCCAAGCCGGAAGAGAAAAAACGGCGTGGCTCAGAGGCGGCTTAGCACGCGGCTCAGCGCAGGGCGTAGCACGCGACTCAGCGCATGGTGCGCGCATGCGCAGCTTGGACGAGCGCGCGTGGACAGCGCGGCTGACGCGCGCGTGATGGCTCGTGTGAAGGGCGCTTGGCGCGTGGCGGCGTCATATAGCGCGTGCGGCACACGCGCTGCCTTCTGGGGTGTTTTCTGGTCTAATTTTGGTACTGTCGGACTCTATTTTTCACAACAAAAACATTTATGATCTCAAAAATGACATTTAATGAACATAAAAATTGAGGTGTATAACACTCTCAATCTAATAAGAGTGGAAGTGCAGAAACCCTGTACTTCATCTTCCTCCTTCATTAATTTTCATGCATATAATGTGTATATATTTATATAAAATTATACACATGATTAAATAAAGCACGAAAATACCCATATAAGCTCTGATACCAATGTAAATCAAAGTATTATAACGCAGCGGGAAAAACATTTAGATCATACCTTTAGGTGATAGAATCTGAAGCGAAGAATCTCGTGGGTAAATCACGTGCTTCTAAAATGCGAACAACGAACACCCAGCAGTGGAGTGATACTACAATATGAGTATCACCCACACAAGTCACAGCGCAAAGGCTGGATCGTTCTCTTCATGGGAGAGAGTTAGAGAGAGTCTGGGAAAAAGGTTATGGGTAAAAAACCACATCACGTATCTGATATTAATCTATTATATAAATATATAATCAGATATATAACCATATATATCAATCTATCCATATCAGTTGATATGATAGATATAGATATCATGAGTGGTTATCCAAATAAGTTTTGAATTCAAATTCAAACTTACATGGATAAGGTTCAAAAGGTTCAAAGGGTCATGCCACATGGACGCCCAATTTCTAACAGTTGTCAATGGGGAAGAGTCGAGTGCAAAACTACAACGAGGAGAGTGATCCAACTCACTCAATTATTCAAGGACTTATTATGATTCTGGAGCTTGGTATCTAAATGCCTCAATGTTTCTTCCATTTGAAGAACTTCAAAGCCTTGACTTGTCAAGCAATGGATTAGGGGGTTGGCTTGAGAATGAAGGTTTTTGATTACTTGAATAGCAACCAAACAAGTTCAGTCGACTGCTTGCTTTCTGACAATGTTTACAAAATGTTGTGACTAATTGTGATATATATATTGTTGACTATTTTACAGGTCTCGAGAAGTTGGCAAGGCTGACCAACCTGCAGGTTCTTGATTTGAGTCACAATAGGTTCAATAATAGCATCCTTTCAACTTTGGGTGAGCTAACATCTCCTAAGAGCATTCCCATCAGTTTACCTAAATTTCACCATAAAATATTATTAAAAAATTCATTCCCTATTTTAGAAATCACTTTTTTATTTACTTTTCCGAACAAACTCTTTATTTTTTCCCTAAAATATTATTAAAATATTTTTTCCTATTCTTTCACTTTTTCATCTGCTTTCTTCACTTTCCCTTCCATATCTCTACTTTCTAGTTTGATCTGATCAAATCAAACCCATTTTTTATATATATACATGTTTGTGGTGACTTTTGTATTGTTGTTCTTGGATATATATATATATATATATGGTAATTAATAAGGGAGATGCACCATGAAGATCTTTTGGAGGCCTTGTTTAGTGACAACGTTGGCTTCAATGTCAAGAATGTTGCTGTGAAGAATCTGAAGCGTAGATTTGTGGCTTCAAACTCAAAGGCTCACTGGAACAATGTTTCAAGCGTGGATCAATCCCCTGGAAATTCAAACCCAAAACCATTCAACAATCCATTGTGTTCAACCCTCTGGAACAAAGGCTCTCTCAACAGAGGTGAGGTCATCCGCCTGGATCTCCGGCCGGTCAACCCCCTGGACATCCGGCCCCTTGTCTGGGCTGCTGTGTTAGCGTCTTCAACGAAATAAAATATGAATTTATTAGATATGAGGGAGCTACAGTAACTCCCTACAAATAGGGAATCACTGTAGCAATCCTAAATTTAAGGAATCATATAAGGGATCTGATGGGGTTGCATTTTTGAAGAATCAGTCCCTTATAATAGCGAAAAGCTATTTTAAGGCATCTGCTGGGATGCTCTAAGTCTTTATATATAAGAAGTAATAGGTAGAAAGGAACTATCAATAATGGTGGTGAGTTTAAAATCCATCCCTTTCCAATCTCAACTAAATAGTAAATAGTACTGCCAAATTTATATATTAAAAAAAAAAAAAAAAAAACTGCCAGAATAGAAAAACTAGGTTTACTTGGTTTCGGACTAATACTTTCATCTTCTTGACTTGACACTAGATCTCAAACATTTTAATGACTTGGAGGAGCTGGGTGTTAGTTGGAACAATCTTGATGGTTTTATAACACACTTTGGAAGTCCTTTTTAGTGGCTTTTTAGCTAAAATATGAGGTGAAGAAAAATGAAGTGTTTGGTAGTAACTTTTGCTTATTTGGTGGTATTTTTTGGGAGGTACTTACGTGTAGGTCCTAATAAGTGGATTTATTGTCTAATAGGTCTCATGAAAAAAATTTGTCATAAAAAAGCGTCACTAATTGTAAGTTTTAGCGACAATTTATAAAAATCATGATAAAAAAAAGTCAGTAATTGTTAATTTTTAGCGACATATATAAAAAATTATCACAAAAAAATTATTTTTAGCAATAATTTTACCAAGACTTATTTTCAATAGGGCTTGATGGGAATTAAGTCTAACTATTAGGACCTATTGGTAGTTTATCTTCTTCTTCTTTTTTTTTTTTTTTTTTTTTTTAACTTTTCAAAAAAATTGTAGACTTCTAGATTTAGCTTGATGAGACGAGCTAGAGAATTAAAAAATTCTAAAAAAAGTTTAAAAAAGATAAAAATAAGTAAAAAATAGTGGACCTGTTTGACTTATTTTGGCTTTTTATTTTTATTTATTTATTTTTTACTGTTTAGATTTGTCTACACAAGACAATTGGAAAAATAGAAAAATTTAACATAATTTTGCAAAAAAGTCACTAAAGACAAAAAAAAAAAAAAAAAAAAAAAGAAGAAAAAGAAAAAGAAAAACCTAGAAAAAGAGGTGGCTTATCTAGCTCCTCCAACAGTCACTTTTTGACTTTCTTAATGACTTTTTGGTACGGTTGCAAACAAGCCGAGCTTTGCTGAGTTTGAACTCGGCTTGTTTACTTATCGAGCTCGTTTATTGAGCTCGAGTTCGGCTCGATAAGAAATTGGACTTGAGCTCGGCTCGGCTCGGCTCGTTAACATTAATGAAACTGAAGCTCAGCTTGGCTTGGCTCGGCTCGGCTCGGCTCGATAATTTTTTTAAAAATATTATTTATATTATTTAAATAAAAATAATTAAATAAAAAATATTATTTGTATGATTTAATATATAAATAATATATTTATTGGATAATTTAAATAAAGATAGAAGAGCCGAGTTTATGTGAGGTCGAGCTTGGCTTGTTTACTAAACGAGCCTAATAGTCGAGCTTGAGCTCGGCTCATTTACTAAATGAACCAAGCCGAGCCGAACCAAGCCCTTAACGAGCCGAGCCGAGCCGAGCCGAGCTTATTCATGAACAGTTCGGTTCATTTGCAGCCCTACTTTTTGGCTATTACCAAACAACATAACAATATGTAAAAGTAATGGATTATTTTGTTTTTTATTCTACAATTGGCTTCTGTTTCTTAAATTTTTACTTTTGGATAAAATATATCTATGATCCTAAAATATGTGTTTTTGTGTCATTTTGATTATTTAAGTTTTATTTTATTTTTTTAACTTTTTGTCCCTAAAAGATTGTTATTTGAGTCAAATTCAATTTTAGACCAACGTTTAAATCACTAAAAGAATAATAATAACACACGTTTATGATTACTCCATACCAAGAGAGAAGTTATTAGTTCTGATATGGTGAGATCCATTTGGCCTTTTGATAGATTTGAGTTTCTGGATGTTGGTGCGAATGGCTTTGCTGGTGGTCTTTTGTGCGTTTGGAATCCAGGAGTCTTCTCTCTTCATTGTAGTTGCTGTTCTAGGAATTTTGTTGTGTTAGCTGGCAAGATTAAATCTGAGTTTGAAGGAGTGTTAGTAAACCTCTATGCTCCTAATGATGTTGTAAAGAGAAGGGACTTATGGGATTTGGTTATCAGAATCAAGCCATTGTTTCCCAATCCTTGGTGCATTGGGGGCGATTTTAATGAGATTAGGTGTATGAGTGAGAGGGTTGGTTGTTCCAGGAGAAATGTGGGTATGCAGGATTTTAATGAGTTCATTGACAAGTTTGAAGGGGTGGAGCTATCAATGCTAGGGAGAAGGTTCACTTGGAGCAATTCCAGTGAAAACGGTAAATGGAGTCACATTGATAGGTTCATATTAGACTCTGATTGGCTTGCTGTTTTCAATTTTAAATGTTGGGGGCTGCCTAGGTCTGTGTCTGATCATTGTCCTATTATTATGAAGGAAGATAGTAGGGACTGGGTCCTAAACCTTTCAGGTTCATGAATTGTTGGTTTCTCCATTCTGGGTTTCTGCTTATGGTTGAAAGGTTTGGCTTGAAGCAGAGGTTGATGGGTGGGCTGGTTATAGCCTGTCCAAAAAGTTGGGTTTTTTAAAGAAGCATCTTAAGGAGTGGAATGTATCTGTTTTTGGTAACCTTACATCCCAACTGAAACTTGCTGAAGAGGAGTTCCATCAGCTGGACCTGCTAGCTGAGTCTAGAGAGTTGTTGGCAGCTGAGATATCCAGAAAAGCAGAGTTGAGGGAGCTAATTTGGAAGTTAAGTAAGAGGGTAGAGTGGTTTTGGCTTCAGAAATCCAGACAAGACTCGGCTTTCAGAGGTGATAAAAATACAAGGTATTTCCATTTGATGGTTAAATGTCGGCAGAACATTAATCTCATTAACTCAGTGGTAGCAAATGGAGTGGTGGTTGCTGATCCAATAGGAGTAAAAAGTCAGGTCTGGAATCATATTAAGAGTGCTTTTTCAGAATCATGGAAGGTTAGGCCAAAATTAGGAGGGGTATTTCAGACCTTAGATGGTTCCCAAGTTCTTGAACTTGAAAAGGAGTTCACAGAGTCAGAGGTTTGGAGTGCTCTGAAGGCCTGTGATGGGAACAAGGCCCCTGGGCCAGATGGCTTTAATATTTTGGCTATTAGGAAGTGCTGGAAATTTATGAAAGGGGATATCATGCTATTTTTTAAAGAGGTTTTTGCTAATGGAAAGCTGGCCTCTGGCCTTATTTCTTCCTTCATTGCTCTCATTCCCAAGACTGAGAACCCCAATAGCCTCAATGACTATAGACCAATTAGTCTTATTGGCTCCATGTACAAGATTCTTGCCAAAGTGTTATCTAGCAGGCTGAAACTAATTATTCCATCTATTATTAGCCCTTCCCAATCAGCTTTTATTGGGGGGGGGGGGGGGGGAGAGAGAGAGAGATTCATTCTTGATGGGGTGCTTGTTGCAAATGAGGTGTTGGATTGGTGGAGGAGTAAAAAGAAGAAATGGGTGATTATCAAAATCGATTTTGTGAAAGCATATAATTGTGTAAATTGGAATTTCTTATTTAATCTAATGGAAAGTTTTCATTTCGGTCTTAAATGGAGGAATTGGATCAAAAGCTGCGTTACCAAGGCTAGAATTTCTGTTTTAGTTAATGGAAGCCTTACAGATCAGTTTGTACCTGAAAGGGGTTTAAGGCAAGGGGATCCTCTCTCCCCTTTTTCATTTAATATGGTTGTGGAAGGTCTGAATATTTTGATTTTGAGGGCTAGAGAGTTGGGAGTCTTCAAGGGGGCTGTTATTGGGAATGATTTGGTAAAAGTGTCACACCTTCAATTTGCAGATGACACCATCTTGTTCTGTGAGGCCAATCAGGAGGAAATTCTTTGTATTGAGAGGTTGCTTCGATGTTTTGAAGTTGTTTCTGGCCTAAAGATTAATTATAGTAAAAGTTCGGTTATTGGTGTTGGTGTGGAGGAGGATTTTCTGGATCAGGTTGCTGATATCCTTAATTGTTCCAAAGGTGTGCTCCCTATTTCTTTTTTGGGTCTACCTCTTGGTGCTAGCCCTAGACTTAAATCAACTTGGGCCCCTATTGTCAGGAAGTTTAAAGTAAAGCTTGCCAGCTGGAAGAGAAGGCATTTGTCTTTTGGTGGCAGATTATCTTTGATTAAATCTGTCTTGAGTAACCTCCCTGTCTATTACTTATCTTTGTTTAAGATCCCTGGAGGAGTTGCTAAAGACCTTGATCGTATTCAAGCCTCCTTTTTATGGGGGGGTTCTGACCTTAAGAAAAAGGTGCATTTGGTTAAGTGGTCTGAAGTTACTAAAGATTTAAGAGTTGGTAGTCTTGGCATTAGAAAAATTAGAGATGTGAATCTATGTCTTTTGGCTAAGTGGTGGTGGAGATTTGGGTGTGTGGAGAAGGCTCTTTGGAAAGATATTATTTGCAGCAAATATAAATATGCCCCAAAGTCTTGGTTGCCTCCATCTGATTTTCAAATTTCTGGCTCTAGAGTTTGGACTGACATACTATCAGTAGTTGTATCCAGGCCTAAATTCTTTGATTTTTTGCATTCCCACATTAGTATTGATTTAGGTGACGGCTATAGGTGCTCTTTTTGGAATGATTCATGGACTGTTGCTGGTTGTTTGAAATTAGTTTTCCCCAGATTGTATTTGCTTTCTCAGGATAAAGAAGCATCTGTTTATGATATTTTCAGTAGAAGATCTTCTTTATCTGGGTGGGTGTTGAACTTGAGAAGAAACCTTTACTCTTGGGAATCTGCAGATTTATCTGCTCTTGTTCATGTTCTTAACTCTGTCCCAGTATTAAGATCTGTTGTGGAGGATAAACTGGTGTGGACTTTTGGTACCTCAGAGGTCTATTCAGTGAAATCAGCTTATGAGTGGCTTTCCTCCATTGACAGCTCAGGTTTAGTGGTGCCTAGGTTGTTGTGGAAGGGTATTTCTCCTCCAAAAATGCAGTTCACTTGTTGGTTGGCATGGAGAGGAAGATTAAAAACTTCGGTGTTTTTGCAGAGTATTGGTGTTTTAGATCCCAATGGCTCCTTTTTGTGCTGCTTTTGTCATTCTTGTGCTGAAGATGTAAGTCTTGTCCTTCTCCATTGTCAGTTTGCTTGGTGCATTTGGTCTGAAGTGGTTAAGTGGTGGAGCTTGGTGTGGGTCATGCCTCAGAGTATATCTCAGCTTTTGGATTGGTGGGGTGGTTTTAAATTTAAGAAAATGCTCAAGTGTATGTGGGATACAATGCCATCTGTGGTCATGTGGTATGTGTGGAAGGCTAGGAATGAAATTAAATTTTCTGGTTCACAGGTTAACTGGTGTGGTGTCTGTGAATCCATTAAGCTGCATATTGCTCTCTTGGTTAAGTACCATACTAAGGGGGTGGTTTTCTCAGTAAATGACTTGCTCTTTAATTTGAAATCTATCAGGGGGCTTTGAGTTGTGGTTGTTGCTGCCTATCCCTTTGTTCTGGGCTACAGTGGTTGTTGCTGCCTAGTTGCTGTGTTGTTCATTTTGGTGTCTGGTTGCTTCTTGCTTCTATTTTGGTTTTCTACTGGTTGGTCTCTCTCCAACTAGCTTTTGGCTTGTGTTAGCACATGATTGTGTGGCTTTCTTGTGCCAACCTAGTTGTGATGAGTAAAGTTCACTATGATGCTAGCAGCACGACCTTTTTTGTTCCTTTATTGATGTCAGATGTAAGGATATTTTTTTTGGTTCTAATTCAATAAGGTTTTATTTTTGTTGATCAAAAAAAAAAAAAAAAAAAAAAACACACGTTTATGATTCCTAAAGAATGTATTTGTGGTCCGTATCGCTTCAGTTTTCAAAACTTAAATTTTAATAATTTTGGCCCTAAACACTGAGGTTATGCATCCATTGCCTTTCTCATTAGTGTTTATCTATGAAATTGTCAATTTAAAATTTTAGAGACCAAAGTTATACAAAATACATTTATATACTATAGGAAAAACAAGTGTGACGTATTATTATTTTGTTAATTATTTTGAAGACTGATTTAAAATTAAACTAAATTGATGCATATTGAAAATTTTTAAACAAGAAATTGATAAAATTGAAATTCAATGAATTGGGTGACAGGTGCTTCTTAATGCACCATTTTGATTTTTTTTTTTCTACATCCACTACTTGCATTATAACACTTATACTTTATGAAGAAACTCTTGTACAAATAGATGCAAGTGTAAAATGTTAATTTTTGGGTGGATTTAGAAACTCCTAAAAGACACCGCACGTATATTTATCCTTTTAATTTTCAATGATGCCTTTTCTTTTAATTTTCTTTTCTATCCTGTCTCTGGTATTGAATATCTCCTGGAAGTATTTTCTTCTTAAATTATTTGGTGTCTTGAGATCATCTGGGTTAAGTAGGATTATTTAAAAACTTTCGCTGCTCAAATCAAGTTTGTTTAAGCATCTTTTTTTTTTTTAAACTTCTTTTACCAACTGTTTTTTTTAAACATCTTTCGTTGCTCAACCCTTCGCCATGAAGCTGAGGTCTAAAAAAAATAAATAAATAACATGTTTTTTAAACAAACTATAGTCTCAGAGTATAATGTAATATTGTTCACTTGGTGCTCCCAATCAATAATATAATAAAAAACTTTACGAGTGAGACCATACTAATCCATTTTTGTTGCATAGTTAAGAAATAAGGTATGACTCGTGTAGTATGTTCTGTAATTTTTCATTTGTTGAAGCATGATGCAGGACAATTTATTTAACAGTAACATCGTACCATCTCTTTGTGTGCTCTCGTCACGAGGGTAATGGAGAATTTTTGTAGAGGTTGTACTTTCATTTTGGAAGTTAAAAAAGATTTACCGGTAAGATTTTTTATTTACAAGATTTGCTATCATTATTCCAAATGAAGGTTTCTAAGTGTCTTAGTAAACAAACTATTTTTTTAACTCCTTTTTTAATAAAAAAGGATTACATCTCAATTTTATGTTTTCTTTTAGTTGTGAGAGTGGTGTTGACTTGAAATGGAAATTGATTTTTGCAAGTTTTGAAAGACTATCTGTGCTGCCATATTTTGTTGTGTCCTCGTCACTCAAAACTTTATACCAAAAGTCAACAATTTGGGTGGATCAATTCATGTAAGAGGTAAGCTAAGTCTAAAACATCACAGCCAAAGGCAATCTTTCTAGCATCAAATTGAGTCGGTAACCACATGAACAAGTGCACAATATCCATATGTCACACCACCTGCTTGGATTGGTGGACAATTCCTTAGGAGACTTTCTGGGTTGTTTATATATATATTTTTAGTTGTTGTTTGTTAGGACCAATATTAGGAAAAACTATTAAATATTCTTGGAGGTATTGTTTATGTGGTATTTTCAACAAATGAAAAATCATAGTACACATGAAATGGGTCATTTTTTTTTTTCTTTTAACCAAAGTTTTGAAAAACGGTTGCGGTTGCTGGGTGTAAAGGGCATGGTGTAATGATTGCGTTAACCAGAACCGTGATTTGTTTTTTCATTTTTCGTACGATTTGAAATTTTTTTTACCGATACGCATATTTTTTTTCTTCTTTTAGAATGACATATATTGGGGTTCAAAATAAATTTTGATCAATTTTTGTTAATTTGTAAGTCTAATCTAATATATTTCATATTTTCAAATCACTATAAAAATAGTTTTTTACATTTTATTTCAATAGTTAATGATTTTAAGAATCATTAATTTTAAATGGTTACAAATTATTTTTTACTAATACCTAAACTCACTGAATAAAAAATATTCACAATTATAAAATGAAAGGATTATAAATAAAAATTGTGCCAGAAATTAAAAAATATATATAAAGAGTAGAACAATTTATATAAGATTTTTTCTTTGGGTTTGAATCACTTGAGTACTTGTTCTTTTGCTTTTTAAAACCTTGCTCTCAACTACCTTAAAAAAAGTTAATCAGCATGTTTCACTCATAAAATTTCCCGCTTCTGATTGGTTTGACGCACTATGTAAGTAATGTTACATGGCTTAGACCAATTTTGTGGAAAAAACTATTAGGTGGTGTTGGAGTACAATATGACATTATCTACTCGGTGCTTCTGACAACATAAAATCACAAAATATATTAGGTGAGTCATCTTTTATCTTCCAACTACTTGACAAATGCAGGTTAACATTGTTCCATCTGTAAATTTTTTGGTTACATCATTAGTTACGAACACCACATACACAATGTCACATGATATTTCTGAAGTATTGAATAATTACCCAATTTCATAATAGACAGACTTTTTTTTTTTTTTTTTTTTCATTTTTAGAATCCATAATAAAAGCAAGTTAGAGGAGCTGGACTTGAGTAACAATTACATAGACAACATAGAAGGTGATGGTGAAGGTTTCAAAGGTTGTATTCTCATTTTCCAAGTTGTAAAGAAGATCATATATTTATAATATTGATTTCACACAACAGGTTTAAAGAGTTTAAGCCAGCTGAAAATTCTTGACTTGAGTTTTAACAATTTATTGCAAGCAGCCTACAGTCACTGGGTGCACTATTGTCACTAAAGACGTTGAACCTTCAATGGAATGGATTGAAAGGACTGGTTACTAGTAATGATAAGAACTTAAGCTTACTTATTGGCATTAATTCACTTAATTACAAAGTTTAGCTACCCATATCTAACATTGGCTGATTCTGTTTTCTAATGTAACCAAGAATGCCCATATAGGAAAACTTTTTTAGACAGTTTCATAGTAACATCGAGCTCTATTATCTTTTTGTAATTTGTCTCTATCAATTTGATTTTTAATGATATAATGCTTGGTTTAATAAATGTCACAAAATAAGACAACGGCTGCATAGTCACCGTTTAAAAAAACACCGCAGTAGGTAACACCGCAATAGGTACTAATGACATTTTCCTAGGATTTTGCGGCATTTATCAAACATCACTAAATGTCAATTTTTTTGTAGTGTTTGTAATTGTAATGACATCAATTTTAACCTTGAATTTTCACATTATGTCAATTTAGTGAGTTTAATTGAGGAAATTCTATAAACGACACACCAAAAAAGGAGTGTTCTATATGCCCAATTATGGTTTTTATGGTCTTTGGTTATGATCAATTGTGGTGTTTGTTATAACTTCATTATGATTCATTGTGGTTGTTATTTTGGTTATGATTTAATTATGACCTACTATAGTTGTTGGTATTTTTTAGTTATGACTGAAAGTGATTTACTTATGACATTTGTGATAACAACACCACAAATTATTGTAACTTATATATTGTACACACCTCAAAAAGGAGTATGTATTGTAGAAGGACCCAGCTAATGTTACTTTAGAAAGGAAAAGTTACCATGTGCACCCTTTGGTATGCACTTCATAGAAAAAAAACTCAACTTTTACCATGAGAAAATATGATCACGAAAAGTATAACTTTTACTATAAAGGTATAAGTTTGTCATTCATAACTTTAGGGTGTACACTATAATTTTGTCATTTATGACTTTTATCACAAAAATCATAAATTCCACCACAAAAATTCCTAACTTTCACCAAAAAATCGTTATTTTTCTTATGATGTAGGCCTTTTAGGAGTGTACATGGTCGCATTTCTCATTTAGAACTCGGAATTAAATTAATAGGAAAATTAATCCATACACCTACTCAAAGTGATTAAGGGGTTGTAGTCCAATTGCAAATGGTCCATTCCTCAATTTGACTAAATTTACACAATATGAAAATTGACAGGGAAAGTTTGATAAAACCAACCTTTATATGCTTATAAAGGAGATTTTGTATATAGTAATGCTATACAAACAAACAAAACTTACAAACTTTTTATACAAATTAATGTGGCTCCAATCATGTTAATTTACTGAGTCTTTTTTCAAATTCTAAAATTCTTCTTCTGTATGTTACATCAGTTTGTAGAAAAAGTATTTACAAAGTTTTAGTAAGTACATCATTTTCCTTCCTTAATAGCAAGAAGCTCTATTAGATCAGATCTTTTGTTACATGGCTTGAGGTATTGGGTTATGAATGATAAATCAAATTTCCATGATGATGTAATATTTGAATAAGGGTAAATTACACTATTAGTTCCTATACCTTGGCCATTGAGTCATTTTCGTCCCTATAATTTCAATTTGATCAATTTTGACCTTGAACTTTTGATTTTGTCTAAAATTGGTCCCAATTGCTTCCAATTGTTAGTATTTTTATTTTTTATTTTTTATGGCAAATGGGCACATAAGCGACATGTGTCATATTTTTAGAAGCAAAATTGTAGACTTGATCAATTTAGTGATTTAACCTCAGCTAATTTAATGAAATTTTTTTGTTAAAAACTCTATTGAGATTATTAATTGGACCAAATTGAAGCCAAATTTAAAATTAAGGATTAAAATTGAGTCAGTTGAAACTATAGGAACTAAAATGGCACAAGCAGAAAAATGTAGGGACTACCAGTATAATTTGCCCTTTGAATAATATGCGTGTTGTCATGTAATGATTGCCATTTTTTTCATATCACTATGTTATCATCCTTCATCGAATGTAATTTTTTTAACTACTATTTACAGGGTTAAATGGATTGAAACACATACAGGACTTGTATTTGGATTATTCATTCATTGACAAGAGCTTTCTTTATAACGTTGAAGTAATGTCTTCCCTAAAGGTGTTGACATTACTTAATGGAAGCCTACCTGACAAAGGTATTCACGCTACTGATCATATTCCTTGGATTAATTCTTCTACCATGTGAATGTACCTTCAATTAACTAATTTCCATTCAGAAAAATATCCAAGCTAAGTATCACTTTTATTTCACAGGTTGGTCCGAACTTTCTAACCTGAAAGAGTTAGATCTCAGTGAGAATGGTTTTAGTGGAACACTTCTCTCTTGTTTTGGAAACTTAACATCAATCCGATTATTGGACCTCTCCTCAAATCAGTTCACCGGGAATCTTGCCTTGTCTCCACTTATTATTCTCACAACACTTGAATACCTTTTTCTTTCTTATAATCATTTTGAGATTCCACCCACATTTGTCTTATTTTTTAACCATTCAAAGCTTAAGGTATTGGTAGGTGACAATGATAGATTGAGTGACCAAATTGAGTTTCAGACATGGATCCCTAGGTTCCAACTGCAGGTTTCCAGTTTATCAAATTGCGGATCATACAAGCTTGATATGAAACGTCCACAATTTCTCTTTTACCAATATGACTTGAGAATAGTTAATTTATCAAACAACATCTTGATAGGAATGTTCCCAATTTGTGTTTAAAAAACAGTACACAATTCGAAGTTCTTACTCTGAGAAAATGCTGCCTCATGGGGCCTTTCCTTTTACCATCTTATCTCAATCCCTATGTTTCTTCAATTGATATTTCTGACAATCATCTTGAGGGCCCAATTCCCATAAATATAGGATTGATCTTTTCCAATTTGTTGAATTTAAACATGTCTAGAAATATTTGAGGGTTACATTCCTACTTTGGGAGGCATGCACTCCGTAGAGATTTTATACTTGTCTACCAATAATTTTTCAGGACAGATACCAAGGCATTTGCCAACCTCCTTAGGATTCTTGAAACTATCAAACAATAATTTGTATGGCCAAACATCTATTTTGTTGTGAATTTAACTTCATTGGTTTAGTTATATTTAGACAACAATCATTTTGTGTGCAAATTTCCAAATAGCATGTCTTTTTCCCGTCATTTAATGGCAACTGGTATCAGCAACAACCACGTGTTTGTAAAGCTTCTGAGATGGATGGGGAACATGTCTTTTTGGTTGGAATTAACATATTCTCAAATAATTTGGAAGGGCCTGTTCCAATAGAGTTATGCAAACTTGATGTACTTGAGTTCTTAGACATTTCTAAAACAAACTGTCTGGTTCTATACCATCTTGCTTCAACGGATCACAAATAAGACATGTCCACTTGAATCAAAACAATCTAAGAGGTTCATTGAAATTTGCATTTTACAACAGTTTGTCTTTGGTGACATTGGATGTTAGTGATAACAACTTAAGTGGAATCATTCCTAGCTGGATTGGTACCCTTTTTGAGTTGAGCATTTTTCTCTCAAAACTTAATAATTTTGAAGGTGAAATTCCAGTTCAGTTATGCCAATTGAAACAATTAAGCATGTTGGATCTTTCTGAAAATAACTTCTCTGGTCTCATACCGCATTGCTTCATTGACAAACCTTTTGAGACAACCCATACAAAATCTTCTATAAAAGCTAGTGGTGCTTCGGTTTACACAGTATATACAATGTGGAGCTTTGTGAAGGGTTCAAAGTCATTGGGTGAACATGATATGTTGGATTATAATTTTCTCTTTCTATTTTTGGATATCCAACAAGAAGTGGAGTTCACAACAAAGTATGGAGTCTATTCATATAAAGGCAATATTCTTGACTGGATGTCAAGAGTTGATCTCTCTTGCAACCACTTAACAGGAGAAATTCCAATTGAAGTTGGAAAATCGAGCAACATCCATGTACTGAACTTTTCTTATAACAATCTAACTTGATCAATCCCAACAACATTCTCACATTTGAGGCAGATAGAAAGCTTGGATCTCTCTTACAACTTGAACGGAAGAATCCCTCAATTGATCAAATTAAACAAATTGGCAGTCTTCAGTGTGGCACACAACAACTTATCAGGTCTGACCCTAGAACGGACAGCTTATATTGCAACTTTTGAAGAAAGTAGCTACAAGGGAAATTCTCTTCTTTGTGGACTTCCCTTAAAAACCAACTGCCTTGCAACTATTCCAACATCAACAATCCAAAAGTGTTGGATGGAGCGGTAGAATATGATGGTTTCATAGATATGGAGGTTTTCTATGTCAACTTTCTAGTCTCTTATATTATCGTGTTGATGGGGATCATTGCAGTTTTGTTCATAAATCCTTATTGGCATCAGGCTTGGTTTCACCTCATTGAAGTTTGTATGACCTCTTGGTACTATTTTGTTTTGGACAATTTCATGAAGCTTTTGAGCAACAGAAGTGGGTAATCTATTGATTTTATTAGATGTAAGTCTTGTATTTGAATATAAGGAAATGAAAACGTCTTATGTATCTGTTCTGGCCTATGTTACCAATTTTTCTTCAACAAAGTTCGGTGAAAATAATTTGCTAAATGTGGGTTTTGAACAAATGGTGATTGAAAATTTCCAGTAGGTTTATGTCAGCTAGATGTTATATTATGATGGCAATGACAACAAATTGGTTTGTTTGAGTGAAAATGCCTATTATCAATTATAGCAATTGACTTGAGTCTTGAGCTATATCAATGGCTCTTCAGAAAATCTTTTCCTCATCCCATTTCATGTGCTTTAAATTAAATATATAAAAAAAAAAACTCTTATTTAATACTATCTCTAGGTAAACTCACATATTCTGTTTAATTTCATTTGGATTTTCCAATTTTGCAGGACAATTGAGATAACATTCACACAAATTATAATGATCGTTACATGTTTTCTCCTTGCTTTTGTTCTTGATGGTACACTCTACGTTGCAACAGCAGTCCTTGAAATCTACTTAGGCGTTCAGTTTTTTACCGTGGTCCGCTTCAACCTTTTTGGCTTGAAGCATTTTGGAATAAAATAGAGTTAAGACATTTTCAAGTTGGTGTTCACACTAAATTAAAAACAACATGATGCGAAAAAAAATAATAATAAAAGTACTTTTTATTTGTCAAATGTGTTAACTATTTTAATTTTTTTCAAATACAACAAAAATCTATAGATTGAGTTACAATTATTTTCTGAGAGGGTTCACTTATGGGGACCACATTTTATAATATTTTTAATTATTCTTTTTTTTTTTTTTTTAATTCAGAAAAATGGATATGTAGATAGGCTACTCCAACATATCCGTCAGAGAGTATTGTTCCTTAATTATTCATATCAGTTTTCATCACTATATTAATTTAATAAGTCAAATGGTTTATCTCAATTTATATAAAAGTGGTAAATGTATATAATTTTTTTCACTAAATTAATTCTTAACTTTATAATTATTTTTTTCTTCCGAAAACAAATTCTAAAAGTGAAACCGTACACATTTTAGATACAAAATCAATTCATACTTCTTTGAAACCCAATTAACTGAACTCTTAAAAATTGAATTGATTCAATTTAAAAAATAAAAATAAAAGTCACCCCAACCCCACTCACGATTCGGGCGCCGAGAGCAAGAAAAATGCATTTGAAAAAAAGAAAAGTGCCAAAGCTTCTCCCAATGGCAAGTCAGATCAGATCTTCCATTAGATATCTCTCTCTCTCATGAATTTTCTGCTCTTTTGGGAACCCATGTTAAAAGCTGCTTTTGCAGTTTGAGGATAAGAAAGTTAACTTGGCTTTTTTAGGAAGAAGTGATTAGGGAAGCTCAAAAAAACAAATTGTGAAATTACAATTATATCTTTTATATTGGTTAGAGTTATACATGGGTAAAAATATAATTTCTTAAATTTGGTCGGAAAATTTTGATCATTTGATTGTGATGTAAAATTATAAATAAATAAATATTAATTAAAAAGGCTAAAAATAACTTTTTACTAACTTTTCAAATTACTGTATAAAAAAAGTCAAAAAACATAGTTAAAAGTCAAAAACTAACTTTTAACCATCTTTTCAAAACATTCATTTGTTATTAGATGTGGATGTGGGTAGTTAACGAAATATGTGAATGTGCATCAAATCCATTGCATCTTCTTCTCTTGTTGAGAATAATTCCCTATAAATTTTGTCTAAATTGTTCTCTTGTTCTTGTTTCTTGATACAACCGGCGGCGGCATTGTTTCCGAACATTTTGTCAGGTGACATACCCATTATTCCTTGTTGATTAATTCCTAGAGAAAAGAGCGGGAGCTCGAAAGCTCCGCCCCCGAATGCCCCCGAATTGCCAAAAATGGCAAAAAAAAAAAAATGCAAGGTAAGTTAAAAAAAAAAAAAAAAAAACAGTTTACTGAAAATGGAAATTAGGGGGATTAGGGGGAGTGAAATTCGAGCTACCAATCAAAGTTGTAATTCCTATTTAATACAATCTCTAGGTAATTCCTATTTATTCCTTGTTGGTTTTTCCTATTTTATAGGTCAAAAACAATCCCTAGGAGAATTTGGATGACATTCACACAAATCATAATGATCATTACATACTTTCTCTTTGCTTCTGCTCTTGATGGTACACTCTACATCACAACAGCAGTACTTGGAATCTGCTACGGCTTTCAGTTTTCCATAATGGTCCCAACCGGCTCCGAGCTTTTCGGATTAAAGCATTTTGGGATCAACCATGCTAGAGACCCCTTATTGGTCCAGAAGGAAAGAAGAACCAAAAAAACCCAAAAAATGATTGGTCCACGTCATTGTAGGGGTCATGGGATCCTTCAAAATAGGGGTCATTGTAGGGTCATGGGATCCTTCAAAATAGGGGTCTCAAGCATTTTTCTTTTGTGGGATAATCTTCAATTTCATGTCGCTCGGGAATCCTCTCGGTGCTCTTCTCTTCTCTGGTGTCCTTGCAGGGTTTGTATATGATAGCGAAGCAGCAAAGCAGCACAGTACTTCTTGCTTGTGTCCAAATTGCTTTAGGCTTACCTTCATTGTTTTGGTCAGCGTGTGTGCCATGGGCACTGTCCTGAGCGTAGTTCTAACAAAGCGAATCAAGTCGGTTTACGAGATGCTTTATGCTGGGGGATCCTTCAGGCTGTCTCTGAGTTCAAATCATTGATGAGAGATAAGAATGAAGTGTGAGAATGTAGGATATGTTTTGTTTTTTTTTTTTTTTTTAAATGCAGTAACATGGACTGTTTTTTTTTTTTTTTTGTGTGCTGCTTCTTGAGCATAGTTCTAAAGATCGGCCGATACGCTATGATACGTTACGTATCGTCCGATATGTATCGGAAAAATAGGGCATTGCGGCAGATACAGGCCGATATACCATTGAGATTGAAAATTGCAGGAGAATAGGCTGAGTCCCGATACGTATATCGGTCTGTAATTGTTATACAAGCCACTACACAAGCCACAACGAGCCGATACTCACCGGTTCGAACTGGTACGAGAAAGAAAAAGCTAAAAAACTTGAAATGATTTTTAAAATTTTACCGCCGCGACACCTGATTCCGGATACGTACGATTGATACTACCGATACCGATACTCTGCGATCGATACCGTTACGTTACCCGATACCGCGATTTAGAATCATGTTATTGAGCCTTGATATTTTGGTTCTTGAACTTCCATCTAATCATTGCACATGAAGTTTATAATTTGTGCAATATGATCCTTCTTTTTAATGTTAAATGAAAGCTTGAGTAACATATCTATGTTGGATTTGAACAATCTAGCACTTGATATTATTTAACACTGGAAGTGGTGCCAGACACATTGGGTGTGAAATCATCTGTTTCATTCCAATCCTTCTACTCATTGATCTTATGGCAATCTATGATAATTCCTTGTACTAATTCTTTTGCTCATTGATTTTGATATGGCAATCTATGATGAATATGAGTCAGAAAATAGGACAGATGATATGCATTCTCTGCATTATGTGTGCTAAATGTAATTGCGTAGTGATATAAATTGTTAATTTTGAATGGTTGATAGTTACGATCTTACTTTTACAATTGAACTTCTAAAAATCATTAGCACATTTTCTCTTTTTTGGGTGATTAACTTTACACATTTTCAATTTGGTGTTCATACTAAATTTACTTGTTCATAGATTATTATTAACAACATGATGCCAAAAAAAAAAACAAAAAAGAGTTTTATTTGTCAAAGATGTTAACTTTTTTAATATATTTATTTTAAGGAAAAAAAAATATAACAAAAATCTATAGATGCAGTCACAATGATTTTTTTAGATTGTTTACTTCTGGTGACATCACATTTTTATAATATATGTAACACATCTCGATAATGCAAATAGTTTAATGTACAAGGACCGTCAAGTATTTTATACCTGTAGAAAATCAAATGGATTTGATATGAATATCCACTTAATTAGATTATAATTCTTATGCCATACACTGATATACACTTGCGTCGAGGGAGCTGCATCTGTTGTTGTAGCTGTGGCCTTGGCTGCAGTTCTTCTTCTTGAGACTTCAAGTTGTCACTTGAACTTATACTCTTATCATTCCCCCGCAAACAGATAGGGCGTGAAAGCACCAGAAGTTTATCTTTGAGATAATGAAATCTGGATGAAGTTAATGGTTTAGTAAAGATATCTGCAATTTGATCGGTAGCAGGAATGTAAGCAGGAGCAATTTGTTTTGAAACAACACGCTCTCAAATAAAATGACAATCCACTTCAACATGCTTAGAGCAGGAGTGAAAAATGGGATTGGAAGCTAAGGCTATGGCAGAGATGTTGTCACACCATAAGACAGGAGGAGAGAGAAAGAGAGAGAGAGAGAGAGAGAGAGAGAGAGAGAGAGAGAACACAAAAATCCTTAAGCAATTGTTGCAACCACAAAAGTTCAGCAATAATGGTAGTCATGGACCTGTACCCAACCTCCGTAGATGAGCGAGAGACTGTATGTTGCTTTTTAGCAGACCATGAGATTAAATTTGGTCCCAAAAACACACAAAATCCAGAAGTGGACCTGCGATCTAAAGAATCGCCTGCCCAATTGACATCAGTAAAAGCATGAAGATGGAAGGGCCCTGGACTAAACTGAAAACCATAAGAGAGTGTGCCTTTCACATGGAGTACAAACAAAGTTCTTGTATTCCTTATTCCTAAAAACAATAGGTAGATGCTTAGCAACATGATGAAATTTTAAAGGAGATGGATGACCAAGTCTTTGATGCCAAACATGTAGAGAAATTTGTGATTGAGTGATATGAGCCTGAGGTGAAGATGAAGGTGTAGATGCAACAAAATGATACAGACCATTCACATTAGATCCTTTATGTAGTATTTGGCTCATATGTTTGTCCTGAATAAAAAATGAATTAGCATCAAAAGTAACTGAACAATTATTGTCTTTGGCTAATTGATGAACATATAGTAGATTTGAGGCAATATATGGAGTATGAAGAAAATGATTAAGTTTAAAGGAGTAGTGAGGAGTTGGTTACAAACCCTTACCAATGTGCTGTATAGGAATAGTTTGACCATTACCTATAGTGACCTAATCTTGGCCTTGATATGGTTGATAGAGTTCAAGATTAGTGAGATCATTGGTAATGTGATTTATGGCTGCGGAATCAATGTACTAAGGAATGGGAGAAGCAGATAAGGAAGAGGATTGAGCACTTGTGACAAAATAAGCTCTTGGTTGAGACACAACATTATGAGAGGATTGTAAGGAAGAATTTGAATATAGAGGTCGAAAATTAGAACCCATTCTTTGTTGGAACAATCTTCTGTGTAATATAAATAACTTGAAACAAATCAAATAAATAAAAATAAATTACTTACATAATTTATTTTACCGAAATGTAAAAGTAAAAAAAAGATCAAGTCGAGTGTGTGACACTTTATCCTTAAGACAGATTCGCCCTGCTTCGGTGCTTATAGACTAATGGTGTTTATCTCCCAAGATACAATGATTTTCACAAATTGTAGTAGCACTTCAAACAATATGTCCGGCGAACAAAACCCGTGTTCTAAACTCTTTGAATTTTCCTTAAAATAATATGATGAATAAATTATGCAAGAAAGAAAAACTGGACATCAAGAAAAATAAATTTTTCAGTCCCCAAAAACTGTTGGAAATGACTGGTATTTATAGGCAAATTGTTGTTGTCCGAACAGGTTTAATTTCAAATGAACAGATCTGAATTTGAATGGACAGGTGCAGTAACTAAATAAGATATAACTTCTGGGCAGTTTCTATCTGTTGGAAATTGCTGGCAGTTATAAATCTGTTAAGGGAAGAACAAAATCCCTCCAGTGACAGATTAATCTGTTAGCACAATTTTTAGACAAAAATTTGAAAAAATTCAAATAAATAAAACTGATCTGACCCACACACGGCATGGCACGACTCGGCCGGATGGCGGCAGCGACGTGCGCGTACATGTGTAGTGGTTTGAGCCAATGTTCAATTTGTCCATAACTCCTCCCTTCTACAAACTTGG
Organism: Camellia granthamiana; assembly: GCA_036172215.1. Lineage (NCBI taxonomy): Eukaryota > Viridiplantae > Streptophyta > Magnoliopsida > Ericales > Theaceae > Camellia > Camellia granthamiana. The sequence continues at coordinate 29,284,039 of CM069914.1, forward strand.
GGTGCCTCTTGGGGCCCAACCCAAGTGTTGCCACCTAAAACTTATATATACACATAAGTTCTGTTAAGTTTCCAATGTGGGACAAGACTTACAAGGAAACTCACATTTAATATTTGAATGGTCCATTCTACGAACCCGAAAACGATGTCAAGTTCCCATTCACACATAAATGGTTTTGACAAACCGTATTCACCGTGTGACTTATCATGCGGCAAGGAACACGTCACATTTTTTGACCCAAATCAAAAGACGTGTGGATCCCACTCAATTTTGAGCTTAAAGTTGGCCCAAAATAAGCCTATAAAAAACCAAATTTTCCAACATTCTCCACCAGCAATCAAAGGCACTATGATTATAACCTTCACAGATCTAACAATGATTACTGTTTCAATTATAGTTATTTCCTCCATATCTGCCTCTGTTAGGCCTATTATTAAACCCTCCACCTCTATTTCGACCTCCTCTATAACCACGAGATTGACCACGACCACTGTAACCTTGAGGATTTGTGAACTATGACCTTGGAGCTTGATGATAAGACTATGAATTTTCAGAACCTTTGGTTGTAGCATATGCTACTGGAGAGTCATGAACAACAAGTCTAGCTTTGTTCTCGATATAAATTTCTTCAGAACTCAAGAGTGAACATAGATCATCCATTGTAATGGATTCCACTCGAGCACGTATGGTTATTTTGAGAGCATCATACTCCTTTGGTAAACCATTCAGAGTTAAGAGCACAAGATCTTCATCATCAATCATGGATGAAGCAAGACGAAGCTGATTTGAGATTTCTTTGATTTGATTCAGATATTCACTTATGGTGAAACCTTTTTCCGTAACAGATTGCAACTTATTGTTCAACTGATGAATATGTGAACGAGATAGTGAAGTGTATCATTTTTCCAAAGCAATCCAAACTTTGAAATAATGTTGATATTGAAGAGTTGAAGCATATACAGGAGATGACAATGTAGCTATGAGGAAACTAAGTAGATGTGCATCCTTCATCTTCCATTGCAGAAATTCTAGATTTGCTGTAGTTTTACCAAAGAAATCAAGTATCTCAGAGATTGGGCAATGAACCAATCCAAGAACAAATTCAAGAAGATCAGTTGCTGGTAGGGCATTTTGGACTTGACTCTTTCAAATCAGATAGTTTGTAGAATCTAATTTTACAGTCACCAAGGAATTGAAATTTGAAAGAAAGAGATTTAGATTTTGTGGAATTGATTGAGAAACAGAGGTAGAAGAAAGATGATCTGCCATTGAAGAACTTTGGTGCTTGTGAGAGCTTAGAGCTCTAATTCCATGAAAAAAAAACTAATTTGATCTTCTTTCTTATTCAATAATATCTCAATTACAAGTATTTATACGAGTGGGTAAGAGTTGTTATAACAAACTCTTAACTAATTATATCTAACTAACTGTATCTAACGAACTCCTACATTTCTCTCACTACATAAACCACTTCTCTCTAACTCATCTCTTATGCCATACATTGGTATATAATTGTGTCGAGGGAGCTGTATCTGTTGCTGCAGCTGTGGCCTTGGCTGCAGTTCTTCTTCTTGAGACTTCAAGTTGTCACTTGAACTTATAATTTTATCACCCAACCTTTGCCACAATTGGCTCCATTTGACAAGTATTATGTTTTTTTTCCCTTCTTCTTTTGACTCAATATCTGCCCTTAAAGAACTGAATAATCTGGGGATTAATTTTACTCTCCACCAATAATAGTCTAATTAAACCTACGATAAATTTACACTGTCTCAAGAAATTTTTTACACGTAGAAAATTTCGAACTTTAAACCATAGAATGAGCACACTCCAGGTACCAGATTTTGACTACTAGGCCAATCCCTATTCTAAACAATTTATAACAAATTAAGTTGGTCATTCATATACTCTTAACTGACAAATCATGGGAGTTGATTCTTGTCAAATACTAAGTTGATTAATTTTCACTTATTATGGGGTTTGTCATTGTATTGAGTTTTTTATTTAATTCATTAGGGCTGTGATTCATCCCCCGAATTCACAGCCCCCGAATTCCCACAATTGCCATTTCAAGTAAACTGTTTTTTTTTTTTTTTTTTTTCACTTGCCTTGCATTTTTTTTTTTTTGCCAAAAATGGCATTTTCGGGGCTTTCGGGGGAACCCCCCTCGAGCTCCCACGCTTTTCCCAATTCATTATTACTCATTTTTGTGTTGGTTTTAAGCTTCTAGAATTGTGTTGTTGGAGTTCAATTTGATGTAATTCTCCTTACATTTGTAAATAATCTCTTACCGATCAATAATAAATAAATAAATAAACTTCAATAGATATATGGTTAAAATGTCGGTTAATTTTAAATCATGATTAATTGAATAAATATTGATTCCACGATAGTGGGCTAATTGAGTCAATCGTATCCTCTTCTTTTTTTCTTTTTGGTAGTGAGTGTTCGGGGCTTTGCTCGATTAGTTCCATAATACGTTTAGTTTGTCATTATATCATGTAAATACTGAGTACGAGTTCTAGAGGTGATTTCAATGCTGAAGCACTTCATAATATTCAAATTGGTGACTTTTGTTCTTTGAAACACTCGTTATGGTTCATGGCTCAACTTACTGCTCAACTAATCCTTAAAAATTCAAAGAAGCCATGTTTGTCCTTGTAGAATTAATCTGTGTACACAAACAATTTCTTTTACTCTTGACCCTCTCAAAATCAAACTTCATTTGAAATAAAAGCATAAAACTTCGTAAAATTATGTTACAAGTAAGAAAACAAATTCATATCTCACTAGTGTAGTACATAAGGTAAACAAAAAGCCATAGGAGACCACTCTCGTATATTCTTAACTGGAAGGTTAGGAGGTCAGCCTTTACCAAAGATAAAGTTTGATTATTTTGTTATATCATTATGGTCTCTTTCTTATGTTGGTTTTTAGTATTTGGTTGGTATTAGTTATTGGACTATGATTGTCTGTTTGATATAATTCTCTTCACATAGTTAAAAGTATCTTATTGATTGACAAAAAAATAAAAATAAATAAATAAAATAAAATAAACAAATTATCTTTTACTAATGTTTTTATTTCTTTATACTTAATTGGATAATTTTAACATCATAAAAAGTTAATAATCACTATTATTTTTTCACCTAATCTCTCCAAAAAGTAGATTTAAAAAAAAAAAAAAAAAAAACCAATTTCCTCTCATTTTTCTGCCCTTTAATAACACAAACAAATAATTGAGACCAAGAAAAGTCCACTTTTTTTTTTTTTTTTTTTTTTTTTTTTTTGGGTGCTAGATCACTCAATCGGAAAAGGCTGTGTTCTCAAAAAATTTAAAAATAAATAAATAAAATCGAAAAGGGCCGTGAGTTACACAAAATTGATTGTGCCTTAGTATTTGAAATTTTTCTTACTAACATGGACAGTACATATTAATCTTGTCTCTCCATTGTAACTTATGTTTATTTTCTTCTATTTATATATATATATATTTATTGTAAAATTTATAAATCATAAGATACTTATTGTTAACCCCAAGTCAAAGTCTCCTCAAATCATAAAAAAATAATTCCAAGTCTTCCTTGAAAGTTTTGAGGTATAGTTTGTTGACCCCAAGTCAAAGTCTCCTCAAATCATTAAAAAAACAATTCCGAGTCTTCCTTGAAAGTTTTGAGATATAGTTTGTTGACCCAAGTCAAAGTCTCCTCAAATCATAAAAAAATAATTCCGAGCCTACCTTGAAAGTTTTGAGATATAGTTTGTTGACCCCAAGTCAAAGTCTCCTCAAATCATAAAAAAATAATTCCGAGTCTACCTTGATGTTGTGTTTGGTTGGGAGATTTGATGAGAGATTTGGAAAGGAAAATGGAAAAGATAGGTGAAATGTGAAAAAAATATACCTACATTTTACATAGTTTCACACACATTTTTCCTTTTCCTTTCCAAATTCCTCCCTAAATCTCCCAACCAAACATAGCATGAAAGTTATGAGATATAGTTTGTTGACCCCAAGTCAAGGTCTCCTCAAATCATAAAAAAATAATTTCGAGTCTTCCTTGAAAATTTTGAGATATAGACCTGACTAAATGGACATGATGTTACGAAAGAGAGAGTGCACTATAGTCTATAGTTACATTTTTGTGTTGCACTATCACAATTTTTTAGCTTTTTTTTTTGGGTCAATAAATATGATAGTAATTATAAATATAAAAAATATTTACATCATTTAATATACTACTAACTTACAATAAAAAGTCAATGAATCTAAAGCAGTCAATAAAACAAGCCTACCAAAACCAACCCCAACAAACTACTAATTACATACAACTCTCATAATAGGGGAAAAAAACATAAACTACCATCACAAAAGGATATTGAACTCTTTTCTATAGAAATTGAATCCGATACTTCACACCATAAATTATGTTACACAACTATAAAATCAAATACCGTGATTCACAATTTTTAGCCAATGAGGACTCAATCTTTTGATAGGTGTAGATTACCATTCAAATTTGGTGACTTTTAATCAATAAGTCCAACGATTTCAGATACCTTGCTCTGATCTTTCTACTATAGTTTGCTTTGATTTTTCCATATCACCTTTAACATTGTATTTAAATTATAAATTTTGATAAAGAAAAGAAAAAATATATATATATTTTTCACATTGCCCTCATCTTTTTTCTTTTTTTTGTTTTGTTTTTTTGTTTTGTTTTGTTTTTTTTTAATTTTTAAATTTACACTCAAATTTATAATTCAAATACAATCTAAATGATATGAAATACTTGTGACATAAATAATTTTTTTTAACATCTAAACCAAAAACCTTGATGAGTAAAAATTTGGTGCGACAGTAAATCATCACTATTAACAATGCGTGATATTACTATTAAATTATAAATTATAATATAAAAAAGATAAATTTTACTATTTAAATGTAATTATTATCCAACAAAATTCAATAACTACTACTATATCTATAGGAGTTTTGTTGAATCTCATTATTTAAATGCAACTACTATCGTAATGCAATAACCACCACATCTATATAATTGGTCTTACTATGTCCACATAATTATTTATTGATTTTATAGAGAATAATTATTTATTATTAGATGATAATCCAAAATTTCAACTTAACCGTTATATTAAAGTTTGAAAATGTTTGGTAGTTCTAAAACAAAAGCTCTAACGGAGCTGTAATTACGTAGTAAGTAACCCACATGTAATCATTGTTACTTTCCATTGTTTCTTTCTATTTGGCCTGCCAACTCGCTAGAGCTTTATTTGGAGCTCTTAAATTAGACCTATGCATCACTGTTGATTAAAGTTCTTGATTTAAAGGGGTTTTTTTTTTTTTTTTTTTTTTTGGTCACCAGAAAAAAAAAAGGTCTTTATTTGAAGAAAGGCTAAAAACCACTTCGTAAATATGTGTGAAATGTAAGTAAATGTTATTGTATGTCATTCACATTTCACTTATATTTTTTATTTTTCTTTCTAAATCTTTACCAAAATTCATGAACCAAACATAGCGTTAAGGGTCCAATAATACCCGTTGTCCTTGTGGCGTAGCGGCGATTAGGGTTAGGCATGTGGGTTATTGGTTCCAAATTTTTGTACTCAAATCAAAATCAATCATATTTTGAAACTGAACTAACGCAATTCAAATAAACTCATGTTGAGCCATGATTCAACATTAATTTAAAATTTTTGTGACTGCTCAATATAGAACAAAATATTTTAAAAGTTAATTTATAGAATGAAATATTTAAAAGGTAAAATTGAAAATTCATTGTAAATAAATGGTTTATAAATCTTTTTATTAAGCAAATATATGATCAGCTTTCCGGTTGGTTTGAATTTGCTTCGTGTGTAACCTGAGAATTGAAATAACATAGAGTTTTTGGTTTTTCTTTTTCTTTGTGATTATCCTTCCCGCTCTTATTCATTTTGTGATATTAGTTTTTGTTTTCCATTTTCATAATCATCAATATTCTTATTGAGTTTTTTAAAGGCTCCTCGAACAATAATCTACCACAAAATTTAATTAGCATAATAAACTTGAGTTCTATGTAATTAAATAAATATAAAGGTTCTCATATGAATATGATTCAAAGTTTAGGAAAATTCAAGTACTAATATGAAACTTGGATATAATTTAACAACAAATTGACCAAAAGATCATATTAAAAATTTGTTTGAAAATATGGGATTAAGATTGTGACAATTAAAATGCAAAAAATCATAAGAAAATTTGAGCGAAAATTGAATGATGACAAATATAATTTGCGCTATTTTTTTTTCTTCTCATGTTGGTACTTAGTTTGGTATTGTTTTTTTGTTTGTATTCTTCAAATTATAGAATTATTAACATGGGATATTTTCAGTTGACCTCAATTTAAGGTCTCCTCAAATAGTACAAATTAATTCTAAGTATTCAGTAATAAATTTGAGATATAGAATGCATGGTATTATGAATGTGAGAGTGAGGCACTATCACCACTTGTAGTCAAGGTGGGCTCTACAATTGATAGGTGTGGATTAATTCAAATTTGGCAGACTTTTAGAATGTTGAAAAAGTTTAGAGTATATATTAATTTTATTGAAAACATTTAAGTTTTGTAATAGTTGAAATTGCACTATTATAAAGCTCATGTGAAAAGAAATGATCACAAGATTTTAAAATAAAGCCAAATTACCATTGACACCACCCTCGTTAAGAGGTGGGATTAAATTCAACTAATCTTGAGTGTGAAAATTAACGATCTGATTGCGCGATGGATGCACAAGAACTGTGTGATCATGCGATAGATACACGAGAGCGGTCGGATTTGAGCGATGGATGCACAAGAACGGTGTGATTGTGCGATAGATGCACAAGAGAGGTTGCATTGTATGATAAGAGTATGAGAACGGTGCGATCGTATGATAAACGCACGAGAGTGATTGCATTGTGCGATAGATGCACAAGAATTGTGCGATCATGCAATAGATGCACGATAATGGTGCGGTACGATAGATGAACGAAGGTAGCCAAATTGTGCAATAGATGCAAGAACGGTGCGATCGTGCGACAGATGCACGAGAGCAGTCAGATTTGTGCGATGGATGCACAAGAATGGTGCGATTGTACGATAGATGCACGAGAACAATCAGATTGTGCAATGGATGCACACGAACTATGCGATCATGTGATAGATGCACGAGAGCGGTCCAATTGTGCGATGGATGCACAAGAACGGTGCAATCGTGAGTGGTGGAAGGGAGGTGCAGACCATTTGGAAAGTTCCAAATAAATTAATTGAACCAAAGTTGAGCACGACAATAGAGAGAATAGTGAAACTGGTAAGACAATGGAAGAAGAAGGAGGGGTGTTGATGGAACAAACTCGGGAAACCTTTTGCTTTATTTGCACTGAAGCTGGGCCTTGAGCCTACTGAGGAAGACCCCACTCCTGATAAGGTGAAGGCCAAGAGAAAAGCTTAGGAAGTAAAGGACCGATTGGTTTTCGCTGTGGCGGAGAAATATAAAGAGAAGGAACTAGGGCTAGCCCCTAAGCCGTACGCTCTGAGGTTCGCCTGCCTACGTCCCAAAGCTCTGTCAAAAAAAGACCTGAGGATGTTTGTCTCCCTAAAAGCTCCCATCAACCCCTTGCAAGAAAGGGTAAAATGGAGGTGGAGTAGGTGTTGAAGAAGAAGAAAAGGTTTGCGGACAAGGGGGAGGTGGAAGAGCCCAGACAGAAAAGAGCGAAGAAAGTAGAAGTGGCAAGGGTAATGGTTGAATCAGATCCTCCCTTAGGAGAGCAGAGTGAGGGGGGCAAGCCAAAGGGGAAAGTGGCAGACCAAGGTGGTCCACCTAGTCAAATAAAAGAGGGTGAGGTCGTTGGAGCTAGAGTGGAGACCACCCCCTTAGGGAGGAGGGGGCAGAGTGAGCACCCAATGGATACTGGGCCGAGCATGACCAAAGAGGATCTTGTAGGAGAGACCCTGAACAGTGCCGTGTGGCACTTAAGTGCCTTAGTTAGTGTGTCGTTGAGTGGTCTTACGAGATCGGCGAATCTGCTGAGCGACGCCAAGGCCTCTTATGAACAAATATTGGGGGTTATTGACGATGCCGCCGTCAAAGCTGTAGCAAGATTTAGTGAAGGTGAATTGATGAAGGCCTTGTTGTTAGCGCAGATGAAGTCATTGACTTTGGCAACTTCTCTGCTAAGTAAAGGGGTGGCGGTAAGGGTAGAGCTAAAAGAGGCCAAGGCAAAGATGGAACAGGAGAATGTTGAAGAACAGGTGGCCAAGGCAAAAATAAAACTGTTACAAAAATTAGCTTATAGTGCATATGGTAAAGGGCTCTTGCATGCACAAAACTGCAAAAAATTTGAAATGTTAGCGCTGACACAAAGCTATGAGGCTGACCATGAGAGGTTGGGGAGAGCGAAGGTGGAGGCTGATCTGGCAGAAGTCAGGGGGCAGCTATGTCGTTCTATCAAGGATTTAGAAGTCGCTCATTGCAAGACAGTGGCTTTGGAATTTGAGGTGGTAACCAAACGGTAGAAATGCGAAGATGCACAGCAGGTCTGCTAAATTGCGAAGGATCAATTGGAGAAAGCTCTTGCTAATAATGAAGAACTGCGTGACTCAACTTTCAAGGAGAATAAAGAGTTGAAAGCACAAGTTGTAGAGTTGGTGAGGGTTTTGGCCATGGAGAAGAAAGCACTAGAAGAAGAGAGGACCAAGGCAGCGGAGTTGGCGAGGGTGATGGCGTATGAAATGAAGGCCTATCCTGACTTGTATGGGGTAGCAGTGGAACAGTTCAAGCAATTTACTGAATTTCAGATAGCAGTGGATGCGGTTGTAGCCACATGCTTGGTCAAGGAGGGAAAGAATGAGGCAGGATTGTCAAGCTTAGTTGCTGCTGTTGAACTGATAGAGGGACAAACCAAGGTCGAAATAATACAGAACTTCTTGCAATCCGATTACTTTAAACACGAGCTAAGCATGTACTGGGACAACGGCTGGGAAAGGTTTAAGCAGAGAGCGGATGCGACCTTTCCCGACATCAATTTCGACCTTATGAAGCCAGGAGATGGAGATATTTCCTGCACTCCACTCGACGAGGGCGTAAATGAGGAAAGATTTGGTGTTGTCGGATAAGAAAGAGGGAGAAGGGGGAAGCCTAAGCTCCATGCTATAGACTACAGTTGAAATATTTTGTTAGCAATTTCTGCTGTGTTTGTGGTTGTTAAAAGTTATGAAAATGGTGATAAATTGTAAAAACTTTTATTAGTAAAGAAGCTTGTTTCCTGAGTTAATTTTATCTTGATTGAATAGTGTAGGATAATATCTGAGCAAAGATTGAACTTGATAAATTGTAAAAACTTTTATTAATAAAGAAGCTTATTTCCTGACTTAATTTGGTCTTGATTGAATGGTGTGGAATAATATCTGAGCAAAGATTGAATCTTGTAAAAAGTGACATTTGAAAAGTGACAAGACGTTCGCAAGAACAAACTTGTGTCAAGTCTGGATTTAACTTAGGGAGTTAAGGGTGACCTCGAAAGAACAAATCAATCTAGCTTGTGGGCTCAGTCTGGCTGAGGTCTTGTGCTTAGTCTGGCTGGGGACTTGTGCTCAATCTGGCTAGGGACTTGTGCTCAGTCTGGCTGAGGCTGGCTGAGTCTTTTAGGCTCAGTCTGGCTGAGGTTCTTGGGCTTAGTGTGGCTGAGGTTTTTAGGCTCAGTCTGTCTGAGGTTTTAGGCTCAGTCTGGCTGAGGTTCTAGGCTCAGTCTGGCTGAGGCTTTTGGGCTCGATTTGGCTGAAGCTGGCCAAGGCTTTTAGGCTCAGTCTGGCTGAGGCTCTGTGCTTAGTCTGGCTGAGGTTCTTGGGCTCAGTCTAGTTGAGGTTGGTCGAGGCTTTTAGGCTCAGTCTGGCTGAGGCTCTGTGCTTAGTCTGGCTGAGGTTCTTGGGCTCAGTCTGGCTTAGGTTTTTAGGCTCAGTCTAGCTGAGGCTCTGTGCTCAGTCTGGCTGAGGCTTTTGGGCTCAGTCTAGCTAAGGCCTTGTGCTCAGTCTAGCTGAGGCTTTTGTTAATTTAAAATGCAAAAATAAGAAATGTGGGTAACAGAGGTGAAATGTTTTACTCATTAATATGAAATCATGCTGAAGTCAACTAATACATTGTGTTAAAAGGACAAAAAATAGCACGGTTATTCTAGGTAAACTAAATGAGACATGAGAGAAGACGTCATTTTATTAAAAATACGGCTTCAAATGCTCAATATTCCATGGATGAGGGAGATCTATTCCTTCCATATCTTGCAGGCGGTAGGTGTCGGGGCGCGTTCTTGATTTGACAGTGTAAGGGCATTCCCACTGAGTTGCCAATTTGCCTTCGGTTGGGTTCTTAGTGACCAAAGTTGCTTCTCTTAGGACTAGGTCTCCAACTGCGAACTCACTAGGCCTGACTTTGTTATTATAATGTTGCCGCATCCTTTGCTGGTAGGAAGCTAGTCTGACGGTGGCTATTTCTCGGAGTTTTTCAATGAGGTTAAGGTTAGCCCTCTATAGCTTTTCATTCTGCTTTGGGTTTGGGTGTATGACTTGAGGGGTCAGCAGGCCAATCTCCACAGAAATGACCACTTCGGCACCATATGTTAGGGAAAAGGGGGTCTCTCCTGTAGGGGTTTGCGCTGTCGTCTGATATGCCGAGAGTACATTTGGTAACTCTTTTGCTCAGAGACCTTTGGTTGCTTCTAGCTTGGTCTTGATAATTTTTAACAGAGAATGGTTAGTGACTTCAACTTGGCCGTTAGCTTGGGGATGACCGGAAGAGAAAAAACAAGTTTTGATGTTGAGCTCCTTACAAAATTCTCTGAATTTAGCATTGTCAAATTGTTTGCCATTGTTTGAGACTATTGCCTGAGGGACCTCGAATCAATATATAATAGACTGCCAAATGAATCTAGTGGTATTACGTTTGGTAATCTTGGCAAGAGACTCTACATCTACCCACTTAGTTAAATAGTTGATGGCAACTATGGCAAACTTAACTTGGCCTCTACCAGTCAGCAGGGAGCCTACCAGGTCGATTCCCTATTTGGTGAAGGGATAAGGATTGCTAAGCGTGATTAGCTTTGTTGGAGAAACGTGAGGTGTGTTGGCGAAACGCTAGCATTTGTCACATTTAAGTACAAATTCGATGGCATCTTAGTTGAGCGTGGGCTAAAAGTAGCCCGTGCAAAGGATTTTGTGAGCCAATGACTGTTCCCCAGAATGGTTGCCACAGACCCCTTCATGTATTTCTCTTATAACACAAGTGGCCTAGGTAGTATTTAAACACCTAAGATATGGCCGTAAGAAACCTTGCTTATATAAGATGCCTTTAACGATAATGTAGTTGGCCAACCGAGCTTTAACCTTGTCTGCCTCATTTTTATGTCTTGGTAATATTCCTTACTTGAGGAATTGAATAATGTCTTGTGCCTCTGGGATATGTTCGTTCTGAAGTAGGTGGATCTCTTGTGGATCTAGTGAGATTTCTGGATGTGTTAAGTAGTCTATTCTAACTTCGCGACTGAGGTCTGACTGATTTACTGAGTCTAATTGGGTCATTTCGTTTGCCTGGGAATTCTCTGACCGTGGGATGTGTTTGATATGGAAACTACTAAAGAGATGTATGAGGGGTAGGGCAATATCCCTATACGATTTCATTTTTTTCTTTTTTGCATCGACGTCCCCGTTTATATGTTTGACAACCAGTTGTGAATCACTAAATACTCGAATGTGATCTACCCTAATGTCTTTGGCCAACCTGAGACCTGTTATCAAGGTTTTGTACTTTGCTTCATTATTACTGGTTACGAATTGGAATCGGGGGGCACATTTGAGATCTTTCCCTTCTAGGGTGGTGAGGATTAGCCCAACCCTGCTTCCTTCTTTTCTAGATGAGCCATCAACGTTAGAGTCCAGGAATGAGGGTTGACTTCCTCAGGAGTTGTGTTGACCGGGGGAGAGGTCTCAGAAGGGTCGACATTGGTGAACTCTAGGATGAAGTCCGCAACGGCTTGGCCTTTGATAGCTGTGTGGGGTTGATAGGAGATTTAATACTGGCTGAGTTCGACAGGCCATTGCATAAGTGTGCCAGAGGATTTCAATTGTTGCATAACTTTCTTTAAAGGTTGTTCTGTGAGAACAACTATGGAGTGGGCCTGAAAGTACGGTCGAAGTCGCCTTGAGGCGATGACTAGGGTGAGCACTAATTTCTCCAATAGGGGATATTTTTGTTCTGCCCCCCTGAGTGTGTGGCTGATGTAGTAAACCGAGCGTTGGACTGATTTTTCTTCTCTGATTAGAGCTGTACTGGCCGCAATATGAGAAACGACCAAATAGAAGAAGAGGGTTTCCCCTAGAAATGCTTGAAAAAGGAGAGGGGGATTGGCCATGCACTATTTCAGTTGTTAGAATGCCACTTCACATTCAGCGTTCTAAGTAAAAGTCTTCCTGAGCACCTTGAAGAATGGGAGGCATTTGTCGGTTGCTTTTGAAATGAAACAGTTGAGAGTGATTACTCTGCCAGTGAGCTGTTGAATCTCCTTTACTGTTATAGGAGACCGTATTTCGGTTAAGGCTTTGATTTTTTCTAGATTCGCTTCGATTTCCCTGTAGCTGACCATGAAACCTAAGAATTTACCTGATTCAACACTAAAGGCACATTTCTCTGGGTTCAACTTCATTTAGGTACCTACGCAAGGTTTGGAAGGTCTCACGTAGATTTGAGAGGTGATCTGAAGCTAGCTTGCTTTTAATGAGCATATCATCGATGTAGACCTCAACATTCCGGCCGATCTGATCTTTGAACATTGCGTTAACCAATCGCTGGTAAGTGGCCCCTGCGTTCTTTAGGCCAAAAGGCATCACGCAGTAGTGGTAGGTTCCCTTATATGTAATAAAAGATGTGTGTTCCTAGTCGGCTGCATGCATTAAGATCTGATTATAGCTTGAAAAAGCGTCCATGAAACTAAGTATTTGATGGCCCGCTGTCACAACGACTAAAAGGTGTATCTTGGGCAATGGATAACTACCTTTGGGGCAAGTGCGGTTAAGGTCAGAGTAATCCACGCAGAGTCACCATTTGCCATTACTCTTACGAACCAAAACCACATTGGATAGCCACTTCAGATAGTCCACATTGTTAATAAACTTGGCCTTCAACAATTTATCCACTTTATTAGTGATGAGGTTGTTATGCTCTAGGTGAAAAATGCGTTGCTTTTGGCGGATCGATCAGAATTGGAACTCAACACTGAGGTAGTGAGTAATAGCAGAGGGGTCGATGCTAGGCATGTCTACGTGGGTCCAGGCGAAGACATCCCTGTGTTTAGTGAGGAAAGTTATAAGGTCAGCTTTGGCTTGATTTTAACTATCTTCGTTGGGTTTGAGGAGGAAATGGGTACTGCAACTAACTCCTCTACTGGTTTCCCCCGAATCAACTCCTCTTCGTCTTTGGTGTCAAGGATCTCAATGATCATAGCCGCCCACATCTTGATCTCCTTTAATGAGGCTACATAACATTCTCTCGCCATGGTTTGTTCGCCTCTCACAATGCCGACCCCTTGATTAGTTGGAAACTTTATGGACAAATGATACGTGGACGTCACAACTTGAAGGGCATTGAGAGCTGTGCGTCCAAGTATAATATTGTAAGCGGAAGGATAGTCGACAATGAAGAAGTTGAGAAGTTTGGTGGACTGCCGTGGATACTCTCTGATGGTGATTGGAAGGTCAATGGAGCCTATGGAAGTTACCTGATCCCTAGTGGAGCTGACCAAAGTGGTTTGTAGGGGCGACAACTTTTCTTTCCCGACCTTTAGCTGTCTGAAGGCATTGAGGAAAATAATATCTGACGAACTACCACTATCAACAAGTACACGCCTGACTTTGTAGTTTGATAGGAGAGCAGAAAATGACCAGAGGGTCGTCATGAAGGTAACGAATTTTTGTGCAGTCCGCATTCGTGAAGGTGATCGGCTCTGACAATTGTTTGGGTTGCTTGTGGAGCTGGTCGACCGTCGTCGCTTCTTTATCTGAACCTTGCCTGATCTTTCTGAGATCGGTTTGCTGTGCCTACCGAGATGGTCCGCCTCACGCGAGTCCATCTGTAATGACCCTGATTTCTTCTAATGGGAGGTGCAGGCCCTCCTTGGGCTTGGGGTTGTGGTTGGGCCCTGTCGTCATTCCGTCTAAGCTATTCAGGCTACTTAAAGGAAGTGCGTTTATCATTCTACCTTGGGGTGGTCGACCCTGGCTCTTTGGTGGGGACGGGTTGTGGTGAACCGGTTTAGGTGCCCCTGACAGATCAGATACTCAACCTGGTCATTGAGATTGACGACTCTTCTATGTTATGGTCATTGTAGTGCTTGAACCGATAAGGCGGATGGGTAGGGGCCGGTCGATCGGAGCATGGGGGTTGGTTAGAATATTGAGGAGGTCGGTGAGTGTACTATGAATGCTCGGGCTCGGGTTTCTTTTCTCTTTTCTTTGGACTGTAGGGGGCTTAGATGTGGAATCTTGGCAAGCTGCCAAAGAGTCTTCGGCGCTCATGTATTTTTGGCCTTTGGCGAGGAGGACGACCATGGTGGGCGGAGGATTTTTGGAAAGGGAAAAGAGGAAATCAGACGGGTGCGATCCAGCCATGAAGGTTGTCAAAATGACCTTGTCATTGTTCTCTTTACCTTGCAAGGCTTCTGTATCGAAGCGGGTGACAAAGCTGCGCAGCAACTCCCCTTTCGTTTATCAAATATTTAGCAATTGCATCGCTGGATGCAGTTGTCGTTGAGCACCATGAAATGGCTTAGAAAGATTCGCTGAATCCAGCTGAAGCTGACTAAACCAGAGTCGTTTCGACCCCTTTAACGTAACGGGGAAGGTGGTGGCACGTGATCTCGTCTAGAACGGCATGGGGGATCGTGAGTGTCCTGAACGCTTCCACATGGTTAACTGGATCGGTTGCACCGTTGAAGGTGTCGATTGACGGCATTTTGAACTTAGGGGGCAGAGGTTTGCCCTAATAGAAACGATAAAGGGGGAGTTGGCAGTGGAAGAGGGTTCGCTCTACATGTTTTGTATGACTCCCTAAAGCTAGAGCTTCATGGCTCGTAGTTCTTTGTCCCAAACGGGGGGCATTGTTTCGTCTGGCATGAAGTAGAGGTTGAACACTACTAGCTTCTCTCTCATGGACAACAACACGGTGTTGCAGAGGGTGATTATGGAATAATGAGGGTTTCTCTTAGTGAAATTGCGAGCTCAGGAGAGGGGTGTGCAAACCTTCAAGGTTCGACGGTTGAGCTTGTGGAGTAAAAGGCAGAAATGACCCCAGGGACACATGTGGTTGGAAGGGATGATGATTGTGGGCTTGTTCTTGGTTTGAAGGGATTTCTTCTGGTGGTAGAGGAAAAGGAATAGGTAAGTCACACTGGAGCAAAGTGTTAATGAAGGCTTGGTTTTGTTCTACTAGGCGGTTGATGCTGTTAGTGAGTTCTGTGAAATATGGAGGTGGGTTGTTTGAATTTGAAGACTCAACTCGGGGGTTGCCAGTATTGTACTATGAAGCCATGGATCTCGTCGTAACCATTCACTCTAAAGTGGAAGGTGGATAGGGATGAGACTGTTTCTGGCGACAATGAACACAACTGTCTGCCAGAGTGCATTCCTACAGATGGCGCCAAACTGATGATGCAATATGATCAGAAGGGACTAGGTCGAATTGATCCATGTGCTCATGGGTCTACTGTCCTACGTCTTGTTGATGCACACCTACAGAAGGTCCAAAAAGGAAAGTACCAAGACTGGAGTGGTTCCTCCTCGTGGACTCTCTGATGATTAAGTTAGATAGGAAGTGGGTAAAGAAATGAAAAAAGATTAGAGAAAATTGAGGGTCGAAAGAGAGAGAGAGAGTATTACTTGTTGTCCAAAATGTTCTTCACAAGCTTCTTTATATCTTTTTCTAATCATTTCCTTGTTCATTCAAGCTATCTTATTTGCTGAAAGTTTATGGTCTACTCGTCGTCGGTCATGGCAGTTTCACCATGCCAAGGAATGAGAGGTCTTGTTGCACTTAATGTCATGACAGCCTCATTTAATGCCTGATACCTGGGCTCATAACCCTGCGTAATTTTTGTCTGCCACGTAGCTAACTCCCTATCTAGCAGATGTCTAAATGTCATAGGACCTGGACCAGCGTGGGTTCTTTGGTGGGCCTACTGTTGAGTTTCACTTATTGGGCCATAACTAAATGACTATTTGGGCTACCCAAGACAGTTGTGGGTTGGGCTTTCCTTGGGCATGTGGGTCATGCCCATCAATATTCATAATCATATTTAGGATTACCATACTTAAGTTTCTCTCCTTCTATATTAATGAGTCTAGTATACATTATTATATAATTATTCGACACAATATTGAATATACACATAATATAGTACATATTTCTCTTTCTCTCTCTCTTAGATGTTGTAACACTTATGTTGGTGGTTATTATTTGATTGGTATTAGTCGTTGGATTATGATTGTTCATTTGATATAATTCTCTTCACATAGTTAAAAACATCTTACCTGTTGACCAAAAAATAAAAATAAACGAATTATCTTTTACTAATGTTTTTGTTTCTTTATACTTAAATAGATAATTTTGACATTATAAAAGGTTAATAATCACTATTATTTTTTCACCTAATCTCTCCAAAAAGTAAATTTTAAGAAAAATGGGTATCATTTTATTTCTTTCAATTTCCCCTCATTTTTTTGCCCTTCAATAATACAAACAAATAATTGAGACCAAGAAAAGTCCACTTCTTTTTTGTTTTTTGTTTTTTTTGGTTGCTAAATCACTCAATCGAAAAGGGCTGTGCTTTCAAAAAAATAAAATAAAATAAAACACGAATAGGCCTGTGAATTACACAAAATTGATTGTGCATATTGTCTTAGTATTTGAAATTGTTCTTAACATGGACTAGGGGCGTTCGTGATTTAGATACGGTTGGAGAATTTTTAATTTGTCATTTGTCTGTTAGATTGGCGGATTAAAAAATAATTAATCCGCATCCATTCACTGGATTGGCGGATTGAATGGATTGGCGGATGGATGTGAATCGATTTGGCGGTTAAATTTTTACAAAATTTGAACATAATATAATAACTTGTTAACATTTTTATTTTTGGATAACAATTCAATTCAATATAACTAAAAGGTTATTAAGTAAATTGTCAAATACCAATAATAAATACACATAAGAAAACCATGCATTATCAAAACTATTTCATTATTTTTTTTTATTCAAAAACTATTTTAATTTGATTTTTTTAAAAAGAAAATAAAATTAAGCCTTATATTTTTCACACAAAAATACCAAATATCAATACTTGTAATTTGATAAAAAATTTCTAAGTTGAAAACACAACAGAATATTTAAGGTTGTGTTTGGTAGAACTTTAGAATTATGATTTGAAAATAGAGTTGTATTTTGAGTTTGTGAGTTTTAGAATTATGATTTAAGTATGGAAAATTTGTTTGATTATGAATTTTAAAAAGAGTTTGAATTGAGTGATGTGACATATAATATTGAAAAATGTTTTGAAAAGTGGGTGTAAAATTAATTTTTTAAAACTGTAACCAAACAACATACTCAAACTAAGGGGTAGAATTAAATTTCAAAAGCTCTACCAAACAGAGCCTAATTTTTTTTCAATTGAAAACACAAATAGAATATCTAAACAAATTGAAAATACAAAATCTTACAAATTACTAAGGGTGTTCGCAGTTTGGTGGTTTGGTTGCGGTCAAAGGAACCTTAAATTCGCTATCCGTCCAAAACTAGGCGGATTTAAAGAAATTAATCCGCAACTATCTGTTCATCATCACGCATCCGTCTAAAATATGGTGAATCGATTCGGTTAGATCGATTTGAATGGATTAAAATATCCGCTGAACACCCCTAACATAAAGAATAAATATTCATTTGGTCTCTCCATCGTAACTTTTATTTATTTTCTTCTATTTTTTACATGTTTAGTTTTTCATTTTTATTGTAAAATTTATAAATCATGAGATATTTATTGTTGACCCCAAGTCAAAGTCTCCTCAAATCATAAAAAATTAACTCCAAGTCTTCCTTGGAAGTTTTGAGATATACTAATGGATATGATGTTGGAAAAGAGAGTGTGCACTATAGTCTATAGTAATATTTTTGTGTTGCACTATCACAATTTTATTTATTTATTTATTTTTTTGGGGTTAATAAATATGATTGTAATTATAAATGAAAAAAAATATTTATATCATTAAATATATTACTACCCTACAATAATTAAAATGTCAATAAATTTAACACAATCAATAAAATAAGCCTATCAATGCCAATCCCAACAAGCAACTAACTACATAAAACTCTCATAATGAGAGAAAAATAAACTACAACCACAAAATGATATCAAACTCATTTTCATAGAAATTGAATCTGATACTATACACTATAAATTATGTTACATAATCATAAAGCCAAATACCGTGATTTACAATTTTTAGCCAATGAGGGCTCAATCTTTTGATAGGTGTAGATTACCACTCAAATTTGGTGACTTTTAATCAATAAGTCCAACGACTTCATTCAGATACCTTGCTTTGATCTTTTTGCTATAGTTTGCTTTGATTTTTTCACACCACCTTTAACACTGTATTTAAATTATAAATTTTGATAAAGAAAAGAAAATGAAAAGAAAAAAAAAACATCGCATTGCCCTCATCTTTTTGTGTTTTTCTTTTAAAATTTATATCCAAATCTATAATTCAAATATAATCTAAATGATATGAAATACTTGTGACATAAATATTTTTTTAACATCTAAACCAAACACCTGAGTAAAAATTTGGCGTGACAATACATCATCACTATTAATAATACGTGATATTACTATTAAATTATAAATTATAATATAAAAAAGATAAATTTTACTAATTAAATGTAATTATTATCCAACAAAATTCAATAACTACTATTATATGTATTTATTTAAATGCAACTGCTATCGTAATGCAATAAGCACCATATCTATATAATTAGTCTTACTATGTCCACATAATTATTTATTGATTTTATAGAGAATAATTATTTATTATTAGATGATAATCCAAAATTTTAACTTTGCCATTATATTGCAGTTCTTGATTTAAAGTTTTTTTTTTTGGTCACAAAAAAAAAAAAAAAAAAAAAAAAAAAAAAAGTTCTTGATTTTAAGAAGGGTTAAAAACTAGAACGTATGGCCAGGGAGGGTGTTAGAAAGAAAAAATGTGTGTGAAATGTAACTAAATATTATTACATTTCATTCACATTTCACTTATATTTTTTTATTTTTCTTTCTAAATCTTTACCAAAATTTATGAATCAAACATAGCGTTAAGGGTGCAACAACACCCATTATCCTTGTGGCGTAGCGGCAATTAGGGTTAGGCATGTGTTATTGGTTCCAAATTTTGTACTCAAATCAAAATTAATCGTATTTTGAAACTGAAATAACTCAACTCAAATAAACTCATGTTGAGCTGTGATTCAACATTAATTTAAAATTTTTGTGACTGTTCAATATAGAACAAAATATTTTAAAAGTTAATTTATATAGAATGAAATATTTAAAAGGTAAAATTGAAAATTCATTGCAAATAGATGATTTATAAATCTTTTTAGAAAGCAGATATATGATTAGCTTTTGGGTTGGTTTGAATTTGATTTGAGTGTAACCCGAGAATTGAAGTAACATAGAGTTTTTGTTTTTTATTTTTTATCATCTGTAGTTCTTTTGAGTATCATTCTTTTTGTGTTAGATAGACTTAAATCAAACTGCATAAATTTTGGTCTTGTGTATTTGTTATTATCCTTCCCGCTCTTATTCATTTTGTGATATTAGTTTTTGTTTTCCATTTTCATAACCATCAATATTCTTATTGAGTTTTTTAAAGGCTCTTTGCACAATCATCTACCACAAAAGTTAATTAGCATAATAAACTTGAGTTCTGTGCAATTAAATAAATATAAAGGTTCTCATATGAGTATGATTCAATTACTAATATGAAATTTGGATATAATTTAACAACAAATTGACCAAAAGATCATGTTAAAAATTTGTTTGAAAATATGGGATTAAGATTGTGACAATTGAAATGCAAAAAATCATAATAAAATTTGAGCAAAAATTGAATGATGATAAATATAATTTGCGCTATTCCCCCCCCCCCCCCCCCCCCCCCCCCCCCCCATGTTGGTACTTGTTTGGTATTGTTTTTTTTCTTCCCTCAAATTATAGAATTATTAACCTGGGATAATTTGGGTTGACCTCAATTCAAGGTCTCCTCAAATAGTACAAATTAATTCTAAGTCTTCAATAATAAATTTGAGATATAGAACGCATGGTGTCATTAATGTGAGAGTAAGGCACTTTCACAGCTTGGGCTCTACTGATAGGTGTGGATTACAACTCAAATTTGGTGACTTTTAAAATGTTGAATAAAGTTTTAGAGTACCTAATTACTATATTAATTTTATTAAGAACATTTAAGTTATTCAACCCAAAAAAAGAACGTTTAAGTTTTGTAATAGTTGAAATTGCACTATTATAAAGCTCAAGTGAAAGGAAATTATCACAATATTTTAAAATAAAACCAAATTACCATTGACATCACCCTTGTTAAGAGGTGAGATTGAATTCGTCTAATCTTGAGTGTGAAAATTAATCTTAATAAACATAATATATATATATATTGACAAATTGTATTTATCAATAGTTTGAATATGTAGAGATTTTCAATTCAAAGACTCATACAGTATTACAATTGAATAATAATTATATAACATAACGTGTGATAAGGATGCCAACATTAGACAGGTTTAAAGTTGGTCCTTTAATCAATTAAGACAAATTATTTCATTAGATTAACGTGTGATAAGGAGGCCCACATTAAACTGGCTTGAGGGTGGTCGTTTAATCGATTAAGTCCAACTCTTTCATTTTAATTTCATAGACTTACATGTAATCAATTCAATTCAACCCTTTCATTTGAATTTTATGAACCAATGTGTGAAACTTCCTGAATTATTGAAAAATATTATTTTGACCTTTTAAACTTTAAAAACATAAAAATAGGCTCCCTACACTATTGAAAAGTATCATTTTGTTCTCCTAAACTATAAAAAAACGTACAAATAGACCCTATAAACTATTGGAATATTTCACTTTGATCGCTTCTATTAACGGTCCAGTTTGTATGTTTTTGTAATTTAGGAACATTTGTACGCTTGTATAGTTTAGAATGCAAAGTGATACTTCTCAATAGTTTAAGAAATCTATTTCTAAGTTTTTATAGTTTAGAAAATCAAAATGATATTTCTCAGTAGTTTAGAAGTTTTTGTATAAATAACCCTCAGAAGCATTTGAACATGAAAATTTTCCATTGGAATAACCTCTTTACAATTAAGATATAAAGTCATTGCAAGATTATATCTTATCACCAACAAATCATACCCCAAAAAAAAAAAAAAAAAAAAAAAACCATAAATTTGTTATTGCTATATTATAATGAACAAAGTAGGGGAATTAAATTGGTGGAAATTGAGGTCATTCCATCGTATATAAGCTTATAATTAAAAATTCATGATTTATTTTGTTACAAAATGGTCAAACTATGGGGGTTTTTTTTTTCCAAATGTTTTTTTATTTGGGATAGTTACACTTTTCACCTTTATAGTTTGATTCAAATTTCATTTTGGTCCCTATAATTTCAAATGAAATAGTTTTGTCCCTATACTTAAATCTAGTTTTAATTCGGCCCTCCTATTTAAGTTGGAAGTTAAAGTTAATGATTTTGGGACATTTGTGAGTCTCCTAAGGTATATATGTATATATGTTAAAAAAAAAAATGTAATATATGAAAAAAAGGTATATATCTAAGAAAAATTAACAGAATTTTAGATGAAAAGACCAAATTGAAACCGGATTTAAAATGTATAGAAAAAATTGTTCAATTTGAAATTATAAGGACCAAAGTAAAATTTGAGTCAAAATATAGAGATTAAAAATGTAATTAACCCTATTATTATTATTATTATTATTATTATTATTATTATTATTATTATTTTGCTCATAAAAAAATATAAAAAATAAAAAGCATATAAGATGTTCAGTTGAAATAACTTCATCAAATCATAATAATTTTGACATTTAGGAGTGATAGTGTTTCATTTTGATGTTTTTAGCTCTTACATTTTATAGTACTTTCACTTTTCAAGTATCTCAAATTTGCTTAGGTTCACTTTGATCCCTGAATTGCTATTATAAATTTTTTAAAATTGCAAGTTTATATAAAAAATATATATAAATAAAGCTATATTATATTTCAACTTCACAATAAAATTTGTTTGAAATTAAGACAAATTGCAATAAGAATGATGAGAGTGAAATTTAAGCAAAAGATTGACGGAATAAATATACTCAATTTGAATTTTATTTATGCAAAATTCAAGATTTATAAAACCATGGGATATTTATTGTTGGCCCCAAAGTCAAGGTCCTCTCAAATCATACAGATTAATTCCAAGTCTTCATTTCAAATTTTGAGATATATTAGACTTTATGCATGATTTTATGAAAGTGATTACATTTTTGAGATGCACTATTACAACAATATTTAACCACGGCATTTGGTTCAGTAATTGTATAGCAATCTTTGTAGTATGAGATTTTGGATTCAACTCCTATATAAAGAGAAGTTTGATACCCTTTGTGTTGGTTGATTTATTTCTCTCCCATTACGGAGGGTTGCATGTAAGTATTAGTGATTGTTGGGCTTGGTCAATTTGTTGATCACTCTCTAGTTTTTTTTTTTTTTGGTCAAAGTTAGTGGTTTGTTGAATGATATAAATAGTGAATTACAGTTATTTAAATTTGACCCTATTTTACAATGTTGAATAAAGCTTTTATTTTGATTTTTTAATTTATATATGATATTACAGTGAAACTAATGAATTTATAATCATAATAATAAAAATTAAATACAACATATAATTGATCCAAACATAGATAGAAAGATTTGAACAACTAAGTTTCAAGTGAAGTATTAGGCCAAACGAGCTAGCCATATTATGATATTATGGAGTTTTTTTAATTTCAATTTAATTTTATTTTTTTTCTTGCGGTTGTGAATTGTATCTATTAGTTATGCTAATATGAAGGAAATTTTGATACCCAAATCCACATGGTATTACATATGAATAATAATTTTGTAGACTAATGTATGATATGGAGGTCGAAAGTAGACTGGGTTCAAGGGTAGAAATAAGCTCTCATATATATTTTTAATTATTTTTATATTATTTTATATTTTTCTTGTGGGTCTCAATCTAGACCTGTATCGATAATTTAAACTGTTTATCTTATAGGTCTCGTAATAAAAGTCATCTATGCAAGAAATTAAGTTCATCAAACAACTATAAATATAGAAATAAATCATATTTTGTTTTATAAAATGAACGATAAATATGATTGTAAACTTAAACTATTCATTTTATAAAATAAAATGTGATTATTTGTATTATAATTGTTTGATAAAATTAATTTCTTACACGAATAATATTTACTGCGAGGTGTACGAAATAGATGGTTTGAATTACTGATGCATGTCTAGGTTAAGACCTCCGAGAGGAATATGAAAAGGTATGGAAATATAAGGGGCAATTACGTGTATATCTAAATAGGTGAATTTATTATCTAATAGGTCCTATGATAATTAATGGAGTTTTGCATCAAACAATATTAAAAAAACGTCAATAATTGTTAATTTTTAGCACTGTCTGAAAATTTTATCACAAAAATGCCATTAATTATAAGTTTTAGCGACAGTTTAAAAAAATCATCACAAAAAAAGGTCACTAATTTTCAAATTTCAACGACAATTTGAAAAATTCGTCACAAAAAAAGTCACTAATTGTAAGTTTTAGGTACAATTTATAAAAATCATGACAAAAAAGTCACTAATTGTCAATTTTTAGCGAGGTTCAAAAAATCGTCACAAAAAATTATTTTTAGCAATGATTTTATTAGGACTTACTTTCAATAAGATTTAATAAGAATTAATTCAAACTATTAAAACTTATTGATAATTTACTTAAAATATAAAAATGAGCTGAACGATGAGAATGATCCTTTAATCAATGAGGTCAAACAACTTCAATTATATAGAAGACATAGTTTGTTACGATTTTTTAGAAAAAAATATATATGACATTGCCCCAAAGCTATCTAAATTATTTATTTGTGCGAATTCCACGTGAGTTCCACATAAATGAATACTTGGATCATTTTGTGGCACGTCAATGCCATGGGCAATGAATAATTGCTCGATTTTTCTGCCACCATCAACGATGTGAACACTTATGATTCAACATTAACAGCTCATTATAAAAGAATTTTTTTAAAAAGTTAATATATAGATATAGAAATTAGGATCTATGGTACATATTTTGTAACAGCAATCACAAATTAGTATAATAAAATGTACCCTATTATAAATGGACATAATTTTATTAGAAAATTTTGTAACATCCATCATAAATTAGCATAATAAAATATTCAAAATTTTATAATTCATGTAATAAAAATTGGTGACTTGGTTACGGTATATATATATATATTTTTTTATGTCAATTTGTGACAGACTTACGCATTTTGTGGTTGATATTATAAAATTTTGTAATAAAATTGTGCCAATTTATAATAAGATGTATAGGATACACACCCTTAATGTTTCTAGAAATTAATGAAATTTCCTATAACTTTTAACGGTAACATTAGAAAGGAAAAAATAAAAATAAATAAATAAGTACAAAGTGAGTTATAATTTTTTGTGTATAAATATATGGCCCATTTTTAGATTAATCAGGTGTAGATCCAGCAGCTCATCCATGCAGGTGCAGTCACCACTACAAGAAATAACACTTTTGCCGACCAAAAAATCGGTCGCTAAAAGCCCATTTTTAGTCGGCAAAAGTTGTCCGCGACCAGTTCTTTTGGTCGCTACTTTGGTCGCCAATTGAGGGTCGGCAAAAGTAATTTGCGACCAAAATTTTTGTTGGTCGGGAAAAGTTGGATTTGCCGACTAAATTTTTGGTCGTTAAATATATCATTACTGCGACTAATCAATTTTGTCGGTAAAACACTTTAATCGCGAAAAGGGATATTTTCCCGACCAAATATTTTAGTCGCCAATTGTCACATTCCATGACCAAACAGATTAGTCGCCAAAAGTCGAGGAATCGCCAACTAACAATTTAGTCGCCAAAGGATAAGGAATTGCCGGCCAATGATTTTAGTCGCAAAAGTGTAGAATTTGCCGACCAATTTTTTAGTCGCCAAATCTCTCTATTTTTTATTTTTTTTAAGAACATTCAATTTTTGTTTTTAAACATTTAATCCAATGGCGAACAAAATTCATTCAACCCAACCACAATTAAGGAACAATAACATTTAAAAAATTAAAAATTGCTCACAGTTTCGGTACCACAATTAAGGAACAAAATTCATTCAACACAGCCAAAGAATTTAACTAAGAAGAAAACTTGAGAATTTAACATGTATACAAGAGCAATAGTACGTACAACTGTGATTTGGCAAAAACAATCACTAAAAATTCAATCTCAAACTACACTTTGCTCTCACCAAAAATTAAAAGAACAAAGAAATCAAAGAAAATAACAAGGTATGAGGCTATTGGAACAGTTCTTCAGCTCTTCCTGTAGTATGCTCATACCACAATGACATCTTATTGCAATTTCAATGTCTCGTTGCCCATCCATGGATTGCTAGTTCACTTTTGCGGATCCTATCAACATGTATGTGATAAACATATATGATAAACATAATCAAAGTGCCTATATGATAAACATATCCAGGTCCACCATTGCTGCATCTTATAATCTATTATCAATTAGAATAAAACCTTTAGATCATCTATTTTAATATGTTGTCCAAAATATGACATCAACTCAAATGTTTCAGTATTCTGATACCCTGAATTTTCTCGGAATCATTTACCATGCTTTCAGGGACTGCTAAAAATTAGGCATTTTGTCGAACAAAAATCTGTTACAAAATTAACACTTCTTAGAAATCACCACAGCAGAGATGATGAGTTACAATAATATTCCACCTCAACAACTTTAATTTTAAGAATAAAACTTACAACAAAAAAGAGGCCTTCTTTCATTAAGTTTGTCCTATCTACTTCTTCTTTCCTTTCTTTGATATTTGAACCTGCATTTGACAAGAACAAATAACATGAATAAAACATAATTCCAAATTAGATGAAATTATTCAACATTTTTTTTTTTTTTTTTAAACATTATGAGAGACATATTAACAGTTTTTCTTTTTGTAACATTCATCTATAAGATTTTTGTACCTGAAAAGGCTTCACCAATGTACCATATTGTTCACAAAATAATGTTAAAAGTTTTCAATTATTTGAGTTTTAAAAAGAAGTGCCCCTT
This sequence comes from Camellia granthamiana, assembly GCA_036172215.1. Taxonomy (NCBI): domain Eukaryota; kingdom Viridiplantae; phylum Streptophyta; class Magnoliopsida; order Ericales; family Theaceae; genus Camellia; species Camellia granthamiana. The sequence continues at coordinate 29,310,620 of CM069914.1, forward strand.
AGAAGCACCAATCCAGTGATTTAAATTAAATTAGAATTTAAAACTAAAACCAACATAATTCCAAATGTTCAATACCAAAAAAAAAAAAAAAAAAAAAAACAAAAAGCTAAAACCTCATTACTAATTTTGAGATAATATTTTGTGCAATACTTCAAAATGCAATGTATCTAAACTTAATAGAAACTATTGAGGGACAAATAACTATTTCTTAGCTTATTCAACTGGGACAGTATATCAAACCATGTCCATTAGGAGTCCCCTGTTTGACAGATTAATGCTCTTATTCATTCTTCCAATAATGGTTATGGTGTCAACATCCTAAAAATAAACAAACAGAAGGGAAGATCAGCACCAAAGGAATATTCAAAATAAGACCAATTTCTTATGCAAGCCGATTAACCCATGATAACAAGGCCAAAAAACGGTTAGACACAACAAAAGGCCACACCAAAAAAGGAAAAAATTTAAATTCCCTCTTTTCTTGGACAACCAGAAGCAACAATGCGGAATGGGTGACGTTGAACAACCAAAATAGGAATGGAGCAAAAAAGACATGAAGAAAGGATGTCAGACATCAAGATGCACATGATATACAAAATACCTGAGATTCCCTACACAGGGAAATGCATCTTCAACAAAACATGAGCAACCACTTGACTTGACTTAAGTTTGTCATGGATGTTTTTAAAGAATTATACCACCAACAAATGTTCTCGAGGGAAAAATCAATAAAATAATAATCGATGTCTAATGAAATTAATGTTATACAAAATTACACAATACATTGGCACAGAATTAACCAATAACTACAATTTTCAGGGACATCAATCCCATGAGTCAACTACAAGTAGGATGGAGTAATGCATTGAACCATCAACTGCCTTAAACCCACACCGTAATAGCAGATAATGCAGTAATGCTCACATCAAGTTGCATCTAACCATCGTGTTAGGGTTCTTGCTATCTTTCATTGCTTACCTTTGAATCAATAGAAACAAAAACCTCAAGAGAAAACAAACAGGATAGCCAAATAGCCAAAGAGCTTCATTCTAAAAGACAACAGATCCAAAGATCAAAAATCTAAAGAGGCTACGTCACGTCACAAATAGATCTGCCACTGAAATAGCTACCAGGTTAAATGACACTGAAATAGCTACAAAATTTTTTATTATTAATTCAATGACAATGATACAAACCTCATATGAACAGGGACTCAAACCATATATAAGACAACCATATGCATGATACTTGTTGACAAGCAATTTCACCAACATAAGCCCCTGTATGTTCATATTAAGAACCATAATTAAAAATTGCTCACAGTTTCGGTACCAGATGACAATTTTGCTTCATAAAAAAAAAAAGAAAAAAAAAGAAGGAAAGAGCTCAAGTTTTAAAATATGGAGAAATAATAATAATAATAATAATAATAATAATAATAATAAAATAAATAAATAAATAAAAAAACAACAACAACAACAACATTATTTAGATATGAGCTAATCATGGGATTATATTTGAAAACATGTGCACTACACCATAATTCTTGTTTACAGTCTCAAGTCAAAACATGTGCTCAAGTTAATCAAAACATGTGCTCAACTGTTGGGCTGTTTGTTTTCGTGTCCTAATTGTGTCAATTTGGGGTGATTATTAATAGGGGAAGCCGAAAGGATTAAACGGTGTAAAGGAAGGGTTTTTGCGTTGCAAGATGAACCTGAAGTGTCAAGAGTTTGGCTGCCGTTTGATGATGCCCCTGGCTTAGCAATGGCTCGGGCATTTGGGGACTTCTGTTTAAAGGAATATGGGGTGATCTCTATTCCCGAATTCTCTCACCGGATTCTTACGGAAAGAGATAAGTTCATTGTTCTTGCTTCTGATGGGGTAAGTTTTCCACCCATGCATCATAGTGTAGATTGCAGATTAGTATAGGGGATCTTTGGTTTGCAGAGTAATTATGTGAATTTGTCTGTAAACAAAAAAAATAAATAACTGAAATTATATGAGGGTAAAATCGCACCAAATGAAAGTGAGAAATTACATATGCATGGAACCTAAGTGACAGAGACACTTTAGTAGAGGAGCTGTGTTCATGCTGGACATTGACACTTCTTGGACACTCCTAGACACACATCAAATGCTTCTTGGATGTGTCCATAATCTAAAATAAGTTTCATATTTTCAGAAACCTGGCTAACACAACTTGGGTGCTATGGCAACACTTAGGCTCAATTTAGTTTACAACTTTTCGGCGGGAGCTTTTGCTTTCATTTTATGCGGCAAAAATAGCTTAACTGAGTTGCAAAAAGCTTATTATTGGGGAGTTGAGGGAGGGGTGCTTTTAGTTTATTCTTTTTTATTATTAGTTTTCAGCTTGCAAGAAGTTGCACAAAGGCGACCCAAAGTCCTATAAGAGGGGATGGTGCCTGGATGTAAGTGAGATGCCAAAGATGTGCAAGGTCGTGTACCTGCTAGACATGGAATATATTTTATTTTTTTTTAACAGTGCTAGAAATGGAATTGAAGACTACATAACTTACTAAAGAATATTTTCCATGTGGTGAACTCAATTTCACTTACTCAACTAAAGCATCCTACCAATCGAAAACCCCAAAATTAGTCTTTGGAGATTTGATTTAGCACATGTTTTGACTTGAGACTGTAAACAAGAATATGGAAAACTTGAGCTCTTTCCTTCTTTTTTTGGTGTTGCATTTGATTAGCTCATATTTGATTAGTCAAAACATGTGCACTACACCATAATTCTTATTTGATTAGTCAAAACATGTGCTCATCAACTGTAAACAAGAGTATGGTGTTATATTTGAAAAAATTTCTATACCAGCCAATGGGTAAATAACAGGCACTACACCATAATTCTTTTTCCAAATAAGAACAGCTCCAAAAGTTAATCAGAATTTCAGAGAAATATCGGGCATGTGAAAATTCCATAAAGTTTTAAATGTAAACTTAAATCATCATTCTAGATAAAATTTTACATTACAATTCACAAGACAAAATCACAGCAGGTCAAATGTGCAGAACACATTTTCCCATGTTAAGTGCTGTTAGAACATTGGCTGGTGAACATGGCTATTACTCTTTTTCTAACAACCAATAGAAGCTCAAAGAAAACCCAAAAAATGACCAGCAATATAAGAATAATTTATATCCACCTAACTTGTCCACTCCAAGCTAAACAGAACTATAAAGCAATAAATTCATACTGCTTATGTAGAGTAACATTCCTTGTATTCTTCTTATTTCCAACATCTTTTAATATAATCAAAAGACAATTAGTCCAAACCCAGTTCATCCAACAGACTATCATGATTTCCCTAATTCAAAACCCATTTTGGAATTTCATCGAACAGGTCATCCACATACTCTCACCATAGCCAAATTCATATAACAATTATACAGTATATATATAGAGAGAGGGAGGAGGGAGAAACAGGGGTAAAAGGGAAAAGAGGGCTGATGGTGGTTGTTCACGGTGGAGAAGGAATATACTCACGATATGACTTCTGAGGAGTCCATTAGCAAATGAGGTGAGAACAATAATTAATTCCATTAGCAAAGGAGGTTAGAATGAAAACAAGATTGAAAGAAATCTAAATCGAAATCTAAATCCATTTCGAAATTAGCTACACATATATTTGTATGTATAGAGAGATATATATATATATATATAGAGAGAGAGAGAGAGAGAGAGAGAGGTTACCATTGTTGCATAGTTGCAAGAAACCCTAGACCTGTGAGAGCTGTTTTGGAGAAGATGATAAACATATATGGTGAACGAGGTGAATGTGTGTGAGTTGAGAGGTTTAGGGTTGGCTAAGTTGAAACTTGCTGAGCGTCCAGATGGGCTTCAGCCCAGTTTCACTGAAAATAAGGTGGAGGGAAATGGGGAAATAGAGAAACAAAGAGTGAGAGGGACAAAGATGAAGAGAAGAAGAGAAGTAGAGAGAGGAAAAGAAAAACCTCAATGTTGAAGCGAAGCAATGCGAGCGGCAGTGGCGATGTAACGATGCGCGACAGTGGAAGATCGAGGGTGAACGACGGTGGAAGACCGACGGTGACTGTGAACGGCGAATCAACGATGGTGAGTCTGTGAGAGAGAGAGAGAGAGAGACAGAGAGAGCAAGAGACTGAACTTGTTTGGGTTGGGTGTAAGTACATATTGATAGAAAATATGAAAAAAAATAAAATAAATCATAACTAATAAATTGGGCGGTAACGTAAGAGTGTATTCCCACCAAAAAATAAATGTGTTTTTGAAATTGTTTAACTTTATTGCCGACTAATTGTTTTTTGGTCACTAAAAATAAGTATTTTGCCGACCACATTTTTGGTCGGCAAAGATCAAAAGTAAAAAAATTTCATTAATATTTGGCGACGAAAAGACTAGATTAGTCGCAGAAAAGGTACCTTCGCCGACAAACCTTTTTAGTCGCCAAATCTCAATCAACGACGATTAAAATATTAGTCGCTAAAAGTATTAATTTGGCGACTGATTTTTTTTAGTTGCTGAAAATAAGTTTTTGGCGACCAAATTTTTGGTCGCCAAAGAAAAAAATAATTTTTTATTTTCCATTCGGCGACTAAATTGTTTTAGTAGCCAAAACTCAATATACAGCAACTAAAGTATTTTTTGGTCGGGGAAAATAAGTTTTTGGCGACTAAAATTTTGTTCGCCAATTCCACAACCAACTTATTTTTGATCTTCCGCGACCAACTTATTTTTTGGTCGCCAAAATGTGACCTTCCGCAACCAAATTTATAGTTGGTTGCAAAAAACATATCACTTTCTGCGACCAACTCATTTTTTGGTCGCCATAATATGACTTTCTGCGACCAACTCATATTGGTCGCCAAAAATAATGATCATTCGTGACTAATAAATATTTGGTCGCCAAAAGGTAATTTTTAACTACCGACTTTTATATTGGTCGCGGAAAGTGGTTGCTAAAAGTGTAGATTCTTGTAGTGCACCAAATTAGCTCCAGCTAGTTAGTTAGGAATCTGTTAGAGTGTTTGTTAGTATACACGTGTAACAGATTATTTATGGATTAGTTGTAATCATCTGAGATGTATATAACCGTCATGTACTCATCAAGATTGATATTGAATAATGAATTGAATATTCCATCATGGTATCAGAGCATGGAGCTCTTATGAGCACAGAGATCCATGGCTTCTCCTTCCACCATTGTTACATCTTCTATTCCTTCAAACCTTTCTCTGCTTATCTCCAATCTATCTTCTTTTGTTACAGTTAAACTTGATGCATCCAATTTTGTCATTTGGAGGAATCAATGGCAGAACATTCTAAGAGCAACAAATCTTCTTGAATATGTTGAAGAGACAGTCTCTTGTCCTCCATTAACAGTCAGTGATGATTCAGGAAAGGTCGCTCCTAATCCTGAACGACTACAATGGAATCTTGTGGATGCACATCTGCTGAGTTGTATGACTGCAACTCTTTCTTCATCTATCTACTCTACTGTTTTACATTGTCTTCATTGCTCTAAAGTGTGGTCTGCTTTACATAAGCGGTACACTTCCTTCTCTCGATCTCATGTTCATCAGTTGAAGAATCAATTGAATAATGTGTTGAAGAAAACTGATTCAATGACTGAATATCTTACTAAGATCAGAGAAATTGTTGATCAATTAGCACTTGTTCTCAGTCTCGAGGATCTAATCCTGGTCATTTAAGAGGAAGAAATTCCTATCGAGGTAATAGAGGAGGTAGATTTCAGTCCAGAGGCCATTATAATAATACTAATTGAGATGCTTTTAGAGGTAGAGGTCGATCTTCTTCCTCCCCTCAATGTCAGATCTGTGGTGGTTTTGGTCACCTAGCTCTTGACTGTTGGTATCGCATGGACTCTCAGTTTCAATCTTCATCTGGTGCTTCCTTTTAGTCTCCTCAACACTCCAAAGCATTTGTGGCATCTTTTGCCTCTGGTTCATCTTCATTAACAGTGCCTTGGTATCTTGACTCTGCAGCTACAGATCATATCACCAATGACATAAGTAATTTGAGTTGCTATCAACCATATCAAGGAGCTGATCAAATCACTATTGGCAATGGTAATTCTATACCAATTCAACACACTGGTATGGGCATATTACCTACTCCTCATCATTCTTTCAAATTACAAAATCTTCTTCATACTCCATCAATTTCTTCCAATCTACTCTCTGTTCACAAGTTAGCAAGAGATAACAATTGTTTCATAACATTTGATGATGCTAATTTTGTTATCCAGGACAAGCATTCGAAGATAGTGCTTCACAAATGAACTAATGTCCATGGACTTTACCACTTTCTTCCATCTTCATCTGCTGAATTTTCTCCACTATCATAAGCATATCTTAGTGCTAAGATTGATGCTTCTTCAGCATCTGTTTCTACAGACATCTGGCATAATAGGCTTGGTCATCCAAGTCTCTTAAAGTTTTCTCATCTTAAGAAACATTTGTCTTTTGTTTCTAATAAATCCCCATCTCAAACTTGTATTGATTGTTGTGTTGCTAAAAGCCACCGGCTTCCTTTTCACTTGTCTAACTCTACTAGTAATCAACCATTTTCTTTAATTCATAGTGATGTATGGGGTCCTTTTCAGTCTACGTCTCCTTACAAGTATTATGTTTTGTTTGTGGATGATTTTACTAAATTCACTTGGCTTTATCCTTTGTCGTATAAAAGTGAAGTTTGCACCAAATTCATTGAGTTTAAAGCTTATGTGGAAAAACAGTTTCAAACTTCTTTAAAAGTCCTCAGAACAGATGGTGGTACTGAGTTTTTTAATAATAAAATGACTCATTTTCTTGCTTTTGAGGGCATTGTTCATCAGCATTCTTGTCCTTACACACTCTCTCAAAATGGTGTTGCAGAATGAAAGCACAGGCACATAGTTGAAACAACTATTGCTTTATTGCATCACAGTTTTGTTCCTATCAAGTATTGGTTTGATGTTGTTGCTGTGGCTACTTTTTTGATCAATAGACTGCCTCCTTCTCAATTAGCTAATAAGTCTCCACATGAATTACTGTTCAAATCTGCTCCTAATTACTCTCAGCTAAGAGTTTTTGGTGTCAGTGTTTTCCTTGGCTAAAGCCTTATGTCACTTATAAACTTCAACCAAGATCTCTCTCTTGTGTGTTTTTAGGCTATCATCCATTTGCCAAAGGGTATAGGTGTTTAGATCCTCTAACAGGTCGGGTATATCTATCTAGGCATGTTCATTTCAATGAAACTTGTTTTCCATTTCACATTCTTTCTCCAGCTCCAGCTGTCCCTTCTTCTACTACTCTCTCTTTTTTACATCATTTTTTCTGGTCTTCTCTTACTCTATTGTCTAGACCATCTGCTCCTACCTCTCTGCAGCATGCTACTTCTACACAGTCAAGTCTTGCACCTGTGCAACCCAGTTCTGCTATTCCTCCTTCTGTTTAGCAGTCCAGCTTAGCAGGTCAGCAACCCAGTTCTGCTGTTCCAAGTTTTGTCCAGCAGTCCAATTTAGTAGGTCAGCAACCCAGTTCTGCTATTCCCAGTTCTGTCCAGCAATCCAGCTTAGCTGCTCTGCCCCCCAGTTCTGCTCTTTCCAGTTCTGTTCCTATAGTTCCCAGTTCTATTTCTTCTGCCCATAGGTCTGTTCCCCTGCCATCTGGTCCTCTGATTTCATCAAGTTATGTTCCTTTGCTGCCTCCTTCTGCTCTTCCTATCTCTTCTCCTGTTCATATTCAGGTTATTTCTATCCAACTTCTTGTGTTACCTCCTCTTCCTCCTACTAACACTCATCCTATGCTCATTCGCTCTAAAACTTGTTTTTTAGCTACTCAGTCTTCCTCTCCTCAGTTGTTTGCTGACTCTGAGCCTCCTTCTTGTCGTGAAGCTCTTTTGTCTCCTATTTGGCTTCAAGCTATGCAAGAGGAGATTACTGCCTTACATGCTCAACACACTTGGACCCTTGTCTCTCTTCCTCCTCACAAACAGGCTATAGGTTGCAAATGGGTGTTTAAAATTAAAAGAAACTCAGATGGTAGTATTGCCAAACACAAAACCCGATTGGTAGCCAAGGGTTATCTTCAACAACATGGGATTGATTTTCAAGAAACATTCAGTCCAATCGCCAAACAACCTACTATTTGAATTCTTTTGTGTCTTGCTCTTCACCATAAATGGCCCTTGAAACAGTTGGATATTTCAAATGCTTTTCTTCATGGTTTGCTTGAAGATGAGGTCTTTATGCTCCAGCCACCAGGCTTTATATCTTCATCTCCTACTCAAGTGTGTAAGCTTCATAAGGCCTTATATGGCTTAAAACAGGCACCCCGTGCCTGGTATTCCACTTTCTCAGCCTTCCTCTTATCTCAAGGTTTTGTTAATAGTAAATGTGACTCCTCCTTGTTCATTCAATGGACAGCCACCATAATTACTATTCTTTTGGTCTATGTCGATGATATCTTGCTCACAGGAAATAATTTTACTCATCTTCAGCATTTGATTACCAAGATGCACCGGGTTTTTTCCATGAAAGAATTAGGAGATATCTCCTATTTCCTTGGGATCTCTATAAAAGACACTCCTGATTTAGGCTATTTTTTGTCTCAACATAAATATGCTTAGGATATTCTGCCTAAGGCTGGTTTGTCTGATTGCAAACCTTGTTTTTCTCCTATTGCTGTCAAACCTTCTTCGGTTCTTCATTCTGATGATCCTTGTTCTCATCCTACTCTATATCGTAGTTTGGTGGGTGCTTTACAGTATCTTACCATTACTTGCCCGGATATATCGCTTGCCGTCAATCAATGTTGTCAGCACATGCATGCCCCCACCATTGGCTATTTCTCTGCTGTTAAGCGGCTACTTCGCTTTGTCAAGGGTACTCTTCATCATGGTCTTCAGTTTTCTCCGAGCACTTTTGATCTTCATGCTTTTTCCGACTCCAATTGGGCAGGGGATGTTCTTGACCGAAAGTCTATTTCTGGTTATTGTATTTTCTTGGGTTCTAATCTTATTTCATGGTCTGCTAAGAAGCAAGCTACAGTTTCTCGTAGTTCTACTGAAGCTGAATATAGAGCCCTTGCTCATACCACTGCTGAGATTTCTTGGCTTCTTATGCTTCTTCATGATCTTGGCATTTCATCTCCTACGATTCCTCTTCTCTGGTGTGATAATGTTTCCGCCATTGCTCTTGCTTCAAATCCTGTTTTCCACTCTCGCTCTAAACACATCGAAGTGGATTGTCACTTTATTCATGACAAAGTCCTTGCTAAACAAATTAGTTTGCAGTACATTCCTACTATGGATCAGTTGGTTGATATATTTACTAAACCCCTCTCAGTTGGTCACTTTTCTTATCTTAAAACCAAGCTTATGGAGTTCAGTCACCCCATCAGCTTGCAGGGGCCTGATAAGATACATAGCAACAGCTCTAACATCAGGTGTAGATCCAGCAGCTCATCCATGCAGGTGCAGTCACCGAATCAGCTCCACTTAGTTAGTTAGGAATCTGTTAGAGTGTTTGTTAGTATGCACGTGTAACAGATTAGTTATGGATTAGTTGTAATCATCTGAGATGTATGTAACCATCATGTACTCATCAAGATTGATATTGAATAATGAATTGAATATTTCATCAGTACCCTAAGAATTGAATCATAGGAATCGATAAATACACCGACCTCCCCTTTGATTCTAAAATTACACTAATATCTATATATTTGTTAAAAACCTCAAGGGAGGGGCGGTCCGTTTAATTAGTCCATGTTAGTGTTTTTCTATAGAGCCAGCATTACTTTTTGATGGTCCCTCTAATTAGTCCATGTTGGTGTTTTTCTATAGAGCCAACTATACTTTCTGCAAGCAAATAAAAGCCAAAGTCACTATATTTTGAAACAAAGCAACATTACTGTTGACATCACCTTGGTAAGAGACAAGATTAGATTTAATACTATACAAATAAAAAAAGAGAATTTTATTTAAGATCTCAGATATTAAGATTTTATAAGATAAATGGCATATTATATTTTCATAATAGTTACGATTTCTAAATATTTCTATAAAGAAAATTCGACTTAGAGATATTTTGCCCGACTTAGAGAAATTTCGCCCTGGTTCAGAGAAATTTCAATTTTCACAGAGAAATTTCGAAATTTGTCTGAGTTGGTGCTAAAATTTCTTTGACTCGGGCAAAATTTCTCTGAGTAGAATTTTTTTTTTGTAAAAATGTTGAGGGATCTTAGCTAATAAAAAAAATATCTTTGACCTCTCATACTACACAAAGTTAGAGACGGATGTGTCACTAATTTTTCCTTGAAAACATTGTAAAATTTTCTTACTTACTAATATGGCACAAATCACATTATTAAAGCGTATCCTGTTTCAAATTCTAAAATTTCTTTATTGCATGATAATGTCATTTTTAGAAAAGTTGATAATGTTAGTTTGTATAGGATTTTCCTTTGTCTAATTATTTCTGAACATGAACTTAGCTAGCTGTGATATAATTTTTTTTTATTATAATTAGGGGTAATTTTAAAAGAATTCAAGATTTTGACCCTAAAAATAAAATAAATACAAAGTTTTTAATTTTGTCAATTTAAACTCATTTTATGTACACCTACATTAAATTTAATCATTAAAATATTAGTTTTTATGTTGGTTTGCTTAACAAAAATACACAAATGTTTAGATTGAAAATAAATTAAAAGATTAAGATTTAAATTAATAAAATTAAAACTTCGAGACTTATTTTGTTACAAGGATTAAGGGTTAAACATTAAGGCTGGTTTGTTTGTTGGCCCTTTTTGTTTGTTTGTAATTTCCCCATATATTTATTTATTTTTTTTGTATTAGTAGTGGTAATATATAGGAATTTTCAATCCCAAAACCCACACAATAGGGAGATAGTTAGACTACAACGTATTGAAAAAAATTTCAAGTAATACATGATAATTCACTTTTATTAAATAATTGAGAGAGGAATAATAATTTATTTACTATATATTACGATTTTACATTTACTAAAATTTCCACATAAATAATACATATGATACTCCATGCGTATCTAATGATTTTCCGAAGGTAGGGGGCCCAAGTTAGTCAAGGCGGGCCAACGACTTCATTCATTGAGGAGAGAGTTTGCTTTAATTTTTCCACAAATAAATGAGTAAGTGGGAGGGCCCAGAGTATGATGGTGCTTTTAGTGCCTTTATAAAGACTCAGACCACTTGGGTGCTAAATGTGCAATTCTGAGTTTGTGCAAAACATGCAAAGAAGAAATAGGTGTATCATCATGTTTATAGAGATGAGGTTGGTGTGGTTGTGGGTAATGTTGTTGATTTTGGCTGGTGAGTGCTATGGGTGTTTGGAGCATGAGAGGGTTGCTCTTCTGCAACTAAAAGCTTCTTCCATCAACCAGCAAAATGGCAATATCCTCCCAACGTGGGTGCAGGCTCGGGAGGGTGAAACGACGACTGACTGCTGTAAGTGGGAAAGAGTCAAGTGCAACACTACAACAGGGCGAGTGATCCAACTCTCACTCGATTATCTACATAATGGTTGGACATTAACAGAGTGGTATCTAAATGCCTCCATATTTCTTCCATTTGAAGAACTTGAAAGTCTCGACTTATCATCGAATCAATTAGCGGGTTGGCTTGAGAATGAAGGTTTTTGATTGCCTAAATAGCAACCAAACAAGTCTACTCTATTATCCCCACTTTTCTTTTTGACAATATTCCCTGAAATTATGTTGTGGCCTATGTTATACTATGATATATATTGTTGACTGTTTTACAGGTTTTGAGAAGTTGGGTGAATTAACATCTCTAAAGTCTCTAAATCTAAGTGATAATTATTTGCAGGGAACTATTCATATTAATGGTGAGTTTAAAGTCTATTTCTTTCCATTCTTAACTAAGAGTTTGAGACTAGTGTAAGAATTAAAAAATAAGCAGGTTTCTTTGGTTTCCAGCTAATACTTTCATTTTCCCTGATCTTAAAGGTATGAATAACTTGGAGGAGCTTAATATTAGCTCGAATTCTTTTGATGGTTTCATAACACACTCAGGTATGACAACAATACCACATAAATATGAAAAAAAATAAAAATAAAATTAAATAAAAATTGGCCTAACCTAGTTGGCCACCATAACTTTCCTAAGGGTTTAGTCCTTAGGGAGAGATCATGGGTTCAACTTTCTATAGGAAGAGTTGAATTAAGGAGTAAGCACTTTGTGTGGCGAAGAGTAAAGGTGGGACACCTAACTCCCATATATGTTAATTTAACAAGACTTTCACTAAAAAAAAAAAAAAAAAAATTGAACCATTTTGTTTTCGGTTCTCCAATAAACTTTTTCTTAAATTTTATTTGTTTTTGAATAAAATAAGTTTATCGTACTTAAAATATACATCTTGTGCCACTTTAGTTATCAGAGTGAAACACATGTATAGTATAGCTAAGTACCACAAGTGTAATTATTATTATTTTATTAATAATTTATATGACTAATTTAAACATTGGACTGATTTGACTCATAATAAACTTTTAAGAATAAAATTAATAAAATTAAAATTTAAGGAATTGGGCAATAGAAGCTTCTTAATACACCATTTTAGTTTCATTCTAGACTCACTGCTTGCATCATATAACACTACATCAAAAGGCTCTTGTACAAATAAAATAAATTTTTTATATTTTTTTTCTTTTCATTTTTACTACAACATTTTCTTAGTTTAGTGACATTTGAAAGTACCACAAAACTATTCTTCTAATGACATTTTTTGGTCTTGTGGCATTTTGAACAAGTGCCACTTCTATCGGTGCCACGGTAGATACTTGCAAGTGCCACTGCACCATCATGGCTAAAAACTTTCAATGACATTTTAATGTCATGGTAGATATTATTTGTGGCACTATCAAGTGTCATTAAAAAAAGAGTTAGTGACACTTATAAGTGTCATTACACCATCAAGATTAAAATATTTCAGTGACACTTTAATGTCATGGTAGGCACTATTTGTGACGCTATCGAGTGCCATTCGTGACGATAATTCGTTGTAGAACAATTTGATCTGCTCTTGCAGAAACTCGAACTGCCAACCTCCCGCACCATAAACCTTATACACCACACTCTTCCCACTACACCTCTATAGCACCATATGATTATATATGCAACATATATTATTTATATAGTACATACATCTATATTAATATAAAAGTATATGTATAAACACAATTATTTTATTGAACATAATTTATGTAAAATAAACTATTTACTAGTAAAATAAAAAAAAAAAATCACTTTTGGCGACTAAAAATATTTTTTGGTCGCCAATTCTATACTTTTGGCTACTAATTGTTTTTTAGTTGCTAAAAAACTTAACTTTTGCCGACCAAAATCGGATTTGGTCACCGAAGATGCACTTTCAGCAACCAAAATTTTGGTCGCCAAAAAATTTAATTCCCGCCTTAGGATTTTAGTTCTCCCGCGCTAAAAATAACCACTTTTGGCGACTAAACTTATTTTTTAATCGCCAATTATAGACTTTTGGCTACTAAAATTTTTTTAGTCACCAAAGAACTTTACTTTGGGCTACTAAAATTTTTTTTGACACTAAAACCCATATAATCAGTGACCAAACTTAGTTTTGGTCGCCAATTGTAGACTTTTGGCTACTAAAATTGTTTAGTCGCCAAAAAGCTTTACTTTTGGCTACTAATGCTATTTTGGTTGCTGAAAGCTATACTTTCAGCGACTAAATTTTTTTTGGTCAGGAAATTTAGTCGCCGAATATGCTTTTTCCTGTAGTGTATATTGAGTTTAATTTATTTATTTTTAATCATTTACTGCATTGTAAAAATTTTAAAAATATATTGGCATTTTTTGTTTTTTAAAAAATGCCATTATAAGCTTAGAAAGTTTTTGACTTAGTGGCATTTCTCAAAATGCTATAAAATATTTGTTTATGAAACTTTTCACCTAAGTGCCATAAAAAGTAATTTGCACCTATCTAGTGTCCTGATATTTTTTAAAAAATGTCATTACTACTAAAGTTTAGTGGCATCTGTTGGTAAATGTCACGAACATAATTTTTTGTGTCATTATTTTATAAAATGCCATAAAATTGATGTGACATTTCTTTATTGAAATGCCACTAGAGCCTTATATGTTTGTGGCTTTGTGGCATTTATCTAAATGTGTCACCAAATATTATTTTGGTGGCATTTTCTAAAAACATGCCACTGGTATAGTGTCACTAAAGTGTGTTTTTGTTATAGTTTTGTGACACTTGTTCATTGAAATGTCACTAGAGCTTTTTATGTTTGTTGTTTTGTGGCATTTTTAAAAACGTACCACTAAATATCATTTTTGTGGCATTTTCTAAAAATATGCCACTAGTGTAGTGCCACTAAAGTATGTTTTTGTTGTAGTTTTGTGACACTTGTTCATTGAAATGTCACTAGAGCCTTTTATGTTTGTCGTTTTGTGGCATTTTTCAAAAACGTGCTACTAAATATCATTTTTTGTGGCATTTTCTAAAAATATGCCACTAGTGTAGTGCCATTAAAGTATGTTTTTGTTGTAGTGTTTATTCCACATCCTCTTCAAATCTTAAATCTGAACATAATCTCAAGGAATCAGACATTGCTGAATAAAAACAAAAAACAGCTACATGGATGGGGCGAAATTAATGATTCCGTCAAAAAAAAAAAAAATTTTTGGAAAATAAAGTTTGTTTATTTCATTTATTTATTTTTTAAACACTCGATTTGTGTAATCGAAAATTTCGCACAATAGTCACATGCTCATGTGAGTATTGTATTGAACTTTTGATAAGCATTTTGGTGTCCCTAATTTGCGAGAGCCAAAAAAAGAAAAAGAAAAAAAGAACTCGTTAGACCTGGCCAAAAGAGAAGAAAAATGACCTTTGATGATTGATATTGAAAATGGTATCCATTTTCAGGGAAATGGATAATCTCTCTGAACTTTCCTAAACACATATAACTAACGATTTACTTATTTATTTATATATGCTATTATAATGAAATTTAGTAAATTATAACCATAAAAATGAAAATCAAATGCCAATAGGAAAATGATATGTAAACTTTTACTTTCTAGACCTACTTTCTATGCCCAATAATGTATAAACAAGATGTGATTGGTTGATGATTACAGAATAAATGAGAGAGAAAATTGACCTACATATTTAATGAATTGTCACATCATTGGATCTAAAAAAAGAGTTTATTTTCTGGACATGAATAACAATACTCAATGCAATATATCATTTGTACAAATATGCTTTTAAAGTAGGAGAGAGAAACTCCAATAAACATACCGAAAAATAAGACTCACGAGAAAATTTGAACATTAATCTTTTAATGAGATATAAGGATAACTAAGAGCATTCCCACCAGTTTACCTAAATTTTATCTTAAAATATTATTAAAAAATTCATTCCCTATTTTAGAAATCACTTTTTCATCTACTTCCTCTAACAGACTCTCTATTCTTTCTCTATTCTATTAACAAACTCCTATTTTTTCTTTATTTTATTAAAATATAATTTTTAATTATAAATTTAAAAAAATAAAAATCATAAATGTATACTACAGCCCCTAAACAAAACAAAGCAAAATATATATATATATATATATAAAGGAGCTACAGTGACTCCCTACGAATAGGGAGCCACTGTACCAAAAACTAATTTAGGAAATTATTTAGGAGAGCTGATGCAAGTGTACAGGGAGCCATCTAGTCCTTAAAATAGATAAGGAGTGGGTTTGGAAGCTCTGATAGGGATGCTCTAACGAATTTGACAATTATTATTGGTTTCTCTTTTATTTTGTTTTTAAGTTGGTATAATGTGGCCTATTACAAATGTCAAACTATCAGTTTTTCTTTTAAATTTTATTTATCTCAAAACATTTTTCTATGGGGCAGAGCTAATGCACTATTGACATCTTTTAGTAACTATTTTTTGTAAAATTGTAAAGCTACTATTTGGTGTGGATCACACACAAAATAAATAATAAATAAAATAAAATAAAATAATTTGGTAATTTTAGCCTTCTGATATTTACAAAGAGGTTTAACTGTTGGAGTTTCTTGTACAAAATGTTCCAAAAAAAATAAAACTAAAAAATTGAACTGTTAAAGTTATACAAATCAAATTTATTTTTTAGACAAATTATATTGGTAGTTCCTATATTTTAATTTTTATGTGATTTTTGATCCTTACACTTTCAATTGACTCAATTTTGATCCGTAATTTTAGATTTTGCGTCAATTTGATTCAATTGATAATATTGTTTGTGGTGCTTTTTTTTTTTTTTTATAAAAATTATCACTAATTTAGTTGAGATTAACTAACTGAGTTTAGTAAGTTTATAATATTGTCTTAAAAAATATGGTACATGACACTTATATGTGTATTTTCCATAAAGAATTGCAATATTGAATTGACCAACTTAAGACAAAATCATAAATTCAAGGTCAAAATGAGCCAATTAAAATTATAAGTACTAAATAACACAATAATCAAAGTACATAAACTACTACCGTAAATTTCCCTTATTTTTTTAAGTAAAGCATCCAAACAAACTCTACAAATAATAAGTACTGATTTTTTTGAAAATAATTAAAAAAAAATAGGAAATTTTTTTTTATCAACTATACATGACTATTCAGTTTTTTATGTGGGATTTCTTAATAGAAATCCAAACCCAAGATCTCAAGTCAAATCAATAGAAAAAACAATAACAGTTGCGTACCTGATACCATTGATGAAAATAATCTAAGCAGTAGACTTCTTGGTGGTTATTGTCTTCTGCTCCAGAACCCTACTCTTGTTTCTCTCACAGACCGATGGGAAAATAAGAGAAGAAGACTAGGGTAGGAATGGAGACCTTAACCACATATTCATAAAGCCCCAATTCCATATTAGTCCATTATAAATAATAGAATTACAAGTGGGCCTAAACTAGTCTCTACATATATGGTTCAGCCCATACTTATTTAGTGCACATAATATGACAAAAAATATGTTCTATTAGAGATGTGTCCATGATCCGATCATGTTTCTATATGGATCATAATTTAATGGGTCTAACCAATGCCATTCATATTTCATTTAATAATATACAATATATAAGGGTACAATTTTGGTCCGGCCTAACCCATGTCGGGCCCTACGGGCTCCTGCCAACATTTGGGCCGGGCCGGGCCATGGGGCAGAAAATTAGGCCCAAGCCTAGGCCCAAGGGCTATTCGGGCTTGGGATGGGCCGGTGGGCTTGGGCTTGACCTTGGGCTTGGGCGGGCCTAAATATTATTTTTTGTTTTTATTTTTTTAATTTTTTCCATCCAAATTTTATTATTTTCTACTAAAACTGATACTGGGCCTCGGGCCGAGCCACAGACCGACCCAGGCGAGCCGGGTCGGGCTTCAAAATAATGGCCTAAGCCCAGGCCTAGGGTCGGGCTGGGCTCAGGCCAGGCCCATCCCGGGCCACGAGCCATTTTTACACTCCTAATAATATATAATTATGTGATCTGTGTAAGCCCACCCACAGAGAATTCCTTACATTTTATGGCTCTAAAACTCAACCCTCTACGAAGCTGTCGTAAAATATATGACAATGTGCTTTAAACGAACTTTTGTTAAAGGAAAATAATATACATAAATAATTTTTAAATTTAAAATCTAGAGTAATTAAGTGTTTTCAAAGTATAATGTGAGATTATCCATGTGATACCCCTGATCAGTAACATAATAAAAAAATTTACAGGCGAGATAATACTAATCCACCTTTGTTATGTAATTAAGAAATATGGGGTGAGTCATCTAGAGTGTTACTATTTTTCAATTGTTGCATCACTACACTAGTAATGTCACATGGTATATTTCAGGCTTCATTTGGGAAATAGATTGACTTTTTGGCTTTTAGTCTAGGCTAAAAAGTTCGTTTGTGTTGGCCCTTTTTTTTAAAAAAAAAAAAAAAAAAAAAACCTTTTGCGAGAAGAAAAGTGAAATCATTATGGTTTTGATGTGACATTTTATCTTATTGATTTTTTAATTTATTTTATCTTTTTATAACTAATTTAGTAAAAAAAATTAAAAAAATCCACATACCAAACAAGAGGTCAGTACTACCTAATTAACAAATAATGTGACAAGTAACATTTTCACAATTATGAGCCACAACTATAGGTGTTTTGACTTGTAATAAAGGGACCACAAGCCACACGATTTTATATGAAAATGTTTTGTATATCACTACCATTTAAAATTGAGTTTTATGTATAGGGTTTCAAGTTTCGTAGTTAACAAGTTACCAAATTTTTTATTATTTTTATTTTTAATAAAATGGATTACATGTCAATTTTACATTTTCTTTTAGTTGTGAGCATGTTGATGACTTGAAATGGAAATTGATTTTTGTAGGCTTTGAAAGACCATCTGTGTTAGGCAAGTTGGAGGTACTTGATTTGAGCATAAATTCATTCAATAATAGCATCCTACCATCTCTTGGTGTGCTCTCATCACTCAGGACTTTATCCCTATTTTACAACCGTTTGGATGGAACATTTGATATAGGAGGTAAGCCTAGTATAAAATGCTTCACATATTCACAACTAAGACAACCTTTTTTACGGACAAGTGCATAATATCCACCTGTTCGAGCTGGGACAAATCGACAATATCTATGTGCACAATCTTTTCAACATTAATGTGAGTGTTATAGATTTGTTTAATTGGGCAGATTATATCATATGATTGGAATTATTTATTTATAATATTCTCATTCCGGTGTTTGATCTCAATTTTTATTATTCGAATTAGAATTTTGATAGACATTCTATTCAACAAAATTATGAATTTTTTAATCTTACAACTAATAATGCAAAATAAATATATAACTGGTATTATATATTTTTATATTTATTGCAAAGCAAATGTGAAAAAAATGGATTATTTATCCTACTAATGCATCTAAATAATCAATCTTATACTAATTTTATAGATTATTAATCCTATTAATCTTACTAATCAAACAGAACCTATATGTTCTACCTATTGGGAGTGGTAGATAATCCCTTAAAATATTTTGAAATTGTTAAATAATTATTAATTAGGGTAATTAGGGTAAACTACCAATAGGTCCTATTTTGGAGACTTATTACCCAATAGGTCCTACTTTGGAGACTTAATACCCATTAAGTCCTATTTGATAAATTTATTAAGTGATAAAGATAAATTTATCAGTCTTTTTTTTTTATGAATAAATTTATAGTGATAAATTTATCAGTCTCTTTGTTTTTATGAATAAATTTTTAGTGATAAATTTATCACTCTCTTATTTTTATAATGTTAAATTTATTAGTTAGGACCTGTAGGTAAATAAGTCTAATGAATAGAACTAATTGGTAAGTACCCCTAATAATTATCCACTAGTCAGACTCAACAAAAACCATAACACCCAAAACAGAAGGTTGAGATAGTTACTATTACATAAATAAGGGCCAGCTACCTTTTTAGCCTCTAATTAAGTATGAGATTTGTATTACTTTGATTCTTTATTTAGTTCTCAATGTATAAAATTAATTTTGATTTGGTCTCCCAACCAAATCCCATTTGTAGATAGATATCATTAAAAGTTAAGGGTAAATATAGAAAATCAATTAAAAATTTACTTTTTTAGTCTAAAAGGTAAGCTATGTGTGTCATTTGGGTCTCTAATATTTAAATTATATCAATTTATTAGTTTTCAAAGTATAGATTGTGTTTCAATTTGGTCATCTAGCCTAATTTTGCTCTCTTCATCTGAACTAAGGGCAAAACATGGAAACATTAAAGACTCTCAACATAAAGCGAATAAAAGGAGCAAACAACCAATAAATAAATAAATTTGTGAAATATTCTTGTTATCCAATATGTATTCTCTCTTCATCTGAACCGAGGGCAAAACATGGAAACATTAAAGACTCAGCATAAAGCGGGAAAAAAAAAAAAAAAAAAAAATTTGTGAAATATTCTTATTATCCAATATGTATATATATTTCTCTCTAATGATATTGGCTTTTCTTCTCTGTTTTTTTTTTTTTTTTTTTTTTTTTCCTTCATGTTTTGATGATGTATATTTATGGTTTCCAAGCTTTACATAGGTCAGTCAGAAAGAGAGACAAAATTAGTTTGGTGGATCAAATCAAAACACTTTTTATATATTGTAGACTAAATTTACAACTAGTGTATTTTTTTAAAATTAAATTTTCACATTTACCTCTTATTTTAATGGCATCTACAAACGAAGTTAGGCTGATGAATGAAATCGAAATGTTTTTTATATATTGATGACTAAATTGATATAATTTAAATATTGGATACCGAAATGATAAATCCCTCATACATTGGGGATTAAAAAGGTAATTAATCCCTCATACACTTTTTTTTTTCTTTTTTTCTAACTTTTTATTTTCATTTTAGAATTCCATAATATTAATAATTTATGTTATGTTAGTTCAATGAAGTGAAAGTAGAATAAAATGAAATACTCATTCTTTGGTCTTCCTCTCATTCACTTGTAGTTGTGAACGATGATTCAATTTGAAAACTATTTTTCATTATTTCCCTAGATTACAAGGTGTATAATGTTGTGGGTATAAAAAAAAAAAAAAAAAAAAAAACTGAATGTATATTGAGATATGTTTGGTTTCAATTTTCTGGATTTAAAAGAATTGCTTAGAATATTAAAAAAATTCAGTGAAAACAAAAACTACAGAAAATAAAAAATTTTAATTTTCTGAAAAGTGAATCTTGAAACTCCAAACCAAACAAGCTAAGTTTTATGAGAATTTTTGGAATTTACCAGCATTGGAAGGCTAAAATGAGTTTTCGTCAACAACATTCAATAATAAGAGAAACTCATTGGCGATTACATTGATATGTTAACTTTTTTAGCATTTTCTTTTTGTTATTGGCAATCCTATGAGATGTTATTAATAGGGGATTTGGTCAAAATTCCCTTATAACAAAATTTTAATACATTAAGGATAAGTACAAAAAAATTTTCTTAAAAAGTCAAACACATACTATTATTATCAAAATATTGAATTTTAAAATAATATAACTTTTGATCTAGATGTCGATTTTTAATAAAATTAGTATTTTTAAAATCCTCTCAACAAAATCTATCAAATAAGATCCATGTTAACTATGAAATTCTTTTTTAAAAAAAAAATTATTACTGTCGAAATTGATGTAAACAGTAACATGTTACTCTGTTTTGCGGTAACATGTTACTCTATCTGAAAATAACATGTTACTTTGGTAATATTGTCTAAGAAAAAAAAAAGATATTTTACTTTGTCCTTACTCAATTATGCAAAATAAATTAGGCTGTCATTTTCACCAAATAAGGGTCCAATGGAAAGATTTTGACTAAAATTTCCCTTATTAACACAACTGATAAAACAAATATGATCTGATTTACACTCAATTCTTCTTCTTTTTGTTTTCCTTTATTTATTTATTTGTTTATTACTATTATTATTATTTTCATTGTAGAATTCCACAATATGAGCAACTTAGAAGAGCTGGATTTGAGCCGCAATTCAATAGAAAATATAAAAGGTATACAAGGGTAATGGAGAATCTTTAGAGGTTGTACTCTCATTTTGGAAGTTAAAAAGATTTACTGCTAAGATTTTTCATTTACAATATTGTTATACGTTTGTACAAAAGTAATGTTTATATATCATTATCTCAACTGAAGGTTTAAGTTTCTTGGTAAACAAACTAACTTTTCTCATTTTTTTTTTAATGGATTACATGTTTGTTTTGGGTTTTCTTTTAGTTGTGAGGATGTGGTGACTTGAAATGGAAATTGATTTCTGTAGGTTTTGAAAGACTGTCTGTGTTAGGCAAGCTGAAGATACTTAATTTGGGATACAATTTATTCAATAATAACATCCTACCATCTCTTGGTGTGTTGTCATCACTCAAGACTTTATACTTATTGGCCAACAATTTGGATGGATCGATTGATATAGGAGGTAATCCCAGTATAAAACGCTCTATTATTATTTTTTTTTTATTTTTTTTTTTCTGCATTGCAAAAATTACATTTTCTTGTAGTAACGAAAATATTTCCTTCGAAAAATGTTGGGTCCTTTTTTTTTTTTTCTTCTGTTTTTTTTTTTTTTTTTTCATGTTGTATATTTAAGGTTTCCAAGCTATACTTTGGTGGACTAAATTGACCAAAATGACCAAATTGCATACCTTGGAGATTGAAAAAGTAAATTTTTATATTTACCCCAAATTTTAATGGCATTTACAAATGGAGTTCGGTTTGAGGACCAAATCGAAACACTTTTTTATACATTAGGAACTAAATTGATATAATTTAAATATTGAAATCTAAATAACACAAACCCTATCCTTTGGGGACTAAAAGACGATCCTATGAACAAATAGGGCTTCGATCAGATTTACTCTTCTTTTTTTTTTTTCTTTTTTTTTTCAATTTTAGAATTTCCATAACATTAACAATTTATGTGATCTTTAGTTCACTATAATAAAAGTAAAATGGAATGGAAATACTCATTCCTTAATCTCCCTATCATCTCTCTCTCTCTCTCTCTCTCTCTCTCTCTCTATATATATATATATATCTATACTATCTATCTATCTATACTATATATTAAGCAAAATGGGGTTTTTAACCTCAAGGCCTGTGGGAGATTCAATATCCCAATCTGAATTTTCTAAATTTTTTATCTTTTATTTAAAAAAAAAAAACTCAGCATTTATTGATTTGGTCAAAATCCCCTGATCAGCATTTATTAACTGTTTTCGATCTACATGTCTTTCCACATGCCTGCATTTATTGATTTGGTCAAAATTTCCTGATCAGCATTTAAAATCCCCTTATATAAATAATTATAGATATAATCCGTGTATAGTTACTGTAGTACCCTTTTCAACTTCTCCCATACACTATGGTTAATGATAAGATTGTTAAATTATTTTTATAAAAAATCTTAAAAAACATAATTTATATATTAAAAAAAATCTAAAATAAATATAAATATCTATAATTATGCCGTGCATAGTACGCGTGATAGGCTAGTACTATATATTAAGCAAAAGGGGGTTTTTAACTCCAAGGCCTGTGGAGCTCCAATCTCCTAATCCTAATTTTCTAATTTTTTGATTTAAAAAAAAAAAAAAACTCAGCATTTATTGACTTCTCCCAACCCAACCTCAGCATTTATTGACTTTTCTAAACCCACAATCCCTTTTGACTTCTCTCATAATTATTGCAACATCCTTTTCAATTTTTCCCATAAACTATGGTTACACACAAAAATTAAAAATAAAAAAGATAAGAATTTAGCTATAGATCTCAAAAACATATAACATCTAAATTTGAATTATGATTTAATAATATAATTATGTATTTTTTTTATGTATATCTATCAAAATTTTAAATCACTTAATGGGACAAATTAATCAATTTTCCAAAATTATTGATTTTTAATTTACAAAATAGATTAAAAAAAACTATTGACTGATTTATTTATTTAATAACAAAAATATTTCATAATCTCTCTCTCCTAATCTCTCTCACAAATTTTCAAAAAAAAATATTAAAACTTGCATTCATTTTCTCTTTTCCAAAAAATCAGATAGGAGCTCCAATCTCCTAATCCTAATTTTCTAATTTTTTGATTTAAAAAAAAAATCTCAGCATTTATTGACTTCTCTCAACCCAACCTCAGCATTTATTGACTTTTCCCAACCCACAATCCCTTTTGACTTCTCTCATAATTATTACAACACCCTTTTCAATTTCTCCCATGCACTATAGTTACACACAGAAATTAAAAAAAAAAGATAAGAATTTAGTTATAAATCTCAAAAAGATATAACTTCTAAATTTGAATTGTGATTTAATAATATAATTATATATATTTTTTTATGTATATCTATCAAAATTTTAAATTACTTAATGGGACAAATTAATCAATATTCCAAAATTATTGATTTTTAATTTACAAAATAGATTAAAAAAACTATTGACTGATTTATTTATTTAATAAGAAAAATATTTCATAATCTCTCCCTCCTAATCTCTCTCACAAATTTTCAAAAAAAAATATTAAAATTTGCATTCATTTTCTTTTCCCCAAAAAATCAGATAATATTTTCTATTAAAGTTGTAGATATCTAGCTATATTTTATATATTATATTATAACATAACAAAAAAAACTAAAAACCTAAAAAAAAATCTTTAAAGTTTATCTAAATAAGCTTTACAAAATTATTGATTTTTAATTTACAAAATAGATTAAAAAAAACTATTGACTGATTTATTTATTTAATAACAAAAATATTTCATAATATCTCTCTCCTAATCTCTCTCACAAATTTTCAAAAAAAAAATATTAAAACTTGCATTTATTTTCTCTTTCCCAAAAAATCAGATAGGAGCTCCAATCTCCTAATCCTAATTTTCTAATTTTTTGATTTAAAAAAAAAAAACCTCAGCATTTATTGACTTCTCCCAACCCAACCTCAACATTTATTGACTTTTCCCAACCCACAATCCCTTTTGACTTCTCTCATAATTATTGCAACACCCTTTTCAATTTCTCCCATACACTATGGTTACACACAAAAATTAAAAAAAAAGAAAAAGAATTTAGCTGTAGATCTAAAAAAGATATAACATCTAAATTTGAACTGTGATTTAATAATATAATTATGTATTTTTTTTTATGTATATCTATCAAAATTTTAAATTACTTAATGGGACAAATTAATCAATTTTTCAAAATTATTGATTTTTAATTTACAAAATAGATTAAAAAAACTATTGACTGATTTATTTATTTAATAACAAAAAATATTTCATAATCTCTCCCTCCTAATCTCTCTCACAAATTTTCAAAAAAAAATATTAAAACTTGCATTCATTTTGCATTCATTTTCTCTTCCCCAAAAAATCAGATAATATTTTCTATTAAAGTTGTAGATATGTACCTATATTTTATATATTATATTATAACATAACAAAAAAAACTAAAAAACTAAAAAAAATCTTTAAAGTTTATTTAAATCAATAAAACTCATATATCTATCACATATCTAACTCACATCATAACTTACCTAAATAATAATAATTAAAAACAAATGGAAACCACAGATAAATTAAATTTAAAAAAAAAAGATACCCACAACTCCATCTTAAATAAATTGAAAAAAAAAAATACCCGAATAGAAATCACACAAAAATAAAAATAAAAATAAAAATAAAAGGATATATCTATCTATCTATCTATATCTATACTTCTATACTATATATTAAGCAAAAGGGAGTTTTTAACCCCCAAGGCCTATGGAAGCTTCAATATCCCAATCTGAATTTTTTTAATTTTTTATTTAAAAAAAAAAAAACTCAGCATTTATTGATTTGGTCAAAATCCCCTGATTAGCATTTATTAACCTTTTTCAATCCACATATCTTTCCACATGCCTGCAATTATTGATTTGGTCAAAATCCTCTGATCAGCATTTAAAATCCCCCTATACAAATAATTATAGATACAATTCGTGTATAGTTACTGCAGTATCCTTTTCAACTTCCCCCATACACTATGATTAGTGATAAGAAAAAAATCTTAAAAAACATAATTTATATATTAAAACAAATCTAAAATAAATATAAATATCTATAATTATCCCGTGCATAGCACGGGTGATAGGCTAGTACTATATATTAAGCAAAAGGGGGTTTCTAACCCCCAAGGCCTGTGAGAGCTCCAATATGCCAATCCTAATTTTCTAATTTTTTGTTTTTTAAAAAAAAAAATTAACCTCAGCATTTATTAACTTGTCTCAACCCACAAGACTTTTTGACTTCTTTCATAATTATTGTAGTACCTTTTCCAAAATAAATAATTTGTATATTAAAAAAAATTTAAAACAAATATAAATATCTATATCTATATCTATCTATTTATTTATATCTATCTCTAATCTACAAGTTTTGTGGGAGTTCCAATATCTCAATCTAAATTTCTTGATTTTTTGATTTAAAAAAAAAAAAAACCTTAGCATTTATTAATTTCTCACAACCCCCAAGCCTTATCTTTATAATAACACTTTAATGTATTAAGAATAAGTATAAAAAAAAATTCATTGAAAAGTCCAACACATATGATTATTATCTCTCATAACAACACTTTAATGCATTAAGAACAAGTATAAAAAAATTTCCTTGAAAAGTACAACACATATTATTATTATTATCAAAATATTAAACTTTAATATAATATAAAAAAAACAAGACATTTAATTCATTAATTGAAAAGTCCAACACATATGATTATTATGAAAATATTAAACTTTAATATAATATAAAAAAGAAAAAAAATGAAGACATTTAAAAATTACAATTCACATATATATCCCCTGATTAGCATTTATTTTTTCACATACCTACATTTATTGATTTGGCCAAAATTATCTAATCAGCATTTAAAATCCCCTCATACAGATAATTATAGATACAACCCGTGCATAGTTACTGCAGTACCCTTTTCAACTTCTCTCATACACTATGGTTAGTGATAAAATTGTTAAATTATTTTTATAAAAAATCTTAAAAAACATAATTTATATCTAAAACAAATATAAATATTTATAATTATCCCGTTTATAGTACGGGTGATAGGCTAGTACTATATATTAAGCAAAAGGGGGGTTTTTAACCCCCAAGACCTGTGGGAGCTTCAATATCCCAATCTGAATTTTCTAAATTTTTTATTAAAAAAAAAAACTCAATATTTATTGATTTGGTCAAAATCTCCTGATCAGCATTTATTAACTTTTTTCAATCCATATGTCTTTCCATATGCCTGTATTTATTGATTTGGTCAAAATCCCCTGATCAGCATTTAAAATCCCTTCATACAAATAATTATAGATACAATCTGTGTATAGTTACTGCAGTACGCTTTTCAACTTCTCTCATACACTATGGTTAGTGATAAGATTGTTAAATTATTTTTATAAAAAATCTTAAAAAACATAATTTATATATTAAAAAAATCTAAAACAAATATAAATATTTATAATTATTCCGTGCATAGTACGGGTGATAGACTAGTATATATATTAAGCAAAAAGGGATTTTCAAACATGACGGTTGCGGAACATCCAAAAACCATATTTTATAATTTTTTGATTTTTAAATAATTAAAAAAAAATTCTGTTGGTTAACTTTCATTCAATCATAACACTAAAACTCTAATTATTCCATAAATATATTACTACTTCTAAAAGAAAAGTATGTTCAACTATTTCAAAATTTAAATTTGTATACCACTAAATATGATAGCAATTCACTAAAATTAACTTTTTTTTTTTTTTTGTTTTTAAATAATTCTATTGGTTAACTCTAATTTAACCATAACAAAAAAAAAAAAAAAAAAACTCTAATTATTTCATAAATTGCGACTTTTAAAAGGAAAGTATGCTTAACTATTTCAAAATTTAAATTTGTATATTACTAAATATGGAAGCAATTTACTAAAATCTAATTATAATCATATAAAAAAAAACTCTAATTATTTCATAATTTATGACTTTTAAAAAGTATATATTTTTCCAATTTTAAATTTAAAATTATGTACCATTAAATATGATAAACGATTCAATATAAGCTACAATTTATAGAAACATTCAAGTGGTCACATTATTGTCATATAACTAATATAGGAACTTTTTTCAAAACTTACAATGATGCCCTTTTCAAAATTCAATTATGGTAAGCTTTCAAAATTACATTAAAAAAAAATTAAAATTATTAAAATTTTTATTTATTTCCAAACCCACATACTAAATTTCTTGATTAATTTTTATTTATTTTTATAAAATTAAAAAACTTATATTTGGTAACTTTTTTTCAACAATAAAAATATAACTATCTAATGATTTATGAAATTTAAAAAGAAAGTATACTAACCTATTTCAAAACTCAAAAGTGTGCCATCCAACCATTTAAAAAAAAAAAAAATCTAATTTTCTCATAATTTATGACTTTTAAAAAGAAAGAACACTATATCATTTTTAAAATTGTGTATCACAAATTATGGAAAGTAATTCACATATCCCATAAATGTTCAGTCTTATACTCATTGGATTCAAGTCAAATTAGAATTTGTGTTTATCAAGTGTTGTAACTGTTGGTAATGAGAGCAATTGTGAAGAATTCAATTAACAATTTTTTCATTGTAACTTTATGCTTTTTTTATAAAGATTAATTTCTAATCTTTAATCTCCCATTGCATCCTTATTTCTATGCATGTTAATTTCTAAAAATTTATTGCATGCTTATTTAATCTAAGTGTGTTTTACAAAATAAAACTCTAATCTCTTCAATTGCGGTTCAATGATTTAAAATCCATGTTTATGAAGTGCATAAATATGGATAATGGAGGCTATTGAAAAATGTGCATACTTATTCACAATATGGCTAGTAATAAATTTTATTGTAAGTTTCTTCTTGTGGAGGATGCATATGATTATAATATTACTTATATATTTAAGTTTTGTAGTTTTCATGATTTCATATTTCAAAATTTCTATAAAATTTGCTTTCGTTTTTTTAGATTTTATAATTAGTTCATTTTTTCTTCAATAATGTTATATTTATTATATTTTATTGTGTGTAGTCCAATAGATTCCATAACAATGCCACTACATTCGACTATTATACCACTAAAGATAATAATTAAAATAAAATAAAAATGATAAGTTTTTTACATTATTGTTTCCCTTATATGTGGATATTTGTTTCTATATCTCTCACAAAATTTTCACCGTTTTTTCATTATCTCACCTTTTTTTATTTTTTTATTCTTTTATTCCTGTTATTTATTTTTTCCCATTTGTTTCCTTATATCCACGATACCATATTTTACTATTACATTAATCCTAATGGTTGATCAAGGTTGGTTAGTATTCCGTCTCTCTTCTTTTTGCTTTTCTAACAGAACTGATCTACTTTTTGCATTGTTATATGAATGATTGGCCTTTTATTTTTATCTTGGCAATTTGTTTCTTCTTATTGATTAGGGTTTAGATTGGTTCCCTTTAACAATACTTATAATTCAAATTACATTTTTTTTTTTGGCTGCCAAAGTTAGATTTCATTGATAAACAAAAATAAGATACATCAAGAGTGGTTATCTCCATTTCTAAAAGGAATAACAACCAAGGTTCAGTATTCCAGATACAAACATTTGAACACACAACAACCATAACTCACAATATACTGCGACCACTACCCAACAATCATAACCATATCATATTGCAACCACTAACCAACAACTATACCCGTAACATATTGGCGCCAACAACAACAGACACAACCCAAACCTCCATAGAGGAGGAAGAAAAGCCTCCACAAAGGAGGAAAAAAATAATAAAATAACATACAAAAAACACACAAAAAATAAAAAAATTAGATTTGCACAATCAGTAGGGTAGGACTGGCAAGCAACTCCGGCAGATCTGCAGCCTATAGAGGTGGTCACTGAGCAAAAGACCAGATCTGAAAAAAAAAGAAAGAAAGAAAAAAAGTCATCCACGTAAAACAAAAGGAAAGCAAAACAAAGGAAAGGAAGAGGGAGATCGGATGTCACTGCCTTCACTCCCCTGCCATGGTAGCAAGAGAAAATTGAAGGCTGTGTTTGGGAAGACTTTCTAAACTCAATTTCACCCGTGGGTTTGAGT
Organism: Camellia granthamiana; assembly: GCA_036172215.1. Classification (NCBI taxonomy): domain Eukaryota; kingdom Viridiplantae; phylum Streptophyta; class Magnoliopsida; order Ericales; family Theaceae; genus Camellia; species Camellia granthamiana. The sequence goes on from CM069914.1 coordinate 29,340,453, forward strand.
GTGGTGTTTGGTTGTAGTTTTTAAAAATTGATTCCACAGCCACTTTGAAAACACGTCTACTCGATCATTCTCCCGGATGTCTGGTTGGTTGACCGGCTGGTTGATTGGAACAGTATTCGTGATTTTTTTTTTTTGGGGCAATCGACACATGTTATTTTTCTATATTTTAAATAAAAAATATTTTCGAAATTTTTAAAATTTTTTAATAAGCTTTGAATAGAATTTTGAATTGTGTGCTTAGTTATGAGTTGTAAGTTTTTTAATCAAATAACTTTTCTAATTTTAAAAACTTAAAACTCTTTTCAAAACTCATAACCAAACAAATTTTTTCTTTTCAAATCATAATTTCAAAACTCACAAACTCAAAATACATCTCTATTATCAAATCATAATTGTAAAACTCTACCAAAAACTACTCAAGAGTTTGTAGAGAGAGAGAGAGAGAGAGGGATTGTTGAGAGAGAGAGAGAGAGAGAGAGAGAGAGAGAGAGGTGTTTCTAACCCGTTCTCTTCAATTCTCACAAATTATTAATTAGTTTATTTGTTTAAGAAGTTGAGTAAAAAATAGAGGTAGTGTTTGGTTTAGTTTTTAAAATAATATTTAGATCCAAAAATCAAAAAACATATTTGGTTAATAAATTTTTAAAACTTTTTTTAAAAATTATTTTTTCTCTCTCCTCTCTCCTTCTCTTTTTTACTTATTAATAAATCAATCAATTACTTTTTCTTTATCCTCTCTCATTCTCTCACGTTCTACACATACATCAATCAATCAATTTTTTTTTTCACACCTATCTATTCAATTAATTACCCCAAATGAAGGTCTCAAAGTTTCTTAGTAAACAAACTAACTATTTTTTCTTTCTTTTCTTTTTCTTTCCATTTTTTATTAATAAAATATATTTAATATTAATTTTGCATTTCCTTTCAGTTATTGTGAGGATAGTGGTGACTTGAAATGGAAATTGATTTTTGCAGGTTTTGAAAGACTATCTGTATTAGGTAAGCTGGAGGTACATGGATTGGATAGGAATTCATTCAAAAATAGCATCCTACCATCTCTTGGTGTACTCTCATCACTCAAGACTTTATCTCTATCATACAACAATTTGAATGGATCAATTGATATAGGAGGTAAGTCCAATATAGAACTCTTCACATATTCACAACCAATGGCAATCTTTCAAGTGTCAAATCGAGTTAGTAACCACATGAACAAGTCCACAATATCCATGTGTTCCACCACCTACTGGGATTGGTAGACAATTCGTTTCCTTTTTATAAACCAATAAGGCTTACTCAATTTTCGTTTCTTTTTTAATATTTTTCTTTTCATTTTATGCAATTCATTTCCTTTTTATAAACCAATAAGGCTTACTCAATTTCTGTTTCTTTTTTAATATTTTTCTTTTCATTTTAGAATTGCATAATATGAGCAACTTAGAGGAGCTAGACTTGAGTAGCAATGACATAAACAACATAAAAGGTAATGGTGAAGGTTTTTGGGTTGTATTCTCTTTTTTCAAGTTGAAAAAGATTTACAAGTAAGATTATATATTTACAATATTGTTTTCAACAGGTTTGAAGAGTTTAAGCAAGCTAAAGATGTTGAACCTCCGACCGAATAAATTGAAAGGACCAGTTACTAGTAATGGTAAGCTTACTTTAGGTTGGCATTAATTTACTTAAGTTCACAATGCTTTCTAAATGAGCTCCCAATGTTTTTTAAGGTAACGAGAAATGCTCATAGAGAAGATTTTGTACAGGGTAAGAGTAGTATTATAAAAATAAAAAAATAAAAAATTATAAACTTTTTATTCAAATTGATGTGGCTCCTATCATGTTAATTTACTAGATCCCATTTTAAATTTTCAAGTTCTAGAGGAAATTTCATCTTACTTCCCAAACTATATGTTGATGATCAATTTAACCCATGTACTTATAATTTCAATTTTACACCTAAACTATTTGATTTTGGATCAATTTTACCCCTACTGTTAGCTATCATTTACAATAAAACAAAAGTTGCTGGTGTGGCACCGAAATTTCGTTTGAAATTTTATTTTGCCCCCCAAACTATGTCAAAAATATTAATTATTCATATTGTTTAGGTGTTTAATTGATATTTTGGGGATAGTTTTGGAGAGTAAAATGAAATCTCAAATAAAGACAGTATTAAATGCCCTCTAATTATGGACGGTAGCTGACGGCGAGGATGCAATTGATCAAAAGTTGAATAGATTAGGTGTAAAATTAAAATTATAAGAAATACAAGGGTTAAATTGATCATCAAGGTATAGTTTGGGCTAAAATGAAATTTCACCAAGTTCTATATTGCACGCCACGTTAGTAAGTGTAGCGTTTTCATTCCATAATAGCAGGAAGCTCTATTAGATTAGTTATGTTAGGAAAGGCTATAGTACAAATGTTTTGTAACAAAACCACAACTATTCACAATTTTTTTCACTATAATAGTTCATAATTTTTTAATGTATATAACATAACCACAATAGTTCATAATCTCTTAATGTATATAATATAACTACAATAGTTCGTAATGTAACCAAAATAGTTCGTAATTAAGACTTTTATTACAGTGCACCCCTTGCTAGCATAACCGCAACAACCACAATGGCTTGTGACTAATACCGCAAAATTTCAAAACTTTTTCACAAGAAGTGTGTACTGTAACCTTTTCTATTGTCTTTTGTTTTATGGCTTGAGGTATTGGGCTCTGATGCATCAATGTGTCACAATGATTTGATATTTGAAGAATCTTTGTGACTTTTTGTAACGTATCACCATATTTTCATGGCACGTAACTTTTAGTAAATAATTATTTAGCTACATCTTTCAGGGTTGGATGAATTGAAACACTTACAGGAGTTGTATTTGGATTATTCATCCATTGACAAGATCTTTCTTCATAATGTTGGAGTAATGTCCTCCCTAAAGGTGCTGACATTGCGGGGTAATGGCCTTAATGGAAGCCTACCTAATCAAGGTATTCACAATTTGATCATATTCCTTGGATTAATTGTGTTATGATTTGAATGTGCCTCCATGCAGATAAAATGTCCAAGCTAAGCATCACTTCTTTTATTTCTCAGGTTGGTGTGAACTTTCTAACCTCCAAGAGTTAGATCTCAGTGAGAATGGTTTTAATGGAATGCTTCCCTCATGTTTGAAAGACTTAACATCAATTCGAATATTGGACCTCTCTGTCAATCAGCTCACTGGAAATCTTACTTCATCTCCCCTAACCAATCTCACAACACTTGAATATCTTATCCTTTCAAACAACCATTTCGAAATCCCCTAACCAATCTCACAACACTTGAATATCTTATCCTTTCAAACAACCATTTCGAAATCCCAGTCTCATTTATTTCATTTTGTAGCCATTCAAAGCTTAAGGTATTTTTAGGTGACAACAACAGATTGAGTGACCAAATTGAGTCTCAAACATGGGTTCCTAAGTTCCAACTGCAAGTTTTCAGTTTATCAAACTGTGGATCAAACAATCTTGGTATGAAATTTCCACATTTTCTCTTTTACCAATATGACTTGAGAATAGTTGATCTATCACACATCTCAGTTGGAATAAAATTCCCAGTTTGGTTGTTAGAAAACAATACACGATTGGAAGTTCTTCATCTAATAAATTGCTCCCTCATTGGGCATTTCTTACTGCCATTGTATCATAATCCCCATGTCATTTCAATTGATATTTCTGACAATCGTCTTGAGGGCCCAATTCCCAGAAATATAGGTTCAATATTTCCAAATATGTTCAGTTTAAATACATCTAGAAATCATATTCAAGATCGCATTCCTACTTTAGGTAATATGTACTCTTTGGAGATTTTGGACTTATCTAACAATAATTTGTCTGGGGAGATACCAAAGCATTTGACAATTGGTTGCCCTATTTTATTCTTCTTCAAACTATCAAACAATAATTTGTCTGGCCAAATATCTTTTTCGTTCGTAAATTTAACCTTATTGGAATACTTATATTTGGACAATAATCATTTCGAAGGAAAATTTCCAAATACAATGTCTATTCCCCCTTCTTTGGTAGCACTTGGTATTGGCAAAAACCAAATGTCTGGAAAGCTTCCAAGATGGATGGGAAACATGTCCAATCTGGTGGGAATTGCTATGTTCTCAAATCATTTTGAAGGTCCTATTCCAGTAGAGTTTTGCAAACTTGGTTCTCTTGAGTTTTTAGACCTTTCAGAGAATAACTTGTCTGGTTCTACACCGTCTTGCTTCAGCCAATCGATAGTAAAACATGTCCACTTGAACCGAAACCAGTTAAGTGGTCCAATGACGCATGCAATTTACAACAGTTCTTCTTTGGTGACATTAAATCTTAGCGATAACCACCTAACTGGTACCATTCCCAGTTGGATTGGAAGCCTTCATGTGTTGAGCATTCTTCTCTTAAAATTTAATAATTTTGATGGTGAAATTCCAGTTCAGTTATGCCAGTTGAAGCAATTAAGCATATTGGATCTTTCTCAAAATAACTTTTTTGGTCCCATACCTCCTTGTTTTCGTGACATACCTTTTGAGGCAACCCATGAAAAATCTTCTCTAAAAACTAGAGACGAGCAAAGTTACAGTTTTAAACTATTGGAGAAATTTATGAAGGGGTCAAAGTCACTAAGAGGCCAGCCTGGTACGGATGATGTATATAGTAGTTATACTTTCCTATCTTTGGATGTCCAACAAGAAGTGGAGTTCACAACAAAGCATGGATCCTATCCATATCAAGGCAAAGTTTTGGACTACATGACTGGAGTTGATCTCTCTTGTAACCACTTAACAGGGGAAATCCCATTGGAAATGGGAAACTTGAGCAACATCCATGATCTAAATTTGTCTCATAACAATTTATTCGGATCAATTCCATCAACATTCTCACAACTAAGGCAGATAGAAAGTTTGGATCTATCTTATAATAGATTGAATGGAAGTATCCCTTCCCAACTAATTGAATTGGACAAGTTGGCAGTCTTTAGTGTGGCACACAACAACTTATCAGGTGCGACCCCAGACCGAAAAGCTCAGTTCGCAACTTTTGAAGAAAGTAGCTATGAGGGAAATCCCCTTCTCTGCGGACTTCCCTTGCAAACCGACTGCACTAAAACTGTACCAACATCAACAATGTCGAAAGGCCTGGAAAGAAATATTGAAGAGGGTGGTTTCATAGATATGGAGGTTTTCCATGTCAGCTTTCTAGTCTCATATGTCATTGTGTTGTTGGGGATTGTTGCAGTTTTGTTCATAAATCCTCATTGGCGACAAGCTTGGTTTCACCTCGTTGAAGTGTGCATGACCTCTTGGTACTACTTCTTTTTGGACAATTTTATGAAGTTTTTTGTGCAATAGAAGTATGTAATCTCCTTGATTAAGATGCAAGTTCTTGAATTTGAACCTGAGAAAATGAAATATATATTAGCTTTCTGGACTGACCAATGTTACTAAATTTTTTTCTAGAAAAGTTTGTTGAAATAAGTTGCCCATAATTGTGGGTTTTAACAAGATGTCTATCAACATAGATGTTGTGGTATTGTCATGCAATGACACAAACTGGTGTGCTCGATTTAAAAATTTCCATTATGAAATAGACTAGAATTTCAGTTGGAATGTTAACACTTCTACCAATAGAATTGAGATGTATGAATGGCTCTTGACAAAGGCTTTCTTTAATCTCATTTCATGTATTTTGTTGCCACAAAACTATTTTAATTCTCTTTAGAGCTTGTTACGTATTAACATTCTTGTATTCTATGTTTTTATTTATTTTATTTTATTTTTTTTAGCGATTCTTGGATACTATGTTGACAAGGATTTCTTTCTTAAATTTTACTTTCATAATGTGAGTCTACAAGTAGTTACCTTGTAAACTTATCCCAAATGTGTAGTGTATGATGTACATTTAATTTTTTTTTTTTTTTTTTTTATCGACAAAATTTAATAATTAGTTGTTAGATTAGTACATAAGGGGAGTTTAACTTATACCCACTACTTGCAACCATTTAAGTTGTCTCTGATTCCATTCTAGAGAGTGGAACACAAGGCTCCCCTTAAGAGAGACTTGGTGGTCAATGGTTAGCCATACAGGCTAGAATTCCTTGATTCAATTAATTTAGTGTTATGTGGGTCATATCTTAAATAAATGTAATCTATGCATTTTTTTTTGAATTAATTACACCAAAACCCCCTAAACTAAATAGCGAATATCACTTTGATCCCCTAATTTATGAACCCGTGCATTTTGGCTCCCTCAACTATAAAAATGTATTACGTTCACCTCTTTTAGACCACTTCAAAAGGGATGTATTTATACAATTTTCATAGTTAAAAGGTCAATATATATAGGTTCATATATTATGAAGTAAAACTGATATTTGTTGATAATTGAGTAGGTCTTGGTGTAATTAACCATTTTGGTGAAAAGTCTATTTTAAAGAGGTGTAAAGCATTAGATCCATTTACCCAAAAAAAAAAAAAAAAAGCATTAGATCCCGTAAGTATTTTTCTTTGGTAAGAAGTACACTCTTTGTGAAATATTATGATGAGAAGTACATTTTATTATTTTGGAGGATATTTTTTCTTCCAATTTTAACCCTTAATCTATCTGTTGAATTTTTTTGACTATCTATTGAAAAAATTTTATCTATTTAATTTTTGGGTGATTCTATTTACATACTATCAACTCTCTCAGTACACCCTATTATTTAGTTCACATCAATAATATTTTAAAATTTTGATTTTTCACTTAACACATACCATAATATTATTTTTTTAGCTTAACTCACACAACACAATATACACTCTAACACAAGATGATGTCATACCATCAAAGTTGAAACAACAATAAGGTCCAAAATGCAATTCACAGTAATTTTATATTCATCTGTCTCTCTTTCTCTTTTCCCAATTTCTGTTGAATCTATGGAAGCAAAGTGAAGGCAAACAACAAGAACCAAATGGCAGGCTGAAATTTTACAATGACAAAGCAATCGGAGGGCATTGACGGTGTGTAAATAGAATTATCCTTAATTTTTTTTGACTATCTGTTCAAATATTTTCTTATTTGTTAAATTTTTATTTTTTTCTTATTTGTTGAAACTATATGTTGAATTTTTTTAGCCGTTTAATTTTTTTTTATCTATTTAAATTTTATTTGATTCAAGGACAAAGAAAGGTATTGGCCAGGAGAGAAGAAGAAAGTGATCTAATACCAGGATGCTACAATGGTAATTTGTTGGCTATATATTTTGTACAAACCTATCACAGCCTAACCTGTGGATCATAAAGGTCAAATTGGAGAATTAGTGAAAGTCTCCAATCATCAACAGACGCGTGTCAATTTATAGTAAAGGCAATGGATCCGCAAGACATGGGAACAGTCAAGATGCCTAAGGTGACGTGGCCAAAACAGTTGTTTACAGTTTAAATTCAAATTTAGGAGGGAAGCCTAACCACGAGATTAGAATAGTGGAAGCAAATTATTCAGAACCACACTCAGTGATCATGGAGATCATTTCGACGGTTACCACCTACTTCGATGGCTATCAGCGACTTCGACGGTTATTTTTAGAGCCTATAAATAGAGGAGAATGTTGATAATGCAGAGGACCCAGAACTAGATCCACAAACCAGTTTATTTACTTTGTATTTTCCAGTCCTTTAAATTCCAGTCTTTACATTCTTGTAATGCACTTCAAATTCCTAGAAGTAATTCTAAGTTAGTCTGTCACTGTATTCCTCTTCGAAGCTGTGAAAGTGTGAAGGTATCATTGTAAGTTCTTGTTTATTTAATAAAAGATTGATTTCTGACACTATTGTTCCCTTTTTCTATTTTAATAAGTCATCTCAATTTTCTTCTAAAAAATCAAGCCACCAGTAAAGTCCTCTTCATTGAGGCTAAAAGAACTTCGAAGCAATCGTCTGACTAATTGGTTGGCATTTATTAATTTTTGTAAAGACTTATTGATCCTCGCTGGCAGGCTCGAATTACATTTCTAACCTTCAAAAGCCAAAAAAGTCAACATATATTTTTGGTACGCCCAGTGGGACCTTTCTAATGGCTAGACGTAGAAGACAGGGAGAAATGAATGCCTTGAAGAACGTGTTGAAGGAGAGGTAGAGGCACCTAACCTAGAGGATAATGTAATATCACATCCTATGGATGTACCTGTCTTATCAGATCCTCCACAAATGGTCGAACATACCAGCACTTCAGAATATGCAACACATGTCCAAAATACTGGACAGGGCCATGAAACTGGACCATCTACTGCTCCCTCTACCCAACCAATGAATCCATGGGGAGGTTTAGTAGATGCTATGGGATAGCAATTAATGTATACAATGGAAAGATGGGTAACATCTTTTTTGGATTGAATGAACTCTCATCAACCACTTGTCATAAGGCAGGCTAAAGAAAACATGAATCTTCTTCAGTATAGATTGGCATGAGAAAAGCAGCCTATGCAAAATAGTGGACAAGCTAATGGTCAGACTAGTAATCAAAATCATGAGAGGCCATCACCTTTGCCTCAGTTATGGTACGATGCTCCTTCTAGACCACTAGCAAGTCAAAATGTACCATTGTCTACTAGTGAAACCATACAAATTGGTCGGTCTGGGCTGATGCAAGGAAATGGCATGAGAGTGTTTTCAAATCCCATGTTTGAACCCATGCTTGGCACACGGGTGTTCAATAATCCTATGTTTGAATTCGCACCTAGGGGGTTGGAAGGAATTTCTGCGGTTGTGAGAGAAACAACACCTATTCCTCCTCCCATAGTAGCACCTTTCATAGGGGCAAATGCCTGTCCCAATAGGACAACCATACCCTCAATATCAACTAGCTCAACAGGGACAACCAGTCCCCAATGTGCATTTTTATAGGCCGAGCAGGCCTCAAGCACATGGAGTTCCTCCAAAAATTGTGTTTGTTCCTCCCATAGTGGCCCAACTAGCACAAAATATGGTACTTGGAGACCAAATTGCTGACATTATTAAGGAGATTTGTGGACCCACGGCCTAGGGATCCAGACCCCTGTTTACAGAAAGCTTTACCTAGAATGGGTGGATCGGTTACATGAATATCCAAGGGGATTTAGGATACCGGGCTTTACCCTCTTTTATGGAAATGGAAATCAGTCCACTGTGGAGCACATTGCTAGGTTTACAAGTCAGTGTGGTGAATTCACCAACAATGATTATATGAAGTTAAGACTTTTTCCAAACTCTCTAACTGGGCCAGCTTTCGTATGGTATACAAACCTTACACCTAGTTCTATTCAGACTTGGCGACAAATGGAAGAGGTATTTCATACCCAGTTTTTTGAAACAAAACCTGAAGTGGCTATGGAAGGCTTGGTAAGGTTGAGCCAAAGACCTGATGAGAAGGCTGTTCAATTCATTGCTAGATTCAAAAGGGCACGAAACAAATACAGGGTTGTGCTACTTGGACCTGAATTTGTAAGGTTGGCCCAAAATGGGCTAGAGTTCAGGCTTCGAAAGAAGTTTAACTTCACAGAGTTTCGAGATCTAGTAGAACTAACTTATAAAGTTGCTAGATAGGAAACTCTCCTTGAGGAAGAACATGATCGATGTAATGCATCTTACAAGACCTATATAGAGGCCCTAACTTTGAAATTGATGCAGTAGAGATTATAGGACAAGAACCTATGGTCTGTGAAGCATTAGTTCAGAAAGATACTACCATCGATCAACAGTTTAAAAGGAAAGATCTTCATAGGAAATATTCTTTCGATATATCAAAAGCAGATGACATATTTGATCATTTGTTAATAGCATATTTTTTGAAATTTCCTAAGGGAGTGAAGATCCCAATTTCAGAAGAAATAAAAGGAAAAATGTATTGTAGATGGCATAATTCTTGGTCTCATTCAACTAAAAATTGCATTGTTTTTTGAGACAGGATTCAAGAGCAGATTCAGAAAGGAAGATTGAAATTCCCAGCCAAGTTAGAGAAGGCAATGCAGATTGACATTGATCCATTTCCAGAAATCAAAGAAGCAACAACCAATGTTGGCATACCAGACTTTCTTGTCCAAAAGGTGGAAAAGGGCTTGTCTTTGAAGGAATTGGATGAGGTCAATGTGTAGATGCATGTGGGTAGCCTGAATACCTCGAAAAAGAACACATATAGTGTTCCCCAACCAGTGGGCAAAGCTTCGAAGGCTAGGGAAATGGCTCTAATGAAGAAATGTTAGATGATGAATCCCTTGAAGCAACTGTTATGTAGTGAATATGCCCTAGGTGTAGGCAGAGTTACAAATGGTTGAAAGGGCTTCCAGTTGATGGGAAACAGTATTACAAAGATGTACAAAGAGACTGTAGGCTAGTCAATACCTACAACAAGGGAGCATCCTCAAGGAACCTTACCCAGCAACCATCCTTGGTTAGACCACCAGATGCCAGAAGTCTGTCGAAGGGCAAAAGACCTTTGTATGAGACCAGGCCACTAAACTACTATAGAATGGCCAACAAGTCCATAAACAAGCCTGAACTTGGCCCAAAACAGAGAATCAAGACCAATGATTGGGCCTTTGAAGACAAAAACAGCAAGCCTAACGGTCGGCTCTGTCATGACCCGAACCCGCCCCCGTGGGTTAAGGACATAACCGGCCAGTAATCATGAGATTACCTATGGCCTCAAACCAAAACAAATGTATTTTAACAGAGTTAATGGGGGCCAAACGGAAGCAGTCCAAAACTTTGTCCATAGAGCTGTGCTTACATGGCACATCCAAACAACCAAACATATATACATTAATAACTCACAACAGAAATACAGTAGCATAAGTTTTGTACAAACAGGATTATCCAAAAACTAAGTCAACCCATGAAAACTATATACAGACATATGCAAAGTCCTCGCCAACATGACAAAAATAACATAGCATAGCAGAAAGGCGAAGACGAGTCTCATGCGTGAGACACTAGGGCTGACTCTCCAAAACTCGGTTGTTCCACACAGACTTCACTGGGGCTGGGTCTGGACCTCTCTTGGCTCACCTACAAACACATGAATGAGCGTGAGCGATAGCCCAGTGAATAATATCAAATAAGAAGATACAAACGATATGTAGAACAACATACTTCGAACGGCCTTGGGCCTAATTCAAATTTTTAGTTAACATTTATATACACAATTTAAGTCAAGTAACTGTGGTTTCAAACATACTGGCCTTTGGCCCATTTATCTTTCATTCCTGCCAAAACGGCCTCTGGCCCACTCATTTATGTCAAAACGGCCTCTGGCCCATCTATTCATGTCAAAACAGCCTCTGGCCCATCCATTCATGTCAAAACGGCCTTTGGCCCATCCATTCATGTCAAAACGGCCTTTGGCCCATTCATTCATGTCAAAACGGCCTTTGGCCCATCCATTCATGTCAAAATGGCCTTTGGCCCATCCATTCATGTCAAAACGGCCTTTGGCCCATCCATTCATGTCAAAACGGCCTTTGGCCCATCCATTCATTCTTGTCAGACATTTGTCCATAATTCAAACTAGCAAATCATAAGGCATAAGGCTTATAAGAAAATAAGCGATTGGACAGATGACAAGCTTCCAAATATCGATATTACTCACAGTGATCGGTTGGTTGGTTTGCCCTGGAGCTCGATCCTACACATTCCATGAACACAAAATGGTCACAAACAATTCGATCCATTCTAAATTCACATATTCCTCTTTAGGCTTTATTCTTATCTCTTTAACTTAATTACAATGCTCAATGCATGCCTAAGAGTACTTAGAAGTGAAGGGGAACGGAAAACGAAACACAGAACGCATAAACAAAATTTCAGAAAACAGGGTCCCCGCTCGAGCGTGGAATTCCCCGCTCGAGTAGACCCAATTGGTCTGTAAAAGTGCTGGTTGGATCAAATTCACGCTCGAGCATGAACTCAGGCGCTCGAGCGGAACGTCTGTCTACATAGCTCCTCGCTCGAGCGTGGACTTCCCCGCTCGAGCAGACCCATGCTTGCAAAAAAATACTGGGAGCATGAATTCCCCGCTCGAGCGTCGATTCTCCCGCTTGAGCGGACATCATAAATTCTGGGTTTTCCAGAATGTGTTCTTAAGCTCAAATTCAACATTCCAACCACATTCCTTGCATATTATGGCTCCAATTTCACATATACTTGTACTAACATGGTACCAACACTAAAACACATCAACATGGAGCTCAATTTCATGACTCAAACACATGCATGGCTCATTTTCCACCAAACTCATTACCAATATAACAATTTCATGCATTCAACACTTACACCCCTATAATTTGCACATGCATGTGGTATATTATTCTCATTCTCAACTTATATGATGAAGAGATGGTCAAGAACATGGATTTCAACTAAAAACTTACATGGATCATACATTTGGTGCTCAACATGCAAATTCAAAGTAATTATATGCATGCATGTGTCTATTGACCTCACATTCAACAAAACCAACTCATTTCTTGTTAATTCTTACTCTTGATTACCCAATTAGCTTGAATGCACAAAATTACAAACTAGAATTCAAGAAATACTCACCTAGGAGCTTTAATTCTCACAATTTATAGCAAATTCTTGAGGAATCTCCAAGGTTTCCAAGCTTTGAGCTAAAATTGCACAATTCTCTCCCTTTCTCTCTCTATAGTCGACTCCCTCCCCTTTTCTTAGAGTTAAATCAGCCAATATTGATTAAAGAGAGAGCTTGAGTGTATATGGCCTCTCATGTATAAGTCCACTAACCAATATAACCAATATTTAAATAATTTGAGCACTATGCCAACATTTTAATCTAATTAATTTGATCCGAATCAATTTCCAATTAAATTTCACCGTAGGCTCTAAAAATTATGCCAATCACAATGGCGCAATCAATTCCGGGTTCTGTGGCCGATAAGGCCTTCAATTTAATTTCCAAAGCAGACAATTAAACAGATATTCCTACGGTGAACAGATAGAAATTCAAAACCACATATTTTCACCTAATGGCACACGAAATCATATCAAAACACATAATCACATTCGTATTAAGGACCAATTAACATAATAAGGGACAGGGTTATCACAGGCTCAGTGGGTTCATGGGTGCCAGGAGTACCAGATTAGTTTGTTATACAAAATAAACCTAAAATGATACCAACATAGGGGAAGGCCTTTGCAAGCACGGATAGAATGATTAAGCCTCCTTTGGTGGCCCCCAATAATTGGGTTCTATTTAAACTCAAAGACAAAGGAACCAGATATGGTTCCTGTGATCTCAAGATCTCAGAGAAGGAAAATCCAGTGAAGGTTCACGCAATACCAAAGGGATCTTAAGGAAGCTGGTGAAGGCACCTCTTTGGTGTAATCAAAAGGCCAAATGTAAGAAGGTTCAAAGCCTGTTCCTAAGATCAACAGAAGTGCCAGCAGAGAGAAATTGGGTAAGGTTCATGCTGAACTGAAAACCAAGGAAATGTTAAGTTTGGTAGGCCTTAAAAAGGCCTTAATGGAAAGTGATGATGAGACAGATGAAGGAACCAAACAAGGCCAAGAACAGGTATTGGCTGAAGAAGATGTGCTTGAAGCCTTCATGGCTGAACAAACAGTGTCTGTATTCAAGACAGAACAACAACAAACTGCTGTTAAAGAACCCACTAACTCAAAAGTTCCAGAATGTAGTATGAAAGATACATCCCAGGCATCTGGCCAAACCAACACAAAAGGGGAGCATATACAGTTAGTGGTACAGTTTGGTTCATTTTCTTCAATGGCAACCAATATGGTGTATGTACTCCCTCAGGAATTTCAGGTGGAAGAAGAAAATCAGGAGGGGCAGGAGGATGACCCTATAGAAGTTTCTAGCAAAGAGTCAGAAGGCAGCATAGTTCAGGAAGAGTTTGAAGTAACCAGGTCTATAGAAATTGAGGAAGAAAGTGAAGAGGTAAGCATAGTTAATCTATTATACCCATTTGAATATCCCTCATCATCAATGACTCAGCATGTTAAACCTCTGTACATTAAGGCATACTTTGATGGAATAGAAATGAACAAGGTACTAGTGGATAATGGGGTAGCAATAAATTTTCTTCCTCGTTCATCTCTGAAAAAGTTGGGCAAAATGAATCCCAGGTTGATCCTAACAAGCACGAGCATTACTGGTTTTGTTGGGGACAAACAGATGGCCCAAGGCATATTACCCATTAATGTGAGTATGGGAACAAGGGATTGTATGGTTACCTTTTTTGTCATAGACAACAATGCTAAATATAATACTTTTCTTGGTAGAGATTGGATCCACACCAACAAATGTGTGACCTCCTCTTTACATCAGAAGGTGATGATAACTTTGAACAATGGAGAGACAAAAGAGATAGATGCAGACCCATAGCCCTTTATTGCTTGTGCAGATTTTGCATAGGCAAAGTTGTATACCGAAGGGGTGGTTCCACTGAGCATATTGAGGAAGCCTGATGGAATAGCCGAAGTGACGACTGATGAGTAGTTGGCACACCTGAAACACTTGGTACAAGAGAGTGCAGATGATGAGTATGGCTACACCATAAAAGATACCAACAATGCCTGTTTGTAGGCAGGAGGATCAAGAAGCCAGACCTTTGGCTTTGGTAAAGTTCTACTCATTAGACTTTAAAGCAATAGTCCAGAAGGTGCAGAAGGAAGAAAGAGAAGCCATGATAATTGGCTGCTGCGAACATGAACAATAGGAGACCAAACCATTGGCTCTAAGCAAGTATTGTGCATTAGACATTGAGACTAAAATCCAGGAGATACATGAAGAAGAGGCTCTATGGACAAACTTTGTCTATGAAGAAAGAAAAAAGGCTAAGCTAGGAAAGGCTATGACAGATCAGGATGAGAGGGTTATTTTGAAGCCAGCAGAAGTTGAAGAAGAGACAATGGTAAGCACTCAGATGCAAGATCCTTTGGACGAGATCAATCTAGGGGAAGCATCAATGCAACAACCAACCTATATTAGTGCCTGGTTGGATCCTATAGCCAGGAACCAGTTATTAGCCCTACTGAAAGAATATAAGGACTGTTTTGCTTGGTCTTATAATGATCTGCCTGGATTGGATAGGTCATTAGTGGAATATAGACTTCTAGTTAAGCCAAATTTTAAGCCATACAAGCAAAAGCCTAGGCGAATGAGTCCTGAGGTGATTCAAAAGGTGAATGAGGATATTGCTAGGCTCCATAAGGCAGGCTTTATCAGAACAGCCAGATATATTGAATGGCTGTCTAACATAGTGCCTGTGATTAAGCAGAATGACAAATTGAGGGTCTGTATTGATTTCAGAAATCTGAACTTGGCAACTCCAAAAGATGAATACCCCATGCTTGTAGTAAATGCAGAGGAGGATTTTCACAAGACAATCTTCGGGTGTCCTGGGAACATTGGGACCTTCGAATGGGTTAAAATGCCATTTGGCTTGAAGAATGCTGGAGCAACATATTAAAGATCAATGAACACCATTTTCCATGATCTCATTGGAGGGTACTTGGAGTGCTACATTGATGATATTGTGGTAAAATCTCAGTCTATGGAAGAGCATCTGGTCCACTTGACAGCAGCCTTCGAAAGAATGAGGAAATTCAAGCTAAAACTCAATCCACTCAAATGTGCTTTCGGTGCGTCAGCTGGAAACTTCTTAGGGTATATAGTACACAAGAAGTGAATACAGATTAACCAGAATAAAGCCAAAGCCATCATTAAAGCCAAACCTCCATCAGGTAAGAAAAGACATAGAACAGACAAGGTTTTAGGGCTCAAAGGCAGGGCACTCTGCTAAGGACTTCAAGCACTCAAAACGAGCACATGCAGTCACAATCATCAAGTGCACAAGCGATGACGTCCATGTCTTGTGGACGGTCAAAAATGGGATGTCTACAGTTGCCCCTCTTTGACAAAACTCGGAAGTCATGAAATGACGTGAGTGAATGTCAAAGCCCAGAGACGACCCATTTTTGACAAAGCTGAAGACTTGGACAAACAAACATGTCAAAAACAAATGATTGCGCCCGCAGGCTGCCTACGTATCCCTTTACAAGGAAACAAACCAGCGTAGTTCTGGGGCAAGATGCAAGTGATATGCACGATGCAGGAAAATAACTTATGATCATGCAATGAGGCTGTGTAATGAAACATTCGAATGCAAATGCAATATAACGAAAATGCCACATTCAAACAAACCTAAACAAGGTATAACAATCTCAAACATGAAAAGAAGTAAGTAAATAAACACGCCACGCGTGGAAATCACGAGCCAAACCACAGTTCATGCAGAAAGGATGTAAGAAAATTATGCAAGCTTAACTACATATCGCGCAGGAAAGGCAAAGGACGACGTGACCATCAGGCGCACCTGAGGTTTCAACCAAGATCCTAACGCATTGGACGCGTAAGGAGGAAAGGGTGGTGTGAGCACTAGGCGCACCCGAATGTGTTTAACCAAGTGACAATCCTAACACGTCGCATGCGAGAGGAGGAAGATGTGGTGTGAACACCGGGCGCACCCGAATGTTTTTAACCGATGTGCAATCCTAACGCATTGCACGTGAGAGGAGGAAGGGGTGGTGTGAACACCGGGCGCACCCAAATATTTTTAACCGATTTGTAATCCTAACACATTGCACGTAAGAGGAAGAAGGGGTGGTGTGAACACCGGGTGCGCCCAAATGTTTTTAACCGATTTGCAATCCTAACGTGTTGCATGCGAGAGGAGGAAGGGGTGGTATGAACACCAGGTGCACCCGAATGTTTTTAACTGATTTGCAATAGGATGTGATCTGAAAATGGCACGACTGATTTTACCTGGAACTCCTCTAAATGAACCATACGTAAAATATCATGCATGTCCTCGGATGAACCGTACATATAATATCATGCCTGTGTAAGAAAAAAACTTAACAAGTGCAATACAGTAAGGATGCATGTTCTATACAAGACAAATAGCCGAGATACAATGGCATATTCCATGCGAGAAACAAAAACGGAAGCATATTCCATGTATATTCTATGCGTGAAACAGAACATGATGCAAGATGCGCATGCAATACCCATGAAATGCATATCTTATGCAAGGAAGCGAAATGAAATGCAACAACATGAAACATAGGTACAAAAGCATAATTTGACAAAAACAAATTCAGTAGCAACTTCCAATTTACCTCTTGGAAGATTTGCAATATGTTTAAAAGGATACACCTCGTTCATGTTGACAAGTGACAAACATCGCGCACCGAAAATGCAGCTTTGAGCTTCCGTAGAGACAATTCAAACCCAACAGGAAACAATCCCTTCAATTCTTGGAAACCAAGAACACAAAATGGACTTAAACTAAAATGGACAGATCTCAAACATGCCCAAATCAGTGGCCAAAATGTTGAAATGATGGCATGAAATGCAAGACAATGCATGCACATGCTCTAGCCCACCAACTAAGCATAAAAGCATAATGCTCAAAAGTGCTCAAGGAGTGACAAATGTAAGAGTGTAGCAACACTATAAGCACTGAAATAAGGTATGAAATGATGCCAAATCATTCAATTAATACAAGCATGGCATGCTAGGGTCCTTAAAGCATAAAGCTACCAAGGAGAACTAAAAAGGAGGCATGCAATACATGGTACAAAGGCATGAATCTGTCATGGACAGAGTTCAAATAGGTCTAAACAAAGACCAAAATATGCTAAGATTGAGGCACAAATGCCTAGGCATGCATGCATACACACTAAGCCATAAACAAAGTAACAAATGCACGACCCTTAGAGGCACTCAAAGGGTGAATGAAGTGGGAACATGGCAATGCTACATGCTCTAAAATGTCATGTGGAATGATGCCAAATCATGTACATGATACAAATGAAGCATGCTATGGTGCCCAAAGCTTAAGACTAGCAAGGCACTTGCACTACAACTATGCAAAACATGAAGCATATGGCAAGGGCAACCAAAAAAAATCCTAAAACATGTTAAAATGAGTCTAAAACATGTATGGAAGGAAGCCAAAATATGCTAGCATGAAGGGCATAAGGCATGATGGATGCAAGGCAAATAAGGTGGATTACACTACACCTATCAAGACCAAGCATGAGATGGCTTCGTCAACAAAAATTAGAGTTATATCATGGCAAAATAACCCCAAATACACATTGAAATGATTGCTTGCAAGCTTAGGCATGAAGGCATACGCAAAGGCTCATGTTCCAAGCATAAAGGACCAACCCTTCAACGCATTGAAAATGCGAAAGATGTGAGTGCATGGCAATGAAACATGCTCTGAAATCACATAACAAATGATGCCAAATCATTCAAATAGGTCAAGCAATGCATGCTAGTGGACTTGATGCACAAAGCTAACAAGCTAGGATGAACCATTGCTATACAAATCATGGCATGCATGGCCAAAAAAACAAAAATCAGAGCATAAGCATGCTAAAACATGACCAAAAGCTTCTTAGAGTTAAGCAAAAATCACGCTAGAATGACATGTTAAAGCATGATAGACATTAGGCTAATTCATGGAATTGTACTACAAGTGCATGGAGCATGCAAGGGCCAACCAAACCAAACCTTAACAGAGGTATGACATGGAAAAACATCACCAAAAATATGCTGAAATAGAATCAAATCATGCTAGAAAGGCATGCTACTTCATGAAGCATACAAGACTAGTTTGTGAGAAATACACTACAAGTGTATAAACCATGCAAGGGGTGAGTCCACCAATCAAAATCAAAGTTATAACATGTCAAAATAACACCAAAAACATGCTTGAACTAAGCTAATTCAAACCACAAAAGCATGCTACTTTGTAAGGCTAACAAGGCTAGGAAAGAGGATTTACACTACAAGTGCAATAAGCATGCAAGAGGTGACCAAGACAGCCAAAATTAGAGTTATGGCAGGTCTGATAAGTCACAAAAATGACCCTAAACAAAGCCATAAAGAAGTAAAAACACATGCTCATTTGGTTGGCCATCAACACTAGCAAGCAAGACAAGAGGAGAGGGGACCACCCTCTCCTATTTGGAGCCTCAAAACAAGGTTTTTACCACTGAAAATCCTCTGGATTTCAGTGGTTAAAAGGCCACGAAAATTTGTTTTGAAAGGCCTTAGAAGATGGCTCAGAAGCTATACAAGCCAAAGGGCAAAGGGAGAGACAACCCCCTAACACAAACAAGGCTTAAACCACCACTTTGAGGACTGAAAAACAGAGTTTTCTTCAGTTCAAAACAAAGCCCAAAACAGTTTAAAAGGTGGCAAAACAAGCATGCAAGAATGGCCAAGATAGTGTACAAAAATGAGCTTAAAATAGGGAGATGCTTACCCTTGAAGCACAGCTGCAAAACAGGCACTTTTCTAAGCCAAACAACCTTCAATCAGCCCAAAAATAGGTTCCAAGGGACCTCAAGCCAATGGTGATCAATTTTGATGAAGGATGCCTAGGCAAACTAGAAGTATTTCTTTACTTCCATGCACTTCTATGCACAAAATGGGCAAAATAGAG
This sequence comes from Camellia granthamiana, assembly GCA_036172215.1. Taxonomy (NCBI): domain Eukaryota; kingdom Viridiplantae; phylum Streptophyta; class Magnoliopsida; order Ericales; family Theaceae; genus Camellia; species Camellia granthamiana. Next base: position 29,360,024 of record CM069914.1, read on the forward strand.
TGAACTATAGAGAGAGAGGCAGAGATTCAGCTCTAGAATTTCTAGAGAGAGAGGAGTTTTTAGAGTGAGAAGCTCTCAAAATTTCTCTAAGCCTTCCATATGTTCTAACCCTTTGAATATGAGATATAAGGCTTCACATATAGCAAAATATTAAGCTTTTGGTCGAAAATATCTAAGTTGGGACAGCTGGAGCATGCTGGAAATAGCTGGCGATGAAATATCTTCAAAAAATTTGAGTTTGGGTCACTCTTGGCTATTGGCCATCTTTTGTGCCGATCTGCTACTTTTTTGGTTGATCGGCCAACAAAATCTGCTTTTTAGGCCCAATTTCAAATGGGCATAACTCCTTCATATGAACTCCTTTTCAGGTCATTCTTGTGTCCAAATTGAAGCCCTAGAAGTAAGCTTTCCAATGGTGGTAGCTTTGCATTAAAATTCCAACTATGTAAAACGTTATGCATGTTTTGGTGAAGCCGCTCAGTTTTGATCCAACCAGAGTGATGCCCAACTTCAACCAATCATATCTCCCCCATCCGGACTCGGCTTTAGGAGATTCTTGAGTGTGAAATGAAACCCGGAAGTATTATTTCCAACGGTGGTGGCCTCATAGTTTAAATCCAAGTGCATAGACAGATAATCCTGATTTAGCGAGGACTGCTCGACTCTCTCTTAGCGATTCATACCCAACTTCTTCCTCAGCTAGGTTTCTTCCCTCTTCTCCTCTTTTCTTCAACTCCAAACCCCTAAACAAGGTGCTTTGAAAGATTTTTCAAAGATTTCAACTATATTTCATTCATTTCCACTTTGTCCTTGCTCGGTTTACCGAAAAGCGCAACATTTGACAAAATGCGAGCCTTGGAACATCGTAGGAACTTTATTTCAAAAATATTTTGAAAAAGAGGGTTTTAAGGTCTAAAAACCATTCAAAATAGTTTTAGTCCAAAAATGGGGTGTGAGGTTAGGATTTGACTCTCCTTGCCTGAGAAATCGAACCTTTGCATAGCATACCTTTCATCACCAAGTAAACCATCAGTAATGCCTAAGTCTTAAGGGCGGTAAAAAATGGGGTGTCTACAGCTGGCCAGCCACCTCATTTTGGGAAAACAGTGCCCTTTTTATGGCAAAGCATAGCAGAGGCAGAGGGTAAAAACAGAGTAATTTTCTGACTGCAAATAGAATGGTTCTTGCAGCAAAATAGAAGTGTTTTCAGGCGAAAATTTGTATTCATGCATATGCATTCCCTCGATTCTCTTTGCTTTGATTTAATGCCTTAATATCAATATGTTGTAATTAATTAATTAGATTCCTTCAAACTTGCAATAAATAGTTAATTCAGCTTGTCCATTCATTTGGATTTGCAATAAGTAGTTAAAATTCGAACACTCAGATGCCCGAACCCTCCTGCATGAGGGTAAAAATTGTAATAATTTGTGTATGTCTTCCAACCCCGATCTTTCTCCCTTTTATTTACCGTTTATGATGGTCGCATGTGGTATCATATTTTGATTTCATATCATTACCATAGGTAAATATCCATTTTTGCATGCATCAAGTTTGGTTCATCATTCTAATCTTATGGTTATTCCTTAATTATTTGCGTACGTGCTTCATTGCATGCTATCGAATTGATTCAGATGTTAATAAGTTGAACCTATTTGGATATTGTATGCGTTGCATTAGTCATATTGCATTGTTTAGGACACGCATTTTTTCTAATTATTTATTTACTTTGGCTCGCCTCGGAGTAGTAGGTGAGCATTTCTTGCTTTAGCATATCACATGTATGATAGTGTTGCCATGTCAAGCATAACACCATGTGGCTAAGTGATTAGGTGATATACCTGTTTGAATGCCTATGGATGAAGGCTATTTGCTTAAATTGGGATAGTTTGATAAATGTATGTATGATATCACTTTTTCAAGTGGTGCATATTCAAACACTTTTCAAACAAACATGAAATCAAAGCATTCCAAAATGAGTGAATTAGTCTATACTTGTGTGCATCACATGGTAAAGATAATCTACTAATCAGAACAAGAGCATATATTGTCTATACAAATCACATTATGATTAGTGGAAGCCGATCTTTGATTAGGTGAGTGGGGTGCTCAATTCATGACCTTCCCCTCTCATACCTAAGTTCCCGAGCCGAGACACTTTGGTAATGACGGATAAGTGGCCTTTGGCATGAGTCACAGGTTTCCTAAATTTCCCGAAAATATTTAGGTGGCAACTCTGAAATCTAGCAATGTAGTCCATTTTTGGGATTTTTGATTCAAAATAAAATTTCCACGAGATTTGCTGGATTTGGACTCATTTGTGTTTATCTATTTTACATTGCATTTTTGAAATCAAATTCAGAACCATGGGAGTCTGAACTGTAGGGCTATTATATCCAAGAAGGCTGAACCCCTCCGAGGAGCACGAAAAGCGAGCTACAATTTTTGGCGACTTTGCTGGAGATTTAGAGAACTTGACTTGAACTTCATGATGTGAAATTTTATCTACATATATATGTTGTTTGCATAGCATTTGCATTGTTTCTTTAAAGTCACTGTGTTTTCCATCTGCTATTCCTGGACAGTTTACTGGAGGCTTGCCTGAAAAACTTGCCTAAAGGCTGATCGATCGTGGGCTCTGCCATGTTGAAAACACAACCCTTGGATCTAAACTACCGCTGTGCTACTTGATCCTTCTTTCACTTCTTGGTGTTAGGTGTGAGAGGTATATTTGGTAGTCTTGCTGAGGTACTCTGTAGACACCCATTTTTGACCGTCCTCAAGACTTGGACGTCATCGTTTGAATACTTGATGATTATCCATGTTCGTGTTCGTTTTGAGCGCCTGAAGTGCTTGGCGGAGTGCCTTGCCTCCGGACCTCTCAACTTGTTTGTTTTGTGCTTAGTTGTGTGCTAAGAGCTTGTGGATTTGCTTCTGGGAGAAAGGGTGGTCTGCCTGCCAGCCCTACAACCCATCGGCTAGGATTTATTCTCATCAGCCATCAGTGGTGGCCGGTCGGCCAATAATGACGGCCGACGGCCATTTTTCTGCTTTTTCAGATATTTTATGTGCCAGCTATGCTAGTTGTTGGTCACTGAAGTCATTCTCCATTCACGTGTATGGAGGGATGGAAACAAGCTTGTAGCTTGTTTTTCTATATAAGGAGAGGCCTCGCCCCTATTTTTGGGGGTTACAAAATTTCAGAGCTGAAAGTTTCTCTCTCTAGAATTCTCTCTCTCTTTCTCTCTCTTTCTCTCTCTATATATATATTGTGATTAAAAGTGAGTTTTCTCCACAATTTTGCATACAACCCCTTGATCAAACATCCCTATGTCGGAGCTGAGGTCCCTTAAGGCTTGTTTGGAGTTCCTAAAGCTGGTTTTGGCTTAGAAGAAGACTTGTTTTGCTGCTGTGCTTCAAGGGTAAGTCCTTGCCCATTTTAAACCTTGCTTTAACTAAGTGTTTTGCCATTTTTTAAGCTATTTTGACTTGGTTTTTCAACCATAAAAAACTCTGATTTTGATGTTTGAAAATGGTGTTTTAAGCCTTGTTTGGTTAGGGGGTGCTTTCCCCCCCCCCCCCCTTGCCCTTTGGCTTGTAAAGCCTTTTGAGCCTTTTTTTGAGAGCTCTTGAGTCCATCTTTTTGGTCTCAAAACCACTGAATTCTAGATGAATTTTAGTGGTAGAAAGTTTGTTTTGAGGACCAACATGGGAGGGATGGCCTCCCCTCTTTGTCTCTCTATGCCATGCCTTGTTAGCATTACAAAGTAGCATGTTTTTATGGCTTATGTTAGCTTAGTTCAAGCATGTTTTTTTTGCTATATTTTAACATGTTTAAACTCTATTTTTGGCTGGTTTAGTCACTTGTTGCTTGCATCTTGCACTTGTAGTGTAATTTTGCTTACTAGCCTAGCATGTTTGATGTTTTAACCCATTATTCTAGCATGTGTTGGCTCCACTCTAGCATCTTTTGGCCTTGCTTTAACATGCTTTAACTCTATTTCAAGTGGTTTTGGTCACATGTGCTCTGCTTTGTATAGCTATAGTGTGATTAGCTTCATTAGCTTTGTATTTTGAGCCCCTTAGCATGCTTTGCTTGTGTTGTTTGCATGTCATAGCATCATTTTGTATGTAATTTTAGAGCATGTATCATTGCGACACTCTCACATATTCCACTCTTTCATCATATTTGAGAGTTGCGCCTTATGCCTTGCTTGCGAGCCAATGAATGAGCATGCATTTCTTGGTTTTTGTGTCCAAGTTTCAACATGTTTTTGCCACTGATTTGGTGTGTTTTAGATCTGTCCATAGCTGGTTTGATCATTTGAGCATTGTATTGCATGCCTCTAGTGTTGTGTCCCTCACTAGTTTCAATGTTTTGGCTCTTAACGTGTTGTACATGAGTTGTTTGCATGTTATAGTCTTATTTGTCACGCCATTTTAGCACTAAAAAACATCTGCAACCTCCCACATTTCTTCATTTTTCAAATTGTTTTGAGGGCTGTTTGGCCTTAAGATTGTGTTTAAGCATGAGGTAGGGTTTATGCTCAAATGGATTTAACCCTCTTTTGAGGGTTCCTCTTAGTCAAAGGCATAATCCCTCTCAGGCCTTAAACCACCCTTTTGGTTAACCCCTCTCATTAGAGGACTTTCACATTGGACTAATCGGTTAAGTAATGGCTTGGTAAAGTAAAATGTGTAACTAAAATGGACCAAGTAAAACATGTGCAAGATAGACATGTGTGTTGCATTGCATGTGTTTGGATCGGACGTTAATCCAAACACAAGAAATGTGGGGCGTTTCATACTCAAAGTGATGAAACATGTCACATTTCTTGGTCGCTGACACCCTTGATCATGTATGATAGGGCGGAGGCTCTTTGTGAATTGTTTGTGCACTCACTAAGCTTGTACAAGCTTGGTTTTTGGGCCATCTTGCATTGAAATGCTTGGTTGGTGGCTTGAAAGCCGAGTGTCACTCTCCTTTGAGCTTGAGACATGATAAGGAGAGTGGTAGTACACACATTTCTTTGCAAATACACTGCCATGCCTTTGTTTGCTCTCTGTTGCAGCAAAAGGAGTAATTTCAGGGAAGCAGTGGCTGACCGGCCACATGTACTAGCCGACCGGCCATCAGTAGTAGCCAATGGCCACCATTTCAGCCCTCAGCATGTTCTTGAGATCAAATAGAAGTAGTCTGGAAGTTGGCATAATTTTCAGAGGCTTAAAGATGTGCAAACAGAGGCAATTTGTGGCAAGGCAGTGGATTTTCGGGAGAACGCAACCGAGCATGCATGCCTCCCTCGCCCGCGAGGCCATCTTTATCGCTTTATTAACTAGTTGTAGTTAATTACATGTGCTGTAATTAATTTAGCTTAGTTCATTTTGTAATCTTCTAATTAGCTTAGCATAGCTAGTTATTCGATCCGGTTTGTAATAATTAATTAGCTAAGTTAGTTAATTAGTTGATCTGTAATAAGTAGCTTAGCTTAGTGTAACTAATTAGCTTATTTATTCGTACCCTCCTTCGAGAGGGTGCAATGTTGTAATAAGGGTGCGTGTGTGTGTGCATGTCTTCCAACCCTACTTCTTTCTCTCTTTTATTTAAGCGCTTTCGATGGTTAGATTAGGGCATACCTCGATTAGCATACCTTATGGTTGCATGTGTGCATCATTCATTTGTCTTACATGCACTGGGCTCGGCGCATCATACAAACTGCATTTTATTTCAATACACTTACTTGAATACGTGTTTCAAAGCATGTTATCAAGTGTTGCACTCATATGCCATCTTAGATAGCCGAGCCTATTAATTGCATTTTTGCATGTGTTGCATTAGGCATCTGGCATAGCTAGGATTATACATATTTCTAACTAGCTTTTGTTTTGGCTCGGAGTACACTGTAAGTGTTTACACTTTAGCATCCTTGCATGAGTGTGAGTGTTGCCATGTTTCGCAAGGTTGCCATGAGGCTACTTGCTTAACTGATATAACTGCATGAATGCCTTTGGGTGGAGGCTTTGTTGCCTGAATTGGAACAATTCATCAAATGTGAGTTTTTAAGCCCACTTTGCGAAGTGGCAAAATCATGTTTCAAGCCCATCATGTTTGATGGCAAATCTGCGCTTTAACCTACCGTGAGGGTGGCATTTTTAAATCATTTTTCGAAAACAAACATGAATTGATTTGTTCCAAGTCTTACGACTTAGTCTATACTTGTATGCTGTGCGCATCACATAGTAAGTTAGATTAATAATCAGACAAGAACACATGTGTTTATTAAACAACATATCATGTTTAGTAGAGGCTGATCTTTGATCGAGCGAGCGGGGGTGCTGATTTCAGGACCTTCCCCTCTCGTACCCAAGTTCCCCAACCGAGGCAACTTTGGTGATGACGGACACGTGGCCTTTGGCACGAGTCAGGGTTTCCTAAATTTCCCAAAAATAAAATATTTAGGTGGCGACTCTGTAATCTGGCAAAACAGTCCATGTTTGGCGTTTTTTGTTTCAAAATTGATTTTTCAAAACCAATTGTCAGATTTGGACTCTTTGGTGATTTATCAGTCTTACATTGCACTTTGTGAGATTAGATTTAGAACCATGATGTGAGTCCGAACTGTAGGACGACCAATTAGCGCCCTCTCCGAAAGGGGGCGCGCGGAGAAAGTCGAGTCCACATACTCCTTTTGACCATTTGGCCTAGCAGCATATAGTAAAGCTATAGTGACTGTTCCAAATTAGGACACGATGCCATCAATATACAGGATGATGTGAAAACTACTTGCTTTAAATAGTGCAGCCTAGATCATGTCAAAAATTTAGGATAGGGTAACCCTACCCCCTCATAGGGGTGTTTTGGCTCTTTTTACCTAGTATGTGCTTTACGGTGAAACTGTATAGGAATGCATTATACTAGTGCTACAAAGTGGATATCAGTTTTGGGGGTGGAGTTCAGTGGGAAAAACTGTTCTTTAGCTATGATCATAAACTGTTGAGAATTGGGCCGAAGTGCTGTCCATTTCTTGATTATTGTTTTTCTTTATTTCTTTTGCTAGGTAGTTTGCAATCATAGCTTTAGAGAGACCCGATATCCCCCGAGTTGTCTGGACTCGCTTTGGTAGACTTTGCAAAACCAAAGATCTTGTTGGCGGTCAGCCAGTTTTAGTCTCACTTCCACCGGTTGTTCGACGAAGGAGAAACATGCGGTTGTCATCACCAGCACAGATCACACAGCAATCACTCGTTCGGTCTCACTTACTTAGCTCACCAGCAACTAACTCTCCCAGGCCCATAATGGCGCAGAGTGCAGAAGACGTCGCCGCCATGATGGCAGTTTTCCAGAGAACTATGGATACCTTGAACCAAAGGATAGTTGCTCAGGATGAAACTGTCGTTGACATGCAACGCCCATCTGGGGCATCCGCGTCTATCGTGCATCCAGTCCCGACTGCCCATCCAAATCTTGATCCATCTCCACCAGTTGAAAATCCTCAGGCCCCGGATCCTTAGGAGATGTTGACACAGGTTATAGCTTACAGGCCTCTAGCACAGCCCCAAGGGGGACTTCTTCCCTTTGACATCAACGACATCGATCCGGCTATGATCAAAATTGCCAAGCTCAAGAATGCGCTTAAAAAATCCCAAGGCTTCAATTCCATTTCGGATATTGAAGATGGTTATACCGAAGCCTTGGTCAGGTTTCTAGAAAAATTCAAAATGCCTTATATTAATAGATTTGATGGGACTGGGGACCCGATTGTTCATGTTCGCCTATTTTCGGATGTTCTGAGGCTATTGGGTTTGTCTTGAGCTCAGAAACTGTCCTTGTTTGGCAGAACTTTTTCGGATGTGGCAACTATCTGGCACGCCAAGCTGGAGGATTCTACGAAAAGGAATTAGGAAGAGCTGTCTGAGGGGTTTGTTAGCCAATACTCATATAACACTCGAATAAAAGTAATCATCAGTGAGCTAGAAGCGACTACCCAGAACCCCAAAGAACCCTTCAACGACTTTGTTGCCAGATGAAGGACAAAAGTAGCAAGAATGACGAATAGGCCATCAGAAGTGAGCAAGTCCGGTTAGTGGTTTAGAATCTCGAGCTGGATATGCTACAAAGAATGATAGTGGCACCACTGTCTACATTTGCTTCTCTACACGAGCTGGGGGTCCAAATTGAAAGTGCATTTAAGAAAGGCATTATTCAAAAAACTAGTGAACCTACAAAAAAGCTTCTCCAGGAGTACCAATGCTAGCAATAGCACTATTCCTCGATCTGAACAGATCAGCACCGTCGTTACAACGGCCAAAAAGGTCGATCCCATCGCCGCTATACCTTCATAGCCCACTAGCCCAAACCAAAACCAAAGAACCTTTACCCCTCCCTACATGAGCTCGGCTCACGCCCTTAAGCTGCTAATGGAAAAAGGGACACCTCAAACCCCTCAACCCTCGACCTCTCCCCGATCCATTACCACCTAGACACGGCCCCACCCAGTATTGCATTTTCCATCAGTAGCACGGTCACCCTACTGATTGTTGCTTTCGCTTACATCATAAGATCCATGATCTTATTGGCAATAAAATCATCGCCCCACCCTCCAAACCAAACGTGACCAGCAACCCACTTCTCACCCATAACCAAGTTCCCTCCACCTAAAAACATTAACCTAATCCATACCACCCTCCTTTAACCCCAACGAATATATTACCCCATCCAACCTACCTAAGGCTGAGGTGGTTATTCTGAAAAGTAAAGATATGTGCATAATGGACATAACACCCCGAGCCCAACCAAGGCTTGTGGTGATGGAGGTGGATGAGAAGAAGAATGCACCAGAGACGAGGTTGTCTGATGCCCAAGTCATAGAGAAGGGGGCCTCACTTGCAGAGGAGTATGGCCCTAGCTGGTATATTATGGCCATTGACCAGCCAAAGCCTCTAGTCATAGTGCCAAACTCCCTCAGTATCAATGCCATTGAGAAAAATGAGTCGGGGTCGGATCTGAATAACCGGCCTGAACAAGGTCTTGATAACCTGGCAGAATTAGAAGAGGACCTGATAGAACTAAAGAAAGATTTGGGGAACCTCTATTTTTTTGAAGGGGTGGATGTGGGTAGTGTATAGATTGGGTGGTGAGATCTAAGCCAGCCTAAATCCAACAACGGGTGGTTGAGTGAAGAGAAATCAGATATAGAGGAACCAGCAAAAGAGATTGTGAAAGAAGAGGAGGTTGGTGAGAATAGCAAGGCTGAGGCCATACCTTTGACTGAAAAGGAACAAGCGTTGGAGCAATTCCAACGAGAAATAATAGAGGAAATCCAGAGGAAGATAGCTCGAGAACAGGAAAAGGAGAAGAGAAAAGAAGAGGCCGGGTCAACAGTGGACGATGTCCAAACCATGGAAAAACCAGTGTGGGAATCTGGTGACAAGGGAAAGATGCCAAAGAAACTCAGACAATATCAGGAGGCGGAGACTGAATCAGCTACAGAAGAGGAGTGACATGCCGATGAAGAGAGCGATGTGAATATGACCTTGGTGGAGCCTGATAATGGCCTAGCAATGATTGCAGGGGAGCGGTGGGAAGATAGTGATATAAGCCATGCATACATTGACGAATGGTGGAGAGCCGATACCCTGACGACACATGGTATACAGATGAGATTAATCACATGACCCGAAGTGGTCAGTATTTCAAAGCCCCAGCTTTAGATCAACCAGAATTCTCTGGGAAATAGGTTGAGAAATCAAAGGAGAAACATATTGAAGAAGACCTGGTCTTGAAACAACTCAAGAAGATTCAGGCAGACATATCGATCTGGGGGCTGCTGATGGCTTCTCGTGAGCATAGATAGGTGCTGTTAGAGGCAATGAACAGAACTAAGCTGCCTACTGACACCACCATTGACCAACTGGTTTCATTAGTTACGTTAGGGGATGTTTGCCCAGTGTTGTCTTTTATGGACAAAGAATTACCACCTGAGGGTGCTAACCATAACAGACCCCTGTATGTGACTCTGGAGAGCCGAAAGAAGTGGATCCCGGTGGTACTAGTGGATACCGGCTCTGCAATTAACGTTTGTCCGGCAAGGACCGTTTACGCCATAGGTTTGAAGCTAGCTGATTTCACGCACACAACTCAAGCTGTTCGAGCTTATGACAACACTAGCCGAGATGTCATGGGGACTTTAAAAGCCAAATACTACTTAGTATGTCTGAGCATGAGGTTGAATTCCATGTTATAGACGTGCCGGCAACTTTCAACCTGCTCTTGGAAAGGCCTTGGCTGCACCAAATGAGGGCAATATCATCAATGGTTCACCACCTAGTGAAATTTCCATTCAAGGGTGGGATTGCTACGGTTTACAGCAATTCTTTTATCCACCCTCCCTAGGGAACTACCACGCCCATGTTAGAAATAATGCATGGGGAAGAGGATGTGTTCTTCTCCAACTTCTCCTTGACAGAGGCCTGACTGGTACAATGTATCATGGCGGAGGACGATAGGAACTATGTGAATGCCTAGTCCATCTACATGATGAACAAACAAGGGTACATTCCTGGATTAGGATTGGGTAGAAGTGGCAGGCAAGGAACTACTATTGCCAGAGAAGTAAATCACAACCTTATGCTTTTGGGCTGGGGTACAAGCCTACTGCCAAAGACTGAAAGAGAAAGGAGGATGAGTTAAGAGAGAGACTTAAAGCAAAATAGGCCAGCAGGCAATATGAACTAGTCCACAAACTAATAAGGGGAACCCTGAATGGACGCTTTGTCCGCTAAGGGGAACATTTCCCATTCTGCAGATTTCCAGAACCATGGGTTGACTGGGAAACCAAGATACAGTACCCAGGATTCGAGATATTCTTTGGGCATCGGTTACCGGATGATGAGGATGAGCAGATTGACCTAAGCATTAGTACAGAGTGAAGCAGGAATACAAGCTCAGACATTGATGAAAATGAGCTGTTAGGGAGGGCATTGGTTGACCTACTATCAAGTTCCAATGCTGGGGCTAAGCCTGTCAACTTGGGGGGTAGTTTTACTATCTCTATGATTGAGAATAAACTAGCAGCTAATTTCACTAGTCTCATCATGGATGCAGCTGAGGCTCTATGCCTGGACTGGCAATTCGAGAGGAGCGCCATTAGCTATTCTGAACTGGATAATAAGTCTGAATTTGATTCCATCGAGTCTGTTGAGTCAGGATCAGATTTGTGTTCTTTTGAGGAGTTTGAGTCATGTATTTCTAGGGGTGGTAACCCTGATACCAAGGTCCTGTCTAGGTCTTCTTTCAGCTTTTCTTTTGAGTCGACTGTAATCGAGGATCCTGACCTTTTGAATGGGAATACAGTAGATTTCATTTACTTCTCTGTGCCTATAATTTGTTGCACTGATCTTGATTTTCAAAATTGTGACTTAAACAAAGAGGAGGAAATTCCTCGGGCTTTGAAAATTTTGGTTGTGCAAGAGGAGGAGAGGCGTGTTAACCCCTACATAGATGAGATCATTGCAATTAATGTGGGTACTAAAGAGGATCCCTGCTTGGTCCAGATCGGGTTCACGTTGTCTTCACAGGAACGCGAGCGTTTAATCTCTTTATTAAAAGATTTCAAAAAAAATTTCGCGTGGTCCTACGAAGACATGCTTGGAATTGATCCTGAGATTGTACAGCACCAGATTCCTCTTGACCCCGAGGCCCGACCAGTGAAACAGAAACTCTACAAAGTCCATCTTGATTGGGCATTGAAGATCAAAGAAGAGGAACCAAACAGATTGATACGGCTTTCTTGATGGTATCCAAGTACTTGACTTGGTTGGCCAATATCGTGCTAGTCATGAAGAAGGATGACAGGATCAGGATTTGCGTGGACTTCTGGGATCTGAATAGAGCTAGTCCAAAAGACGACTTTCCACTACCACACATTCATGAGTTAGTAGATTTCATTGCTGGCCATGCCTTGCTTTCGTTTATGGATGAGTTTTTCAGGTATAATCAGATTCTGATGGCATAGGAGGACAGAGAAAAGACTATTTTCAATACACCGTAGGGTACTTACTGCTACTGAGCCATGCCTTTTGGGTTGAAAAACGCTGGGACTACCTATTAGAGGGGTCCGACTACGATCTTGCACGACATGATCCATAAAGAAGTTGTGGTATATGTGGACGACATGATTGTCAAGTCTAAAGAGCGAGAAGGCCACTACACCGCACTGGAAAAATTCTTTAAATGGATCAGGGAGTACAGACCGAGGTTAAACCCACAAAAATGCACCTTTGGGGTGACGACAAGAAAAATGTTAGGATTCCTGATCACACAGAGGGGAATTGAAGTAGATCCTTCCAAAATCAAGGTCATCTTAGAAATGCCACCACCGAGGACTGAAAAGAAGATGTGTGGCTTTCTGGGCAAAGTGCAATTCATAAGAAGGTTTATCTTAAAATTAACCTCGACTTGTGAACCACTGTTTGGTTTCTTAAAGAAAGGGAAGAAGTTCCATTCGGATGATCGATGTTAGTTTGCCTTCGAGCAGGTCAAGCAGTACTTGCAGAATCCACCTTGTTTTGTCACCACCAGAACCAGGAAACCACTGATCTTGTACCTGTTGGTGACAAATTCGACCATGGGGTGCATGTTGGCACAAGAATCAGAAACTAAGGTGGAGAAGGTCATCTACTATGTGAGTAGGAAGATGCTGGACTATGAGACCTGTTACACTTCCTTGGAGAAAGCTTGCCTAGCTTTGGTATGGTTGACAAGGAAGTTGAAACACTACCAGTTAGCTCACTCCATAATTCTGGTTTCGAGATTAGATCCCATCAAATATCTCTTTGAGAAACCAGCACTTACGGATAGATTAGCTCGTTGGCTACTTCTTCTCTCCGAGTTTGATCTCAAGTATGTCACGCACAAATCAGTTAAAGGGAGTGTTGTAGCGAAATTTTTGGCGGACCATCCAGTGAGAGGAGATGAGGCGGTAAAGTACCTGTTCCCAGATGAAGACATTTTCCAGGTAGAAGAGGAAACATTGACAATGTACTTTGACAGAGCAGCTAATCAATATGGTTATGGGATTGGTGTGTTGCTGATAGCAGCGGTGATTCCCATATACCCTTAGCCTTCAAACTTTGGTTCAAAGTATCTAACAACGAAGCAAAATATGAGGCGTGTTTTGCTGTATTGGAAGCTACCCTAGAACTATAGACAATAAGATTGGACGTTATCGGAGACTCGAACTTAGTTGTTTCTTAATCCAACGGAGACTGGAAGGTCTAGGAAGAGAAAATGAAGGTTTATGATCAGACCCTGGACATTCTAATTCTGAGGTTTGAAAAGATGACATTTACACATCTGCTAAATGAGAACAACCGGTTCGCCGACACATTGGCAACTCTACCTTCCATGGTAGACATACCACTTGGGGTCAAGATACGTCCAATCATCATTAAATAGAAATATACGCCTCCTTATGAGACCATTGCCGCAATAGATGAGGTTCAAGACAAGAACCCCCTGGTATTACGACATTTGGAACTTCTTGGAAAATGATACGTATCCATAAGGGGCAAATGCCAAAGATAAACAGGGAATACGGCGTCTGGCCGTCCAATTCATCATCTCCAGAAACAAGTTGTACGGAAGTGGTCATTTGGGAATCCATAAGCTCTGTGTCGAAGAAGAAGAGTCAAAACATCTTATGGAGGCCATCCATGGAAGGGAGTGTGGAGCACACATGAATGGTGTGATGCTGGCCAGGAAGATCCTCAAACAAGGCTATTATTGTTCAACTATGGAGGAGGATTGTATAAACTTTGTTCGGCGGTGCCACAAATGTCAAATCCATGCCTGTAGACGTGCTCTCGGGAACCCTCCGATATCCGCGCCAGCGAGGGGCGCAAATTCTCGTTTTGTTCTGAGCTACTACAGTTTGGACTCAATGTCATGGTTCTGAATCTAATCTTGCAAAGTGCAATGCAAGATTGATAAATCACCAAAGAGTCCAAATCCGGCAAATCGTTTTGGAAAACTGATTTTAATAAAGAAGTGCCAAACATGGACTGCTTTGCCAGATTTAGAGTCGCCACCTAAATATTTTATTTTGGGGGAATTCAGGAAACCCTGACTCGTGCCTAAGGCCACGTGTCCGTCATCACCAAAGGTGCCTCGGCTCGGGAACTTGGGTACGAGAGGGGAAGGTCATGCAATGAGCACCCCCGCTAGCCCGATCAAAGATCGGCCTGTACTAAGCATGATATCTTGTTTTTGAAAACACATGTGTTCTTATTCCAGTTAATTAGCTAATCTTACTATGTGATGCACACAGCAAACAACTATAGACTAGATCGCCTAATTTGGAACAAAACATTGCATATTCGTTTGAAAATGATTTGAAGTTGCTACTCGCAAGTAAGCTAAAACGAGGATTTTGATGAATTGTCCCAATTCAAGTAATCCAACCTTCACCCACAGGCATTCAGGCAGTTAATCACATAAGCAATTAGCCTCATGGCAAGCATACTTTCATGGCAACACTTAACACACATGCAGTATGCTAAAGCGTAAACACTCACAGTGTACTCCGAGCCAAAACAGAGAACTAGTTAGAAATCATACATGATCCTAGTTCATGTTAAGATGGCTATTGCATCACATGCGAAAATGCAACTCAGATAGGCTCGGCTATTGTCATGTGAAAATGCAACTTGATATATGTATTCAAATAGGAATTGAAATACAATGCAGTTAGTATGATGCGCCGAGCCCGGTGCATGCAATACAGATGAATGGATGCACGCATGCAAGCATAAGGTATGCTAAATGAAACATGCCCTAAAACTAACCATCGTAAGCGGTTAAGTAAAAGCGAGAAAGAAATGGGGGTTGGAAGACATGCATCACACACACGCACGCTTATTACAACAATACGCCCTCTCGCAGGAGGGACCAAATAAGAAGCTAACTAGCTAATCTAAGCTAACTAAACTAATTATTACACAACAAATTAATTAACTAATCCTAGTTAACTAATTATTACAAAACAAATTGAAATAGCTAAACAGATTAACTATTAAAGTACAAACCAAATGCTTAATCTAGCTAAGTAAAGAAGCTAAATAAAGCAGTAAATCAGGAGCCTCAGAGGGAGAGGAATGCATACAAGCCCAGTCGCCTTGTTTGGAAATCTAATGCGATGCCCCGATTTGCCTCTGTTTTCATTTGTCCTCAGAACTTTGCACCAAGCTCTAGAAAGCTGAAACTTCACCTTGGGAGACCTGTGAGAAGGTGGCCGACCACTTTTGGTCTCTCCAGCCACCTGCCGACCACTTTTCTTGCAGAAAGCTAGAAAAAGTGGTCGGCCAGCTAGTTTTTCTGGCTGGCCGACCAGTTGTTGCTGCTGAATTTCAGTTTGCTGCAACAGAGAGCAAGAAAGGGCATGGCAATGTATTTGCAAGATATGTGTGCACAACCACCCTCCCTATCATGTCATGAGCTCAAGGGAGTGTAGTTCTCGACCGTTGGGTCACGCATTTCAATGCGTGATGGCCGAGAGGTGAAGTTGCACAATTCAATATAAAATGAATGCACAAGTAAACACATAAAGCCTAAAACTCTATCATGTATGATTAAGAGCGTCGGCGACCGAGAATTGAGACAAATTTCATCACTTGAAGTATGAAACGTCCCTCGTTTCTCGTGCTCAGATTAACACTTAATCCAAACAACAATGCAAGCACATAACATGGCAAACATGCAATGTGACATAAGCATGCAAACATGCAACTACATGACATACTCAATGCAATGTGACATGATCAACTGAACAAAGTTAATGACATGTGAACAATGCTCATGCATGCAACATAATGCAATGCTACAAGGGCAACTTAGCAATGTTGGGGACATGCACACTCAATGCAAATAAACAACTTGGCATACACAATGCAAATAACCACATGGCATGCACAATGCGATGTAAGATGGCATACTTAATGCAATGAGCAATATGGCATACTCAATGCAATAAACATAGCATACTCAATGGACTTAAACCAAAAGGGTAGACCTCAGTCATGCCCAAATCAGTGGCCATAATGCCAAAACAAAGGCATGAAATGCACAACAAAGCATGCACAATGCATTGGCCAACCAAATAGGCCTAAAAGCACAACCCTCAAGAAGGCTCAAGGAGTGACAAAAGTGGAAGTGTAACAACACTAAATGCACTAAAATTAAGTAAGAAATGATGCCAAACCATTCAAACAACGCAAGTAAAGCATGCAAGAGTCCTAAGGCATGAAAGCTAGTGAAGAGGACTACAAAGGAAGCATGCAATACATGGCACAAATGCATGAACCAAGCATGGACAGAGCTCAAGTAGGTCAAAAGAAGGACCTAAACATGCTGAGATAGGGACTCAAAGACCTAGGCATGCAAGCATACAAGCTAAGTCATAAAGTAGGCAACAATGCACAACACTCAAAGACACTTAATGAGTGAATGAAGTAGGAACATGGCAGTCCTATATGCTCTGAAATGTCATGTTAAGGGATGCCAAATCATGTACACAACACAAATGAAGCATGCAATGGTGCTCAAGGCTTGAAGCAAGCAAGAGCACTAATACTACAACTATACAAAACATGAAGCATATGGCTAAGGCAACCCAAAATAGTCCTAGTACATGTTAAAATGAGTCTAAAACATGCATGGAAGGAAGCCAAAATATGCTAGCAAGAAGGGCATAAGGCATGATGCATACAAGGCAAATAAGGTGGATTACACTACACCTATTAAGACCAAGCATGAGATGACTTAAGCAACAAAAATCAGAGTTATATCATGGCAAAATAACCCCAAATAAACACTGAAATGATAGCTCACAAGCTTAGGCATGAAGGCATACACAATGGTTCATGTTAAGGCATAAAGGGGCAAGCCCTCCAACGCATTGAATGGATGATAAATGCAAGTGCATGAACATGAAACATGGACTGAAATATCATAACAAATGATGCCAAATCATTCACATAGGCCAAGAAATGCATGCTAGAGGACTCAATACACAAAGCTAACAAGCTAGATTGAACCATGGCTATACAAAGCAAGTCATGCATGGCCAAAACAACCAAAATCAGACCTTAAACATGGCAAAACATGAACAAAATCTTGTTTATGTTAAGCCAAAAGTATGCTAAAAAGACATGTCAAAGCATGAAGCATACAAGACTAGTTCATGGAAATGCACTACAAGTGCATAGAGCATGTAAGAAGTGACCAAACCAAACCCTAGCAGAGGCATGACATGGAAAAACAACACCAAAAACATGCTGAGATGGAAACAAAACAAGCTAGAATGACATGTTACTTCATGAAGCATACAAGACTAGTTTGTGTGATTTACACTACTAGTGTAGAAGGCATGCATGGAATGACTGAACCAAGTAAAAATAGTGGTATGCCATAGAAAAATAACCACAAATACAAGCTAAGATATGGCCAACATAAGCTTAACAAAGATGCTCAAACATGAGGCATATGAAGCAAGTAAACATGACACAAGAAGAGGGGGATGACCCTCTCCTATTTAGGACTCCAAAACCACCTTTCCACCACTGAAAATCCTCTGGATTTCAGTGGTAGAAAGGTCATGCAAAGGCTACAACAAGAGCCTAAAGGGATGGCTCAAAATAAGGCCTAACAAGGCCTAAGAGGGGGTAGATCACCCCCAATGAAAAAGTGACCTTAAACAAACTTCTTAAGCATGCAAAAACAGAACTTTTTCCAGTTAAGAGTTAAGCTTAAAATAGTATGCAAGAAGAGCTAAAAGCTTAAGCACAAATGGGGGATTTAAGGGTTAAAGACTCACCCTTGAAGACCTTCTTTACTACTGCAACTCCAGCAACCCCTTTGAGCTCAAACCAGTCCAAGAACACCAAAAACAACTTCAAGAAGCCTCAGCAACACAAGCAAGGTGTTTGAGTGTGTGTTTGTGTACAAAAGTGAGACAAAACTACACTTTTAAGGCACAAAAATGAAGAAACAAGGCAAGATAGATACAAAGCTATATGTATAACTCAAACCTCCAAATTCTGAACCTAGAGGAGGGAGGAGGAGCCTCCCTCTTATAGAGAACAAAAGGCAAAGCTTCTCCAAGAAGCTAAGGGCCAAGGCAATCCCTCCATACATGGAGGATGGCTCTGGTGCCCTCCAGCTGTGCCAGTTGGAGGAAAATATCTCCAAAAAGGTGCCAAAAAGCAGCCGACCACTTAAAGTGGTCAGCCAGCTACTTAAAGTGGTCAGCCAACCACTTTAAGTGGTCTCCTAGAACACAAACTGGTCGGCCATGGTGGGAGAAGGTCTAGAGCATGAAAGCAAGCTAGTGGTGTGGTGGCCAACCAGAAAAGGTGGCCCAAAGACCAAGAAAGCCAGTTATCCGACCAGAAAACTGGCTGGTAGAAGGAAAAGTGGTCTCCGAGGAGCAAAAGTGGTCTCCTACCCTTGTACCACCTTCCAAACAAGGAAAACAAGGTTTGTACCAAAAACAAACCAAAACGGATGCAAGACGAGAGATTGGGAGGCAAAGCATGCGACCGAAAACCTCGAAAACTAGTCTACGGGCATCAAAAGTGGTATACAACCACAAAAGTGGTCTCCCGGATGACAGTATCCCTCTAGGCAAAGGCAACAAGGTGTGGTTCAAAAATCACGCCAAACGGAGAACGTTAAGCGGTCCCGAGACAAAGTGCGCGGCCGAAGGCTCCAAAAACCGGAAACTAGTCTCTAAACGGGAAAAGTGGCCTACGACCACAAAAAGTGGTCTACGACCACAAAGAGATGGTCTGCAAGACCTCTCCCTCCCTCCGGGAAGAGAAAACAAGATTCGGTCCACAAACCGAGCCAAAGCACAAAGAGTTCAGAGGCTCGGGGGCAAGGCTCTCAGCCAAAAACTCCGAAACCTCAGAATGAGCACAACATGCACCATCACCGAGCGCTCAATCGATGATGTCTGAGTCTTAAGGTCGGTCAAAAATGGGGTTTCTACAGTTGCCCCTCTTTGACAGAACTCGAAAGTCATAAGTGACGGGAGTGAATGTCAACGCCCAGAGACGACCCATTTTTGACAAGGTCGAAGACTTAGACAAATAGGCAAGATAACAAAGAAATGCACCCGCAGGCTGGGGAAGATGCAAAAAGTCGAACATAACTTATGATCATGCAAAGAAAGCTATAACAAAGCAAATATACACAATAAATGCAACAGTTTTAAGCAAGGGAATACAAAACAAACTACATTACATACAGAAATGATGTAAGAGAATTATACAATTCTCGCTACGTCTCACGCGAAGTACATACAATACCGTCCGATTCGTGTGGTTGCGCCAGCTTCAAATGAACCGTACATACAATATCGTGCCTGCAAAAGAAAGAAACTCAACAGGTACAATATTGTTAGAAACATGCATAGCAATGCAAGTGAAAAGTGCATAACAACGCAAGTGGAGGGGTGCATGGCAGTGCAACCTAAGTGTGATGCATAACAATGCGGAAGGGATGCAAGACAATGTAACCTAAGTGTGACGCATAACAATGCGGAAGGGATGCATGACAATGCAACCTAAGTGTGATGCATAACAATGCGGAAGAGATGCATGACAATGCAACCTAAGTGTGACGCATAACAATGCGGAAGGGATGCATGACAATGCAACCTAAGTGTGACGCATAACAATGCGGAAAAAAAACAAGCATAACAATGCAAGTGAAATCTGCATGCAATGTAACGGAAGTACGTATAATGATGTAAGTAAAACGAACGTGACAACAAAAGTAGTAAGTGCATAACAAAGCCACAAGTGGTGTGCATAACAAATGCAAGAGAGGAAAGTGTGCATAACAATGTGGGTGAAACGTGCGCGACAATGTGTGTGAAAAGTGCAAGATAATGCAAAAGAAGTGGGCAACTTCAAATGTATGTTTGAAAGGAAATGCCGAAAGAGAAAACGTAAGCCTTAACAAGAGTAATTCAACCATAACCTCTGATTTATCTCTCGGAAAGGTCATAACATACTTGAAAAGGATACACCTCGCTCTTTGGACGAGTGACGATGAGCCATGCATCGAAGACTTGAATCGAAGTTCGGCGGGGACATTTTCGAGCTGAAAAGTGTACTTTTCTTGCACTTTCTCGAGAACCGGGGACTCCAATCACCACCAAAACACACAGGGAGAACAATGGAGCTCTAAAGATCATCCAGGAAGCTGGCCGACCAGTTATATCAGTGGCCGACCAGAAAAACTGGCTGGTCGACCAGTTTACAGAATTTCAGGGCAATTTGGTCTTTTAGCTTCGGTTGCTTTAAGTACACAACTTCAAATCAGTTTTGCTCATAACCACAAGGCCGAAATACATTCTCCTTTGCTCCTAGTCCCTTTTCTCTCTCAGATCTGCACTTTATACGCGTTTTCCAACGCCCCACGCGAAGTTATTTCGCGAAAACTTTCGATTCTCTTCGTTTTGAACCGATTAAAATTTATTTTTGGAGCTTCTTTCTCCATTTTCACCACTTGAGGTATGTTTGTCTCAAAGTTTAGCACCTTTTCTCGGGCGTTGACTTTTGTTGACTTTTCTCTTCCCGAGAGTTGACTTTTGTTGACTTTTTGCAATTTTGGCTCATTTCGCTCGTTTTTGCATCTTTTTGCAGATTTCTTCAGATGGCCGACGATATTCCGTATGGCGGAGGTCCCCCATATGCAGAGGATGAGCCCGAATTTATACCGTTGGCTCCGAGGATACGACCGTTTAACCTAGAGGAGTACGACCCGGAGGAGCACATCCTCCCTCCTAGCACCTTCTACCACTTCACGGACTTCGCGCGGCAGGCACCTGCAGACCTGCTGCAACGGGAGCCGGAGTCCCATCTGTCTCATCGCGCGCATGAGGTGCATACTACATTTTTACATTTTCTGCAATGTATTTTGCACTTCTTGCACATTTACATACACAACACTTCACTCATTCTGAACACACAGTTCATACATAGCATTCTGCTAATTGGGCACGCAGCTCATTTTGGGCACACAGCACATCTGGGCACATAGCTCATCTTAGGCACACTGCTATAGACACCCCATTTTTGACCGACCTTAAGACTTAGACGTCATCGATTGAGCGCTTGGTGATAGTGCATGTGGTGCTCG
This sequence comes from Camellia granthamiana, assembly GCA_036172215.1. Lineage (NCBI taxonomy): Eukaryota > Viridiplantae > Streptophyta > Magnoliopsida > Ericales > Theaceae > Camellia > Camellia granthamiana. The sequence continues at coordinate 29,381,229 of CM069914.1, forward strand.
TTTCAAGTCTCCGGAGCTTTGGCTGAGAGCCTTGCCTCCGGGCCTCTGAACTCTTTGTGTTTTGGCTCGGTTTGTGGACCGAATCTTGTTTTCTCTTCTCGGAGGGAGGGAGAGGTCTTGTAGACCATCTCTTTGTGGTCGTAGGCCACTTTTCCCGTTTGGAGACTAGTTTTCGATTTTTGGAGCCTTCGACCGCGCGCCTTGGCTCGGGACCGCTTAACGTTCTTCGTTTGGCGTGGTTTTTGAACCACACCTTGTTGCCTCTACCTAGAGGGACACTGTGTACCGGGAGACCGCTTTTGTGGTCGCATGCCACTTTTGGTGCTCGTCAGCTAGTTTTCGGGGCTTTCGGCCGCGTGCTTTGCCTCCCGATCTCTCGTCTTGCATCCTCTTTGGTTTGTTTTTGGTACAAACCTTGCTTTCCTTGTTTCGAAGGTGGTCCAAGGGTGGGAGACCACTTTTTCTCCTTGGAGACCACTTTTCCTTCTGCCAGCCAGTTTTCTGGTCAGATAGCTGGCTTGCTTGGTCTTTGGACCATCTTTTCTGGTCGACCACCACACCATTGCATTGTATTCATGCCCTAAGCCCTCTCCCACCATGGCCGACCAGTTGTTGCTCTGAGTGACCACTTAAAGTGGTCAGCCGACCACTTTAAGTAGCACACAGACCACTTCAAGTGGTCGGCTGCTTTTTGACACCTTTTTGGAGATATTTTCCTTTAGGTGGCACAGTTGGAGGGCATTTGGGCTATCCTCCATACATGTGTATGGAGGGATTTGTTTGAAGCTTAGCTTCTCCAAGAAGCTTTGGCCTTTTGTTTCTATAAGAGGGAGGCTCCTCCTCCCTCCTCCAGGTTCAGAAAAACTAGCTGAGAGGGATAGATATAGTGTTGTATCTATATCTCCTTGTTTCTTCATTTTTGTGCTTCAAAAGTGTGAATTTGTCTTAGTTTAACACACAAACACACACTTAAACACCATCCTTTTGCTACTGGGGTGCTTAGGAGCTAGTTTTGGTGTTCTTGGGTGGCTTTAAGCTTGCAAAACTTGCTGGAGTTGCAGTTATAAAGAAGGTCTTCAAGGGTGAGTTTCTACCCCTTAAATCCCCCTTTCTTGCTTAAACTTTTAGCCTATCTTGCATGCTGTTTTGAGCTTAACTTATAACTGATAAAAGTTCTATTTTTGCATGCTTAAGACCTTTGTTTAAGGTCATTTTTGTGTTTGGGGTTGTTTACCCCCTCTTAGGGCTTGTTTGGCCTTGTTTTTGTGCCTCTTTTGTGAGCTTCGGGACCATCTTGTTTTGGTATTTTGAGGTCCCAAGAAGGAGAGGGTCATCCCCTCTCCTTGTTGTCTTCAATAATTGTCATATATGCCTCATGTTTGAGCACCTTTGTTAAGTGTGTGTTGACCATATCTTAGCATGTATTTGTGGTTATTTTGTAGTGGCACATCACTATTTTTACTTGCCTTGGTCACTCCATGCATGCCTAATACACTTGTAGTGTAAATCACACAAACTAGTCTTGTATCCCTCATGTTTGAGCATGTATTTCTAGCTTGTTTTGGGGCCATCTCAGTAGGTTTTTGGCGTTATTTTAACATGCCTCAGATCTGTTTTAGGTTGGTTTAGTTGGCTCTTGCATGCCTTATACACTTGTAGTGTAAATCTCCTAAACTAGCTTTGTATGTCTCATGTTTGAGCATGTCATTCTAGCTTGATTTATTTCCATTTCAGCATGTTTTTGGTGACGTTTTACCATGTCATGACTCTGTTTTGGTTCGGTTTGGTTGGCCTTTGCATGCTCCATGCACTTGTAATGCAATCCCATGAAATAGCCTAACATGCATCATGCTTTGACATGTCATTTTAGCATGCTTTTGGCTTAGCTCTGAGAAGACTTTGTTCATGTTTTGCCATGTTTAAGGTCTGATTTTGGTTGTTTTGGTCATGCATGACTTGCTTTGTATAGCTATGGTTCAATCTAGCTTGTTAGCTTTGTGTATTGAGTCCACTAGCATGCATTACTTGGACTATTTTAATGATTTGGAATCATTTGTAATGTGATTTCAGTTCATGTTTCATGTCCATGTATTCACATTTATCACTCATTCAATGCGTTGGAGGGTTGGCCCCTTTATGCCTTAACATGAATCATTGTGTATGCCTTCATGCCATAGCTTGCGAGCCATCATTTCAATGGTTATTTGGGGTTATTATGCCATGATATAACTCTAATATTTGTTGCTTAAGTCATACCATGTTTGTTTCTAATAGGTGTAGTGTAATCCACCCTATTCGCCTTGCATATTCCATGTCTTTTGCCCCTCATGTTAGCATGTTTTGGCTTCCTTACTTGCATGTTTTAGACTCATTTTAACATGTTTTAGGACTGTTTTGGGTTGCCTTGGTCATATGCTTCATGTTTTGTATACTTGTAGTACAAATACTCTTGCTTGCCTCAAGCTTTGAGCACCATTGCATGCTTCATTTGTGTTGTGTACATGATTTGGCATCACTTAACATGACATTTCAGAGCTTATAGCATTTCCATATTTCCACTTCAATCTTGCTTTAAGTGCCTTTGAGTGTTATGCATTGTCGCCTAGTTTTCGGCTTAGCTTGTATGCTTGGATGCCTAGGCCCTTGAGCCCTCATCTCAACATGATCAGGTCCTTATTTTGACCTACTTGAGCTCTGTCCATGCTTAGTTCGTGCACTTGTGCCATGTCTTGCATGCCTCCTTTATAGTCGTCTTCACTAGCTTTCATGTTCTAGGACCATTGCATGCCTTACTTATGTTGTTTAAATGATTTGGCATCGTTTCTTACTTCACTTCAGTGCACTTAGTGTTGTTACACTTCCACCTTTGTCACCCTTTGAGCACTCTTGAGAGTTGTGCTCTTGGGCCTCTTGTATTGGCCAATGCATTGTGCATGCATGCCTTGTGTTTACGTGTCTTTATTTCATCCCAATGGCCACTGATTTGGGCATGATTGAGGTCTACCCTTTTGGTTTAAGTCCATTGAGTGTACCATGTATATTGCATTGAGTATGCCATGCTTGGTATATTATATAAGTTGCCCTTGTTGCATTGCATTGTGCATGCATGCATTACATTATGCTTAGAACCTTATGAATGCCTTGCATTGAGTATGCCATCTAGTTCTTAGCATTTAGCATTGTATATGCTAGTTGTTATATGCTTTAGCATTGTGCATGCCATTAGCCTTGTTAGGTTGTTCATATTGCATTGCATGTTTGCATGCTTAAGTCATATTGCATACTTGCATGCTTGAGCCACATTGCATGTTTGCCATGCTTGTTTGCATTCTTGTTTGGAATAAGTGTTAGTCCAAACACGGGAAACGAGGGATGTTTCATACTTCAAGTGATGAAACGTGCCTTAATTCCCGGTCGCCGACGCTCTTGATCATTCATGATAGAGTTTTAGGCCTTATGTGTTTACTTGTGCATTCATTTTCATATTGAATTGTGCAACTTCACCTCTCGGCCATCATGCATGGAAATGCGCGATTGGTGGCCCGAGGGTCGAGAACTGCACTCCCTTGAGTTCATGACATGATAGGGAGGGTGGTTGTGCACACATATCTTGCAAATACATTACCATGCCCTTTCTTGATCTCTGTTACAGAAAACTGGGGTTCAGCAGCAACAATTGGCCGACCAGCGAGAAAAACTAGCTGGCCGACCACTTTTCTGGTTTTTTAATAACCAAAAGTGGTTGGCAGGCATCTGGAGGGACCAAAAGTGGTCGGCCACCCTCCCACAGGATTCCCAAGGTAGAGTTTCATCATTCTTGAGCTTGGTGCAGTGTTCTGAGAACAGATGAAAACAGAGGCAAATCGGGGCATCGCATTGGATTTCCGAATGAGGCGACCGAGCATACATCCAGTCTTCTCCCTCTGAGAACCTCCTGTTTTATTGCTTTCCTTAGCTGCCATGCTTAGATAGCTAGCTTTTGCTTTGGTTTGTACTTTTAGGTCATGTTTGATTCACAAGATTAATAGTGAAGTATTAATAATCCTATAAAATTAGTGTGGTATTCACTATCCAATTGGATTAATATTCATTGGATTAATAATCCCACCCCTACCCCATTACTAATAATCCTACAAATTTGTTAGATTAATTATCCATTGGATTAATAATCCTAAACCAAAATGTTAAAACAAACATAGGATAATTGGGCCCACGGATTAATAATCCCAATCTCATGCTCTAATCCACCCAATCAAACATGCCCTTAATTAGTTAATGCGTTAGCTATTCAATTCGTTTTGTAATAATTAGTTAACTAGGATTAGTTAATTACTTTGTTTGTAATAATTAGTTTAATTAGCTTAGATTGGCTAGTTAGCTTCTAATTCGGTCCCTCCTGTGGGAGGGCCAATTGTTGTAATAAGCATGCATGTGTGTGATGCATGTCTTCCAATCCCTATTTATTTCTCCCTTTTACTTACCCGCTTACAAGGGTTAGTTTTAGGGCATGTTTCATTTAGCATACCTTATGCTTGCACGTTTGCATCCATTCATCTGTATTGCATGCACCAGGCTCGGCCCATCATACTAACTGCATTGTATTTCAATTCCTATTTGAATACATGTATCAAGTTGCATTTCACATGACATGCTAGAATAGCCGAGCCTATTTTAGTTGCATTTTCGCATGTGTTGCATTAGCCATCTTAACATGAACTAGGATCATGCATGATTTCTAACTAGTTCTTTGTTTTGGCTCGGAGTACACTGTGAGTGTTTATGTTTTAGCATACTACATGTGTGTAAGTGCTGCCATGATAGCATGCTTACCAGGAGGCTAACTGCTTAAGTGTTTAACTGCATGAATGCCTGTGGATGAAGGTTGGATTACTTGAGTTGGAACAATTCATTGAAATCCGCATTTTAGCCTACTTGCGAGTAGTAAACTTCAAACTATTTTCCAAACAAACGGATATGCAATGCTTTGTTCCAAATTAGGCGATCTAGTCTATACTTGTTTTGCTGTGCGCATCACATAGTAATTCTAGCTAATTTACCGGAATAAGAGCACATGTGTTTTCAAAAATGAGATATCATGCTTAGTACAGGCCGATCTTTGATCGGGTGAGCGGGGGTGCTCATTAAATGACCTTCCCCTCTCGTACCCAAGTTCCCAAGCTGAGGCAACTTTGGTGATGATGGACACGTGGCCTTAGGCACGAGTCAGGGTTTCCTAGATTTCCCAGAAATAAAATGTTTAGGTGGTGACTCTGTATCTGGCAAAGCAGTCCATGTTTGGCACTTCTTTATAAAAATCAGTTTTTCAAAACGATTTGCTGGATTTGGACTCTTTGGTGATATATCGGTCTCATATCGCATATTGTGAGATTAGATTCAGAACCGTGACATTTGAGTCCAAACTGTGGTAGCTCAGAGAACAAAACGAGAATTCGCGGCCCTCACAAATGTGCGGATATTCGGAGAGTTCCCGGGAGCACGTCCACAGCTTCTGGTGACTCTGCTAGAGATTTAGAGAACTTGTCTCGAACTCATGATATCTTGTTTTGTTTACACTTATGTGTTTCTTTGCATTGCATTTGCATTGGTGCACCTAGGACACCGTGTTTGCTGTATGCTATTCCTGAACGGTTTGCCGGAGGCTTACTTTGAGAAGCGTGCCATAAGGCTGACCGGTTACGGGCTCTGCCACAACGGGAACACAAACCCCGATTTTTACCGGGGCACCGTCTTTTGACCATTTGACCTAGTGTATATCGGAATCCGTAGTGACTATTCTAAACTAGGACAGGTTGCTTACCCGATTGTAGGTTGTTTGAAACCGCTGTGTGCGTAGTGAAACCCTAGCTCCTGACAAAATAGGACAGGGAAAGCTTATCCCAACATAGGGGTGTATTGACTCTCATTTGCTCGTTATTTGCTGTTAGAGTGTGTCTCTACAGGGTTGCATGTATCAGTTTGCAAGTTTGGGTATCAGGCCTGAGGGCATCAGTATGTGAAGAATCAGTTTTACTTGAGGGTATTAGATTCAGTTTTGGGACAACAGTTTGGGGCACAATGATCAAAATTAAGGACAGTATGTTCAGCTTACAGATATCGACTGTGTGTTGTTATACCGACTGTGTGTTGCCAACCCAACTTTGTGTTGTCTTTAATTTATTCAGCTCATAACATAGCACACTGCGTGTCTCGGTTGTTTATTTATTTATTATGCTTTATTTATCTTTTTGCAAGGTAGTTTAGCACAATTGCATCCGACCAGGCAGATATTCCTCAAGCACTCTGGGTTAGAGGTCGAAGGCTTAATCGATCTGAGGATCTGATAGACGGACAACCAGTGTTCTATTCTTTACCCCCGGTTACTAGACGGAGGGCAGTTAGGCAGAGGATATCAGTTCAGCAGTCAGTTCAGAGGGCCTTGTCTACCCCACCTGAGTACAGTAGGGATCAGAGTTTTGCTTCTCCCGCAGAAAGGGAATACACATCAGTTCAGTTAGACCCACACTTTTCAGTCGAAATGGAAAAGATGATGCGTCAGCTCCAGGAGACTATGAAGAACATGCAGCAGGATGCTGCTCGTCAAACAGAGATTGTGGCACAACAGGTAGACTTAATTGCCAGGCTACAGCAACAAACTGGAGCATCTGCTTCACACCAAGCTCCTCCCCCACTCGGAGTTCCAACACCAGGGGAGACTGCCACCATTCAGGAAAATATGGACGTACCAACGGGGCCAGCTCCGCCCCCAATCCTACCTCAGCTATCCAAAGCGCCCACCAACTTAGTGGATTCACCGTTTGAATTTAAGGTGGATCCGACAGCACTAAAAGTGAGCAAGCTAGAAAAGCTTTTCAAGAAGTCTCAAGGAGTTCATTCCATTACGGATATAGAGGATGGATATACCGACTCGGCCGTGACGCTGCCGGACCGGTTTAAGATGCCACATATTGACCGCTTCGATAGTTCTGGGGATCCCATGGTACATCTACGGCTGTTCTCGGATATCTTAAGGCCGATGGGCCTCTCCAGATTACAGAAGCTTTCTTTGTTTGGCCGGACCCTGTCGGGTGTAGCGGCTATTTGGTATGCAAAATTGGAAGACTCTGTTAAAAGGAATTGGGAGGAGATGGCCTAGGCCTTTATAGCTCAATACTCCTACAATACGCAAATCGAGATTACAACTCGTGATCTTGAGACCACCAGACAAGAACCGAAGGAGAGCTTCTCCAACTTCGTAACCCGTTGGAGGGCCAAAGCCTCGATGATGACCATTAGGCCCATGGACAAAGATCAGATACGGATGGTTGTGCGCAACCTCCAGCCCAAGCTCATGCAGAAGATGATCGTCCTCCCCCTACCCACCTTTGCAGATCTGCATGAGATTGGGGTGCAAATCGAGGACGCCATGAAACAAGGTCTCATTGATAATGAGAGAGAGCAGCCCAAGAGGGCATTCAACCGCAGTACGAATGCAGGCACAAGTAGTGCTACAGCTGGCAGAACTTCATATGTCGGAATGGTCACCACTACCACCTCAAAAACCCTTACAGCTACCCCATCCATCGGTGCGTCCAGAAGTAGCCCACAAACAGCTAGATATGCACCTAGAGGCCAAAGAACCTTTACCCTACTATATATGCCCTTGTCCAAAGCTTTGGGGGTTCTAATCAAGAAAGGGCACTTGAAGCCCCTGGAGCCGCGACCATTGCCAGCAAAACTCTCTCCCTCCCATAACCCAGCTAAGTTCTGTGCCTATCACCAACAGCATGGTCATGACACCAACCAGTGCTTTAGACTACGTCACGATATCCAAGATCTCGTTGACAATAAGGTGATCGCACCTCCGGAAAAGCGAAACGTCACAACCAATCCTTTCCCGCCACATAACCAAGCTCCACCTCCCAAACGCATTAACCTAATCCAAACTGGGGTTGTGTCATACGACCCTAGCATATATATCACCCCTTCTTACCTACCCAAGCCGGAGGTGTTCATTTGAGAAAGCACGGATTTGTGCATGCTGGACATCTTCCTAGTCCAACCCGAACCCGTAGTGGTGACTACTGAGGATAGAACAGGGACCATTATGGGAGCAGATGGGAATGATAAGTCAGAGCCTGAGGGGTCTACGAGCGTTGGGTACAACCTGAGTGGTTATATTACACCAACAGATCAGCCTAAGTTGAGGGTAGAACTGTCGACTGGGGTAGAAATATGTGTCGTTCGAGAGGATGGACCTAATCAGGGGCTAGATGACCTAGCGGAATTGGAAGAGGACATAGCCAACCTTTAATTCTTTAATGAACAAGATCCGGGGGACGTGACTGTCAACTGGTTTGATTTAGATGGGTCAGCGAAAGCTACCGGGTGGCTCAGTGACGAGCCGGATGCTATTGAAGAACTTCAGCCAGACCAGGGGCAATCAGGAGTTGGAATATCATCAGCAGTAGCCGGAATGGCCGGGAATCAGGAGCAACCGCCGGAGAGCACCGGTGATAAGAATTTTGCTCGGGATCAGAGCATTTTGAGAACACAGGATATTAAGCAGCAGGCTGCATTGAAGCAGTTTGAGCGGGAAAAGGTCGAAGATTTGGGAAGGGCTAGAAAGGCCAAAGCCCCTGTGGGGACTGAGTATGCTGCGAGCACAAGAATGGAATGTGCTGAGCGTACAAGAACAGTTGTGACAGAACCAGATAGCTGCTTGTCGATGGCCGATGGCATGTGGTGGGAAGATGACGACCTATGTCTTGCCTAGACAGACGAGGATTGGGGACGAAGCCAACCGGATGATACCTAGTATGTGGGAGAGGTTGACCACATGACTAGAAGTGGGGGGTATTTCAAGCCCCCACATTTAGATCGACCAGAGGTGTCCGGAAAGGACACAGAGGTGGAAAAGTAGAAAGAAAAGTTACTCGAAGAGGAGGCTGTACTGAAACAGCTTAAGAAGATACAAGCAGACATCCCCATCTGGGGACTGCTTATGGCTTCAAGAGTTCATAGACAAGTTGTCCTTTCTGCAATGGACAGAGCTAAACTTTCAATCGACACCACGCCTGAGCAGTTAGTGGGATTGGTTTTTCCAGGAGGAGCTTCCCCAACGTTGACCTTCACTGATAAGGAGTTATCGCCTGGGGGCTCAAATCACAACAAACCACTCTACATCTCCGTGGAGTGTAGAGACAAATGGGTGCCAGTAGTTCTTGTTGACACGGGATCTGCCATTAATGTGTGCCTGTCAAGGACGGCATATACGATTGGGTTGAAACCTGCGGACTTTGTACCCACTGCCCAGGTGATTCGGGCATATGACAATACTAGCAGAGAGGTGTTGGGGACTGTGCAGATTCAGACCCAGGTTGGTCCAGGACAACATGATATTGACTTTCATGTCTTGGACGTTTCCGTAACCTTTAATCTACTCCTAGGGCGGCTGTGGCTGCACCAGGTGAAGGCAGTCTCTTTCACTCGGCATCATATGCTTAAATACCCCCACGGGAAGGGGGTGGCTATAGTTTTTGGGAATTCGTCAATCCATCCGCCACCAAAGGTTTCTACACTGGCTCTGGAGATCGAACATGGGGCGGAGGATGTGTTCCTATCAGGATTTACCTTAGCCGAGGCTCAGGTTGTACAGGGTATCTTAGCTACTGATGAGGGGCTCTATATCAGCGCACAATCAGTTTATCTCATGAACAAGTTACAGCACATCCCAGGGATGAGACTAGGAAAAAGTGGCCAAAAGGGCATTACTACATCAGCCGAAGTGCCGCACAACCCGCATACTTTTGGTTTAGGTTATCTGCCTACCAAGGAGGACTGGGTCAGGAAAGGGAAAGAGAAGGCCAGAAGGGCCAGAGCTAAGCAGGCGGGGAAGCATTTTGAGTTGATGCACCGCCCAATTCGGGGTACCCTGAATAGACGCTTTGTCCGGGAGGGAGAGGAATTCCCATTCTGCGGCTTCCCAGAGCCATGGCTGAATACAGAAAGGAGGCGCTTGCCAGGATTTGAGATCTTTGACTTACAACTGTCTAGGGATGATGACACCGAGGAGCGAACTGACCCGATAGCTGAGGCTAAGCAGTGTAAAGAGGAGGTTTCCGAGGATGCAGAGATTGAAATGGGGGTAGCACTGGTTTGTCTACTCTCAGATCCTCCGATCGTACATGAGTGCTTGGGAAATGACCTCTCAGTGACCATGATTAGGAATGAAACGGCTGCGAGTCCACCTTCAAACATTTTGGATGCATTCATTGCACCCTCCCTCATCTAGCAGTATGTGGAAGGCTTCTTATCGAGCAGTACCGGGTCAGGTAGTGAGCCGGAATCTGATTCCACCGAGTTTGTAGGGTCAGAATCAGGTTCCAGCTCGTCTGAGTCTGAGTCCGGTATTCCTGGGGGTGATAACCCGGATGCCACAGTCTTGTCTAGGTCATTTTTTTCGTTTTCCCTTGAGTCTATTGTAACAGAGGAACCAAGCGACTTGGAAGAGATTAATGAGAATTCTGCGGGTGTGGCCTTCGATTACTTTTTTGTACCCTTAATTTATTGCTTGAATTCAGACTTTCAAAATTTTGATGAAAAGGACGAGGAAGAAATTCCTCTGGTTTTGAAATATTTAGTAGAACAAGAGCAGGAAAGGTTTGTAAAATCGCTGGTTGATGAAATCATCCAAATTAATGTTGGTACTGAGAAGGACCCGCAGCTGGTCCAGATCAGGTCCACGTTGTCTTCGGAGGAGCGTGAGCACTTAGTTGCTTTGTTAAAAGATTTCAAAGATGTTTTCGCGTGGTCCTACGAAGACATGCCTGGAATCGATCCTGAGATTGTACAGCACGGGATCCCTCTTGACCCAGAGGCCCGACCTGTCAAGCAGAAACTCAGAAGGATCCGCCCAAACTAGGCTCTCAAGATCAAAGAAGAGGTCACCAAGCAAATTGACGTAGGGTTCCTGCTGGTATTCGAATACCCAACTTGGTTGGCCAATATTGTTCCAGTGCCGAAGAAGGACGGTAGAATTCGGGTATGTGTGGATTTCAGGGATTTGAATAAAGCCAGTCCGAATGACGACTTTCCTCTGTCGCATATCGATGAATTAGTGGACTTCACTGCTGGGCATGCGTTGCTTTCATTTATGGATGGGTTCTCAGGCTACAATCAGATATTGATGGCACTTGAAGACCGGGAGAAGACTGCTTTTACCACCCCGTGGGGAACCTATTGCTATAGGGTGATGCCGTTTGGGCTAAAGAATGCTGGAGCTACATATCATCGAGCTCCACAAAGAGGTTGAGGTGTACGTGGATGACATGATTGTCAAGTCCAAAGAAAGAGAGGGCCACTACACCGCCTTGCATAAATTCTTTCAACGGATCAGAGAATATAGGCTGCGGCTGAATCCTCAGAAGTGTACGTTTGGTGTTACAGTAGGGAAAATGCTGGGGTTCTTAATCACACAGAGAGGCATCGAGGTCGATCCTTCCAAAATCAAGGCCATCTTAGAAATGCCACCACCAAGGACTGAAAAGGAGGTGCGAGGCTTTCTGGGTAAAGTGCAATTCATAAGACGGTTTATTTCCAAATTAACCTTGACTTATGAACCACTCTTTGGTCTCCTGAAGAAAGGAACGAAGTTCCAATGGGACGGCCGATGCCAAGCTGCTTTTGAACAGATTAAACAATATTTACAGAACCCACCTATGTTGTCACCGCCTGAGCCAGGGAAACCATTGATTTTGTATCTTTCAGTGACTGAGACTACAATGGGTTGTATGCTTGCACAAAAGTCTGAGGACAAAGTGGAGAAAGCTATCTACTACCTGAGCAAGAAGATGCTGGATTGTGAAACCCGCTACACTCTGCTGGAGAAGGCTTGTCTGGCCTTGGTATGGGCTACCAGGACGCTGCGGCACTACCTGTTAGCTCACTCTGTAATACTGGTTTCAAGATTAGATCCCATCAAATATCTCTTTGAGAAACCGGCACTTATGGGTAGGCTAGCTCGTTGGCTGCTTCTGCTGTCCGAATTCGATCTAAAGTATGTGACGCACAAGTCAGTGAAAGGGAGAGCGGTAGCGAAGTTCCTAGCCGATCACCCAGTTGAAAGGGATGAAGCAGTTGAGTACCTATTCCCAGACGAGGCCATTCTGTATATTGAAGACGAAACCTGGACGATGTACTTTGACGAAGTGTCAAACCAATATGGATATGGTATAGGGGTGTTGCTAAGCACCCGACCATTCCTTCATACCTCTTGCATTCAAACTCCGGTTCAAAGTCTCGAACAATGAGGCAGAGTATGAGGCATGTATTACCGGTTTAGAAGCCGCCCTAGAACTAGGGGCAAAACGGTTGGATGTCATCAGGGACTCGAACATTGTTGTATCTCAAGCTAAAGGAGATTGGAAAGTAAAAGATGAAAAGATGAAAATTTATCACCAGACCTTGGACGTGCTGATTCCTCGATTGGAGAAACTAAATTTCGCCGATCTGTTAAGAGAGAACAACAGGTTCGCTGATTCATTAGCAACTCTATCTTCTATGATAGACATCCCTTTTGGAGTCTGGATGCGTCCGATCATCATCGAACAGAAATTTATGCCGGCCTACGAGCTGATTGCTGCCATAGATGAGGTTCAAGATGAGAATCCTTGGTATTACAACGTCTGGAACTTCTTGGAAAAGGAAGCGTATCCACTAGGGACAAATGCCAAAGATAAGAGGGCAATTCAGAGAATGGCTACTCAGTTCATTATCTGCGGGGGTAAGCTGTACAAGAGAGGTCATCTGGGGATGCATAAGCTGTGTGTTGACGCTGAAGAATCCAAGCGCCTGATAGGGACCATCCATGGAGGAGAGTGCGGAGGGCACATGAATGGGGTAATGCTAGCCCGAAAGATCCTTAGACAGGGTTATTATTGGTCCACCATGGAGGAGGATTGTATTGGCTTTGTCCGGCGATGCCACAAATGCCAGATCCATGCCAACCACATGAACATTCCGCCCTCGAAGCTGTACAACATGACTTCGTCATGGCCATTTTCAGTCCGGGGAATTGATGTGTTTGGGGCTGTCACCCCAAAGGGGTCCAATGGGCATGAGTACATTTTGGTAGCGATAGACTACTTCACGAAGTGGGTTGAGGCCTAATCTTATGCGGTGTTGAAGGCATCGCATGTTGCAAAGTTCATCAGAAACAATATCATCTGTCGTTACGGGGTCTCGAATGAGATTATTTCAGATAATGGTTCCCACTTCAAGAAGGAGGTGATCGATTTGTTGGACAAGTATAACGTGACTTTTCATAAGTCATCCACATATTGGCCACAGACCAATGGAGCAGTTGAAGCCGCCAACAAGAACATCAAGCGCATCCTGGAGAAGATGGTGGAAACCTACCGGGACTGGCCAGATAAGCTGCCATTTACACTGTGGGGCTACCGGACTTCAATTCGAACTTCTATTGGGGTGACTCCGTATCCCTTGGTTTATGAGATGGAGGCCGTTCTGCCTATCGAAGTTGAGGTTCCGTCATTACGGGTATTGGCTGAGTGTCAGATAACTGAGGCAGATTGGCAGCAAAGCAGGTTCGAAGAACTCATGCTCTTTGACGAGAGGAGGCTGAAAGCACTGTACCATGTTTAGGGTTATCAATGAAGAATTGCCAGTGCTTTCAACAAGAAGGTTAAGTCCAGGAATTTGAAGGAAGGGGATCTTGTGCTCAAGGACAACCGAGCTCCCATCCACGACCCTAGGGGCAAGTTCAGACCTAATTGGACTGGTCCTTACATCATCAAGTCTATTTGGTCTGGTGGAGCTGTCGTTCTAATGGACCTAGATGGCCTAGAGTTCTCCCAACCGATTAACATGGATAAGTTGAAGAAATATTACCCCTGAGTGGCTCGCTAGGCTAAAAACCCGAAAGGGCGACCTAGGCAAAAGTTAGAGCATGAAAATTTTGAAATAATAAAAACTGAGCTCGCAAGGTTAAAAACCCGCAAAGGGCGGCCTTGGCAAAAGTTAGAGCACAAAAGGAGAGCGTTAATACACGAGTGAACCCGAGCCGAACTACGTAAGGCTTGATTCCCATCTTTGGGATACATAGGCAACTTCATCCTGAAGTCCAGCCATAAACACTTCCCCGATCAACTTTGTCCATGTGATCATGTTTGGTCATCTTTATCTATTCTGCATTCAAGAGCTCGGTTGTGATCTCCAGTGCAACACTATTCAGACTAGGGGCAACTTTCCAGTTGCTAGGGTCCAGGGTTGTGCATCTCAGTGACAAATCTCAAACGTGTCTAGTTCTGATCCATATCAAAAATAGTTTTGAAAAGTTTTAACAAAAGTTGATTTTGTTCAAATTAATGTTTTTACAACTTAGACCATTTTTGGACCAAACGGAAAATTTTCAGTACCCACAACCTTCAATTTCTTTGATTTCAATACAGAGTTCTCCTACTCTTGAATACAAATCGAAGTTGCTTTTTATTACATTCATAAAGAAAACTTGAAAGTACTGATAAAGCAATAAATTCGGGGCACGGACAAGTCAGGTGTTCTTGCGCCCCCTCCTAGAGCTAGTCGAAGCCTCTGATGCCAAAGTAGGCCCAACCTGCGCCTTCTCAACAAGCCAATTTATGCACTCATCAGAGAGGGTGCAACTGAAAGTAGGAGCGGGGGCCAGAAGCTTTCTAGTCCTCCATGCTGTGGTATACCGAGCGAGCTGCGCGCCTCGGACCAGAAATGCAGCAGGGTACTCTATCTCCTCTTCCGGACAAGTCTGATCATGGCCAAACTGGCACCGGAATCAGAATGGGAAATAGAACACGCAGTGTGTCATGCCAATCAACTGAATCCCGGTCTGCCGGGACATGCTGTAATCCATCGCCGGCAGATTGAGCCAAGGACAATGCCAAGCAATGCCGATAGCAGATAGACTGCACATCCAATTGCACCACCATCCCTCATCGGGAGCATTGACTAGACATTGTCGGAAGAAATAGCTGCGAGCTGAGTATGCGGGGCAGGAGTCCACAATCTTCAATTTGTCCATCAACCATATCTGGGGAGGGATGAAAAATGAAAGATTAAAGAATAAAGAGGTGTACGTTGAGAGAAAAAGTGAGAAAAGGGTTTTGAGAGAAAAATCGAGCCTGAGGGCCGAGTGATATGAGAAATATATGTGAGATAGGGTGGGAAACATTACCTGCAATAGCAGTGGACTCCCTGCCAGGCTAGCCATCTCTTGGTGATGAAAAGCATCTAAACCCATCAATGTCTCAGCTAATGACATGGCGATACAGCTCTTGCCTTCTCTTAAGCCCTCGACAACTTCAATCAAGCGAGTGCTAAACCCACCTGAGCCTGGGGCAAGCAAGAAATGAGATAACATGCACAAGCAAAGCGCATGTCGTTGATAACCCTGCCAGCCATGATCATCGCGGTCACCGACATCAGAAAACCGACAAATCAAGCTGGGGATGTCCAGCACTCCATCGCGAGTCAATGACCGAGCGTCATGCAAAGTGAGCCCACACATTCGTCCTAAGGCTTGGATGTGGCCAAATCGGAATTGTGGCAAAATTTCTTCCTCACGCTCGGATTACATCAGAGCTTGGAAGTCTTCGAAAGTGGGACATATCTCGTGACCGCCAAAGCTAAAGACGTGTGTTACTGGGTTCCAAAACCTTGCCGCGGCATGAAGGAACGGAAAACGTAGTGGGGTGCGACTCAGCGTGAATAGTGCATTTATGCCGAAGCCCCGGAAATTCACCTTTTCCGAGCTATCCAAGGAAACAATCCAATTTGTGAGATTTTGGATAAGAAATGCCTCAATTTTGGTACAAAACCGAGCTAGAATGAGAGAACCATGAGGTTGGAACCTTTATGGAGGATAAGACACTGTTTGGAGGACAAGTGTCAGAAAATTGAAGGCTCCCAGGTTAAGTGGCCAGCCGACCACTTTTTCTGGCCGGCCAGCTACTTTTTTGGGTTGTAGACAGAAAAACTGGTCGGCCAGCTCTAAAAGTGGTCGGCCATATGCAACAAGCTGGTCTCCAGCTGTTTCTTGTCTCCAGAAGGGAGTCTCTAACTTTCTTGTGTGCTGAGAGTACTGAAGGTCCAAGTTTACCTCTGTTTCGGATGTGTTCCGTCGCTTTGCTTCCCTAGAATGCATTTGTTTATCGAGTTGTTGCTCATTTGCTTATCGAGTTGTTGCTCATTTGTTTATCGAGTTGTTGCTCATTTGCTTATCGAGTTGTTGCTCTTTATTTATCGAGTTGTTACTCTTTGCTTATCGAGTTATAAACTTGTTAAAATCTTGTTGTAGTTTTTAGTGTTGAGTTAGTTTGTTGCGTCGGTTCACTACCTGACTTGGCAATACATGTTCAAATTTCATTTAAAATCTCATTTTTGTGCAAAATGGTGTGGTGCGATGCTAGGAATACAAATCCAACACTTTTTGAACTAAAAGCCGTTTTTATTCCATCATAGCTTCTTTTTACAACATTTTACAAAAAGGTACAAGTTTTGAAGAAAATAAAACTGCCTAAGCTGTACAATGTGCTAGAATTACATGTAAAAAGGAAAATAAAGCTGCCATATCTGCATCGGCGCTATCAAGCTCAAGACTGAGAGGCCCTCTTCATCCTCTTCGGTTGAGCAGCCTCTGCGCCACCATCATCAGCATCTCCGTCTGAATCGGAGCCATCATCCTCGGAAGCCTCCTCAGTGTCGCCTCCACCCTCCGAACCAGAACCAGAGTCATCATCCCTGTCTGCAGATGTCTCAAACTAAGGATGTACTGACTCCTCCTCCTCGCTGGACTCCTCGTCGTCCTGACTGACAGGTGCTCTGCGCCCACCTCGGCCGCGAGTCAATGCCCCTCTCCTAGCTGCTCGAGAAGGCCTGGATGACCCGGGCAATACAGGTGCAACTTGAAAAGGGAATTTGAATACATCAACCAGAGTATGTATATCAGATGGAAGAATGATGCATCGAGTGAGTGCATGCAGATGTAGTATGTGAATGTGGTGTGTCAGATGTGCTCTACACATACAGTGAATCAGTGTGGTGAAGTGTTCAGTTTTAGTATGTCATCAGAAGTGTGATAAATACAAGAAGACTGGAAAATACCAGGATGCTGTAAGAGTGTAGCAGTGTCTCTCTCCGCAGAACCATACCCTCAAGTGAGGCCACCACCCCGAGCAACCCATCAGTGTACTCTCTGGGAGGCTACAGATACAAGTTCAAGTCATCAGTGAATGAATGTCTAAATATCTGAGTGATAAATGAAAACTGTAAAACATACTGGTGGTGAGTCAGGGTCACTGATGTATCGGTGATCGGGCCGTGGAGGCTCCAGTGGAATCTGGTATGGTGTCCCATACTCCCAACTTGTCAGCCCGGTCGAGAGGTCCGGCCATCCAGCATACTGGCAAGTCGAGGGCATCCATCCAGCCCTGCCCCTCGATGAACCGGCCCCACTGGTCGAAGCAATGTCTCTAGCTCGAGCGCGACTCGAAGAAGGCATGTCAGCAGCTCTCCTCCTGGAGGTACGGACACCTGACAGCGGAGGCATCAGGTATGTATGGTGATATGTCGCATAATCCCCCTCCTCTAGGAAAAGGACTGCATCGATGCCCAACATGAGATCCTTCGCCTTCCGAGGCGTGAGATCTCCCGTGGACTGCATCTCCGGTGGAGGCAGTAAAGGAGCGTCTTACTCGGAGTTGCCCATCATCTGGCGCATGAAGTGCTCTCCGAGGAACCAGGCTCTGCCGACCGGTCCCTCAAGGAGAACCCTGTATCGCGAGGTGCCCCAGGCCCCCAGCAAATAGAAATCGAGGATTTCCTGGCATGGCTAGCCAAGGCTGCCAGGTGACCTACGGGTAACAAGTGCATAAATTGATTAGATGTCATAAATATGCAAGTTGAATCAAAGCTGAAAACATGAAGAACTGAGAGTTCTAGATTACCTCCGTCGCCTATACAGTATCGAAGAACTGTCGGAGGTAGGGCCAAAGTCTCCCGGGGGTCTGGGCCGGCACCGACCCTCAAATCTGCGCGAATAGGGGATCTCAAGGGGTGCCTCGACCTCCAGC
This sequence comes from Camellia granthamiana, assembly GCA_036172215.1. Lineage (NCBI taxonomy): Eukaryota > Viridiplantae > Streptophyta > Magnoliopsida > Ericales > Theaceae > Camellia > Camellia granthamiana. The sequence continues at coordinate 29,399,351 of CM069914.1, forward strand.
TCTAGAGCCAGCGTCGGGAAGTATGCATAAACCCACAACTGTAAAGGGCAAAACAGTGGCTATCAGAATACAGAATGCTAAGTAAAGAATGTTGTGTGCAGTGTATAGTATACCGAATGCCGAGTGCAAATGGTGAATACAGAATGCTGAGTGCAGAATGCTGAGTACAGAATGCTGGGTGCAGAATGCTGTGTGTAGAACGCCGAGTGCAGAATGCTGAGTACAGAATGTTGTGTGCAGTATATAGTATACCAAATGCTGAGTGCAGACTGTTGAGTGCATAATGCTGCGTGCAGTGTACAGTATGTAGAATATACAGAAAATACAAAATGCTGAGTGCAGAATATGGAATACAGAATGTAAGGTGGGCCGTGTGCAGTGTACAGATAATGAAAAGAAGAACTGTAAATCAAAAGGGTGGAATATACCTCCCAGGCTTGCAAGTAGCCTCCAACTATGGTCCCCCGCTCGCGGGAGGTCGCACTCATGTAGCAGTAAAGGGTAGCGAGGGCAGGGCCACCCCCAATCAAAGAGCCGGACCAGTGATAGGTCCACCAAAGCACTGAGCAGATAAAGCCCAACTGTGTTCCCCCTATCGGAGAACAATGTGGTCCTGAGGAGGAACATCAAAAATCCCTTGGCATATTGTTTATGGCCTCAATGGTCTGGGGTGTAGTCCCTCCGGTACTACTCGGCGAACCAGGTGTACCTGACCCTGCCTGATGATCTGTCGATCGGCGGACGGGCTCCGAGCAGGTAAATCCAAGCGGCCTCCCACTCACCCATATCTGCGTCATATGGGATCGGTCGGCCTCCTACCTCAAGGCCCGTTAGTATGGACAAGTCATATGGGGTCATCGTCATGTCCCCGGTGGCCGAGAAATGGAAGGAGTTGGTGGTGTCCCACCATCTCTCCACAAGTGCGCCCAGGAGGGTCCTGCTCGCTAGATGACGTGATAATCCCGCGCAAAATAGGCCAAACCCTGCCTCGTCCACAATGTGTCGGACAACATCTAGGAGCTTCATGTACCACTTCCTCGCAAGGATAGATCCATAACCCCATGTGAAACAGGAGGATACCTGCATTCAAGATGAACAGATGTATTCAGGTTCAAAATCAAATGTGTGAGCTGCGTGTTCAAATTCAAATGCATGAGCTGCGTGTTCAAATTGAAGTGTATGAGCTGCGTGTTCAAATTCAAATACATGAGCTGCGTGTTCAAATTCAAGTGTCTGAGCTACGTGTTCAAATTCAAATATGTGAGCTGCGTGTTCAAATTCAAATGTATGAGTTGTATGATCAGATTTAAAAATGTGGGCTGCGTGCAAAACTATAAATGTACCGCATTATGGACAAATGGGTTCAGATTGAGCAGTGTGTTATATCATTTAAAAGTGTACTGCGTTATGGACAAATGGGTTTAGATTGAGTAGTGTCGATAAACGTACTGCGTTATGGACAAATGGGTTCAGATTGAGCAGTGTGTTATATTATTTAAAAGTGTACTGCGTTATGGACAAATGGGTTCAGATTGAGCAGTGTGCTATAAACGTACCGCGTTATGGACAAATGGGTTCAGATTGAGCAGTGTGTTATACTATTTAAAAGTGTACTACGTTATGGACAAATGGGTTCAGATTGAGCAGTGTGCTATAAACTTACCGCGTTATGGACAAATGGGTTCAGATTGAGCGGTGTGTTATATTTTTTAAAAGTGTACTGCGTTATGGACAAATGGGTTCAGATTGAGCAGTGTGCTATAAACGTACCGCGTTATAGACAAATGGGTTCAGATTGAGCAGTGTGTTATATTATTTAAAAGTGTACTGCGTTATGGACAAATGGGTTCAGATTGAGCAGTGTGCTATAAACGTACCGCGTTATGGACAAATGGGTTCAGATTGAGCGGTGTGTTATATTATTGAAAAGTGTACTGCGTTATGGACAATTGGGTTCAGATTGAGCAGTGTGCTATAAACGTACCGCGTTATGGACAAATGGGTTCAGATTAAGCGGTGTGTTATATTATTTAAAAGTGTACGGCGTTATGGACAAATGGGTTCAGATTGAGCAGTGTGCTATAAACATACCGTGTTATGGACAAATGGGTTCAGATTGAGCAGTGTGTTATATTATTTAAAAGTGTACTACGTTATGGACAAATGGGTTCAGATTGAGCGGTGTGTTATCAAAGTGTACTGCGTTATGGACTGCGTGTTCAGATTGAGCAGTGTACTATAAACCGAATACCGTGTTATGGACTGTGTGTTCAGATTGAGCGGTGTGTTATCAAAGTGTACTGCGTTATGGACTGCGTGTTCAGATTGAGCAGTGTACTGTAAACCCAATACCGTGTTATGGACTGTGTGTTCAGATTGAGCGGTGTGTTGTCAAAGTGTACTGTGCTATGGACTGCGTGTTCAGATTGAGCAGTGTATTATAAACCGAATACCGTGTTATGGACTGTGTGTTCAGATTGAACGGTGTGTTATCAAAGTGTACTGCATTATGGATTGTGTGTTCAGATTGAGCATTGTGCTAAAAAACGAATGCCGTGTTATGAACTGTGTGTTCAGATTGAATAGTGTTATGAGCTGTGTGCTAAGTCAACTAAACAGAATGCTGTGTTATGGACTGCATGTTCAAATTGAGCAGTATTATGAGCCGTTTGTTCAGACTAAATAGGATGGTGTGTTATGAACTGTGTGTTCAGATTGAACAGTGTTATGAGCTGTGTGCTAAGTCAACTAAATAGAATGCTATGTTATGGACTGCGTGTTCAAATTGAGCAGTGTTACAAGCTGTGTGCCAACTAAGCAGAATGCTGTGTTATGGACTGTGTGTTCAGATTGAGCAGTGTTATGAGCTGTGTGCCCAAAATAAGTCGCGTGCCAAGTTAGCAGAGTGCTGTGTATGAATTGTGTGTTCAGAATGAGTGAAGTATTATGTATGTAAATGTGCAAGAAGTGCAAAGTACATCGCAGGAAATACAAAAGTGAAGTACGTACCTCATGCGCGTGATGAGATAGATGGGACTCCGACTCCTGTAGCAGCAGGTCTGCAGGTGCCTGCCGCGCGAAGTCCGTGAAGTGGTAGAAGGTGCTAGGGGGAAGGATATGCTCCTCCAGATCGTACTCCTTTGGGTCAAATGGCCGTGCCCTCGGAGGCAACGGTATGATGTTGGGCTTGTCCTCTGCGTATGGAGAGCCTCCACCATACGGAATATCGTCAGCCATCTGAAGATATTTGCAAAAGATGCAAAAACGAGCGAGATAAGCCAAAATTGCAAAAATTCAACAAAAGTCAACTCTTGGGAAGAGAAAAAGTCAACAAAAGTCAATGCCCGAGAAAAGGTGCTAAACTTCGAGACAAACATACCTCAAGTGGTGAAAATGGAGAAAGAAGCTCCGAAAACAAATTCTAATCGGTTCAAAGCGAAGAGAATCGAAAGTTTTTGTGAAACAACTTCGTGTGGAGTGTTGGAAAACGCGTATAAAGTGCAGATCTAAGAGAGAAAAGGGTCTAGGGAGCAAGAGAAATATATTTCAGCCTTGGAGGTGTGATACAAACTGATTTGGAGATGTGTACTTAAAGAACCGAAGCTTAAAAGACCAAACTGCCCCGAATTTCTGTAAACTGGTCGGCCAGCCAGTTTTTCTGGTCGGCCGACCACTTTTGTGGGCAACAACTGGTCGGCCACCCTCCTGGATGATCCTCAGGGCTCCATTGTTCTCCTTATGCATTTTGGTGATAATTGGAGTCCTTGGCCCTCGGGAAAGTACAAGAAAAGTACACCTTTCGACTCAAGAATGTCCCCGCGGAACTTCGATTCAAGTCTTCGATGCGTAGCTCAACATTACTTGTCCAAAGAGCGAGATGTATCCTTTTAAGCATGTTATGATCCTTCCGAGAGGTAAATCGGAGGTCACGATTGAGTTACGCTTGTTAAGGCTTACGTTACTTCTTTTGGCATTTCCTTTCAAACGTACATTTGAAGTTGCGCATTTCTTTTGCATTATCTTGCACTTTTCAGACGCGTTGCCGCACACGTTTTATCTACATTATTATGTCCACCACTTGTTGCATTGTTATGCACATTACTAGTTGTGTTGTTACGCGCACTTTTGTTGAATTGCTATACACTTAGGTTGCATTGTTTTGCATCCCTTCCGCATTGTTATGCGTCACACTTAGGTTGCATTATTTTGTATCCCTTCCACATTGTTATGCATCACACTTAGGTTGTATTGTTTTGCATCCCTTCCGCATTGTTATGCGTCACACTTAGGTTGCATTGTCATGCACCCCTCCACTTGCGTTGTTACGCACTTTTTACTCGTAATGCTATGCATGTTTCTAACGATATTGTACCTATTGAGTTTCTTTCTTTTGCAGGCACGATATTGTATGAACGGTTCATTTAAAGCTGGCACGACCAGACGAACCCAACGGTATTGTATGTACTCCGTGTGAGACGTAGTGAAAATTGTATAATTCTCTTACATCCTCTCTGCATGTAATGTAGTTTGATTTGTATTCGCCTGCTTAAACTGTTGCATTTATTGTGTATAATTGCTTCGTTACAGCTTTCTTGGCACGATCATAAGTTATGTTTGGCATCGTGCATGTTCTTTGCATTTTGCCCCTGCCTGCGGTCGCATCTCTTTGTTATCTTGCCTGTTTGTCTAAGTCTTTGGCCTTGTCAAAAATGGGTCGTCTCTAGGCTTTGACATTCACTCACGTCATCTTATGACTTTCAAGTTCTGTCAAAGAGGCGCAACTGTAGACACCCCATTTTGACCGACCTTAAGACTCAGACGTCATCGATTGAGCACTCGATGATGGTGCATGTTGTGCTCGTTTCGAGTCTCCGGAGTTTTGGCTGAGAGCCTTATCTCCGGGCCTCTGAACTCTTTGTGCTTTGGCTCGGTTTGCAGACCGAATCTTGTTTTCTCTTCCCGGAGGGAGGGAGAGGTCTTGTAGACCATCTCTTTGTGGTCGTAGGCCACTTTTCGTGGTCGTAGGCCACTTTTCCCGTTTGGAGACTAATTTTCGATTTTTGGAGCCATCGGCCGTGCGCCTTGGCTCGGGATCGCTAAACGTTCTCCGTTTGGCATGGTTTTTGAACCACACCTTGTTGCCTCTACCTAGAGGGACACTATGGCCTGGGAGACCACTTTTGTGGTCACATGCCACTTTTGGTGCTCGTCAGCTAGTTTTCGGGGCTTTCGGCTGCGTACTTTGCCTCCTGATCTCTCGTCCTGCATCCGCTTTGGTTTGTTTTTGGTACAAACCTTGCTTTCCTTGTTTGGAAGGTGGTACAAGCGTGGGAGACCACTTTTTCTCCTTGGAGACCACTTTTCCTTCTGCCAGCCAGTTTTCTGGTCGGATAACTGGCTTGATTGGTCTTTGGACCATCTTTTCTGGTCAACCACCACACCATTGCCTTGTCTTCATGCCCTGAGCCCTCTCCTACCATGGCCGACCAGTTGTTGCTCTGAGTGACCACTTAAAGTGGTCGGCCGACCACTTTAAGTAGCAGGCCGACCACTTCAAGTGGTCGGCTGCTTTTTGACACGTTTTTGGAGATATTTTCCTCCAGGTGGCACAGCATCCTTTTTCTACTGAGGTGCTTAGGAGCTGGTTTTGGTGTTCTTGGGTGGCTTTAAGCTTGCAAAACTTGCTGGAGTTGCAGTTATAAAGAAGGTCTTCAAGGGTGAGTTTCTACCCCTTAAATCCCCCTTTCTTGCTTAAGCTTTTAGCCTATCTTACATGCTGTTTTGAGCTTAACTTATAACTGATAAAAGTTCTGTTTTTGCATGCTTAAGACCTTTGTTTAAGGTCATTTTTGTGTTTGGGGTTGTTTACCCCATTTTAGGCCTTGTTTGGCCTTGTTTTTGTGCCTCTTTTGTGAGCTTCGGGACCATCTTGTTTTGGCATTCTCACCACTGAAATCTGAGGTCCCAAGAAGGAGAGGGTCATCCCCTCTCCTTGTTGTCTTCAATACTTTTCATATATGCCTCATGTTTGAGCACCTTTGTTAAGTGTGTGTTGAGCATATCTTAGCATGTATTTGTGGTTATTTTGCTGTGGCACATCACTATTTTTACTTGCCTTGGTCACTCCATGCGTGCCTAATACACTTGTAGTGTAAATCACACAAACTAGTCTTGTACGCCTCATGTTTGAGCATGTGCTTCTAGCTTGTTTTGGGGCCATCTCAGTAGGTTTTTGGCGTTATTTTAACATGCCTCAGATCTATTTTGGGTTGGTTTGGTTGGCTCTTGCATGCCTTGTACACTTGTAGTGTAAATCTCCTAAACTAGCTTTGTATGTCTCATGTTTGAGCATGTCATTCTAGCTTGATTTATTTCCATTTCAGCATGTTTTTGGTGATGTTTTACCATGTCATGACTCTGTTTTGGTTCGGTTTGGTTGGCCTTTGCATGCTCCATGCACTTGTAATGCAATCCCATGAAATAGCCTAACATGCATCATGCTTTGACATGTCATTTTAGCATGCTTTTGGCTTAGCTCTAAGAAGACTTTGTTCATGTTTTGCCATGTTTAAGGTTTGATTTTGGTTGTTTTGGTCATGCATGACTTGCTTTGTATAGCTATGGTTCAATCTAGCTTGTTAGCTTTGTGTATTGAGTCCACTAGCATGCATTACTTGGACTATTTTAATGATTTGGCATCATTTGTAATGTGATTTCAGTTCATGTTTCATGTCCATGTATTCACATTTATCACTCATTCAATGCATTGGAGGGTTGGCCCCTTTATGCCTTAACATGAGTCATTGTGTATGCCTTCATGCCATAGCTTGCAAGCCATCATTTCAGTGGTTATTTGGGGTTATTATGCCATGATATAACTCTAATTTTTGTTGCTCAAGTCATACCATGTTTGGTTCTAATAGGTGTAGTGTAATCCACCCTATTCGCCTTGTATATTCCATGTCTTTTGCCCCTCATGTTAGCATGTTTTGGCCTCCTTACTTGCATGTTTTAGACTCATTTTAACATGTTCTAGGACTGTTTTGGGTTGCCTTGGTCATATGCTTCATGTTTTGTATACTTGTAGTACAAATACTCTTGCTTGCCTCAAGCTTTGAGCACCATTGCATGCTTCATTTGTGTTGTGTACATGATTTGGCATCACTTAACATGACATTTCAGAGCTTATAGCATTGCCATATTTCCATTTCAATCTTTCTTTAAGTGCCTTTGAGTGTTATGCATTGTCGCCTAGTTTTTGGCTTAGCTTGTATGCTTGCATGCCTAGGCCCTTGAGCCCTCATCTCAACATGATCAGGTCCTTATTTTGACCTACTTGAGCTCTGTCCATGCTTAGTTCATGCATTTGTTCCATGTATTGCATGCCTCCTTTATAGTCGTCTTCACTAGCTTTCATGTTCTAGGACCATTGCATGCCTTACTTATGTTGTTTAAATGATTTGGCATCATTTCTTACTTCACTTCAGTGCACTTAGTGTTGTTACACTTCCGCCTTTGTCACCATTTGAGCACTCTTGAGAGTTGTGCTCTTGGGCCTCTTGTATTGGCCAATGCATTGTGCATGCATGCCTTGTGTTTACGTGTCTTTATTTCATCCCAATGGCCACTGATTTGGGCATGATTAAGGTCTACCCTTTTGGTTTAAGTCCATTAAGTGTACCATGTATATTGCATTGAGTATGACATGCTTGGTATATTACATAAGTTGCCCTTGTTGCATTGCATTGTGCATGCATGCATTACATTATGCTTAGAACCTTATGAATGCCTTGCATTGAGTATGCCATCTAGTTCTTAGCATTTAGCATTCTGTATGCTAGTTGTTACATGCTTTAGCATTGTGCATGCCATTAGCCTTGTTAGGTTGTTCATATTGCATTGCATGTTTGCATGCTTAAGTCATATTGCATACTTGCATGCTTGAGTCACATTGCATGTTTGCCATGCTTGTTTGCAGTCTTGTTTGGAATAAGTGTTAGTCCAAACACGGGAAACGAGGGACGTTTCATACTTCAAGTGATGAAACGTGCCTTAATTCCCGGTCGCCGACGCTCTTGATCATCCATGATAGAGTTTTAGGCCTTATGTGTTTACTTGTGCATTCATTTTCATATTGAATTGTGCAACTTCGCCTCTCGACCATCATGCATGGAAATGCGCAATTGGTGGCCCGAGGGTCGAGAACCGCACTCCCTTGAGTTCATGACATGATAGGGAGGGTGGTTGTGCACACATATCTTGTAAATACATTGCCATGCCCTTTCTTGCTCTCTGTTGTAGAAAACTGGGGTTCAGCAGCAACAACTGGCCGGCCAGCCATAAAAACTAGCTGGCCGACCACTTTTCTGGTTTTTCAACAAGCAAAAGTGGTCGGCAGGCATCTGGAGGGACCAAAAGTGGTTGGCCACCCTTCCACAGGATTCCCAAGGTGGAGTTTCATCATTCTGGAGCTTGGTGCAGTGTTCTGAGAAAGATGAAAACATAGGCAAATCGGGGCATCGCATTGGACTTCTGAACGAGGCGACCGAGCATGCATCCAGTCTTCTCCCTCTAAGAACCTCTTGTTTTATTGCTTTCCTTAGCTGCCATGCTTAGATAGCTAGCTTTTGCTTTGGTTTGTACCTTTAATTAGTTAATGCGTTAGCTATTCAATTCGTTTTGTAATAATTAGTTAACTAGGATTAGTTAATTAATTTGTTTGTAATAATTAGTTTAATTAGCTTAGATTAGCTAGTTAGTTTCTCATTTGGTCCCTCCTGTGAGAGGGCCAATTGTTGTAATAAGCGTGCGTGTGTGTGATGTATGTCTTCCAATCCCCATTTCTTTCTCCCTTTTACTTACTCGCTTACGAGGGTTAGTTTTAGGGCATGTTTCATTTAGCATACCTTATGCTTGCATGTTTGCATCCATTCATCTGTATTGCATGCACCAGGCTCGGCGCATCATACTAACTACATTGTATTTCAATTCCTATTTGAATACATGTATCAAGTTGCATTTCACATGACATGCTAGAATAGCCGAGCCTATTTTAGTTGCATTTTCGCATGTGTTGCATTAGCCATCTTAACATGAACTAGGATCATATATGATTTCTAACTAGTTCTTTGTTTTGGCTCGGAGTATATTGTGAGTGTTTACGCTTTAGCATACTGCATGTGTGTAAGTGTTGCCATGATAGCATGCTTACCATGAGGCTAACTGCTTAAGTGTTTAACTGTATGAATGCCTGTGGATCAAGGTTGGATTACTTGAATTGGAACGATTCATTGAAATCCGTGTTTTAGCCTACTTGCGAGTAGCAAACTTCAAACTATTTTCCAAACAAACAGATATGCAATGCTTTGTTCCAAATTAGGTGATCTAGTCTATACTTGTTTTGCTGTGCACATCACATAGTAATTCTAGCTAATTTACCGGAATAAGAGCACATGTGTTTTCAAAAACGAGATATCATACTTAGTACAGGCCGATCTTTGATCGGGCGAGCGAGGGTGCTCATTAAATGACCTTCCCCTCTCGTACCCAAGTTCCCGAGCCGAGGCAACTTTGGTGATGACGGACACGTGGCCTTAGGCATGAGTCAGGGTTTCCTAGATTTCCCAGAAATAAAAAATTTAGGTGGCGACTCTGTATCTGGCAAAGCAGTCCATGTTTGCCACTTCTTCATAATAATCAGTTTTTTAAAACGATTTGCTAGATTTGGGCTCTTTGGTGATTTATCGGTCTCATATCGCACATTGTGAGATTAGATTCAGAACCATGACATTTGAGTCCAAACTGTGGTAGCTCAGAGAACAAAACGAGAATTTGCAGCCCTCACAGGCGCGCGGATATTCGGAGAGTTCCCGGGAGCGCATCCACAACTGCTCAATCTGAACACTCAGTTCATAACACAGTATTCTATTTAGTTGGCACACAGCTCATAACACTACTCAATCTGAACGCGCAGTTCATAACACAACATTCTTTTTTCGTTGGCACATAGCTCATAACACTGCTCAATCTGAACACTCAGTCCATAACACAGCATTTTTTGTAATTGGAACACAGCTCATAACACTGCTCAATCTGAACACGCAGTTCATAACACAGCATTCGATTTAATTGACTTAGCACACCGCTCAATCTGAACACGCAGTTCATGACACGGTATTCGGTTTAATTGGCACACTGCTCAATCTGAACAAGCAGTCCATAACGCAGTACACTTTTTCATAACATAGCACGCTACTCAATCTGAACACGCAGTTCATAACACAGTATTCATTTTTTAGCATACTGCTCAATTTGAACACGCAGTCCATAACGCAGTACACTTTTTCATAACATAACACACCGCTCAATCTGAACACGCAGTTCATAACACGATATTCAGTTTTTAGCATACTGCTCAATCTGAACACGCAGTCCATAACGCAGTACACCTTTTCATAACATAGCACATCGCTCAATCTGAACACGCAGTCCATAACGCGGTATTCAGTTTTTAGCATAATGCTCAATCTGAACACGCAGTCCATAATGCAGTACACTTTTTCATAACATAACACACCGCTCAATCTGAACACGCAGTTCATAACATGGTATTCGGTTTAATTTGTACGTAGCTCAAATATTTCATTCTGGGCACACAGCTCATACTTTTCATTTTGAACACATAGCTCATACATTTCACTTTGAACACGCAGCTCATGCTTTTCATTCTGAACACACAGCTCATACATTTCACCTCGAACACGCAGCTCATACATTTCATTTTGAAACTGAATACATCTGTTTATTCTGAATGCAGGTATCTTCTCATTTCACACGGGGCTATGGATCTATCCTCGTGAGGGAGTGGTATATGGAGCTCCTGGATGCTGTCCGACACATTGTGGACGAGGCAGGGCTTGGCCCATTCTGTGCAGGATTGTCACGTCATATAGCGAGCAGGACCCTCCTAGGCGCACTTGTAGAGAGATGGTGGGACACCACCAACTCCTTCCACTTCTCGGCCACTGGGGACATGACGATGACCCCATATGACTTCTCCATGCTGACAGGCCTTGAGGTGGGAGGCCGGCCGATCCCATACAACACAGATATGGGTGAGTGGGAAGCCGCTTGGATTTATCTGCTCGGAGCCTGTCCGCCGATCGACAGATCATCAAGCAGGGTCAGGTACACCTGGTTCTCCGAGCGGTATCGGGGGACTTCGCCCCAGACCATTGAGACCATACAGCAGTATGCCCGGGATTTTTGATGTTCCTCCTGGGGACCACACTGCTCTCCGACAGGGGGAACACAGTTGGGCTTTATCTGCTCAGTGCTCTAGTGGACCTATCACAGGTCCGGCGTTTTGATTGGGGTGGCGTTGCCCTTGCTACTCTTTATTGCTACATGAGCGCGACCTCCCGCGAGCAGGGGACCATAGTTAGAGGCTACTGGCGAGCCTGGGAGGTACATTCTGCCCTCTTGATTTATAATTCTGCTTTTCATTATCTGTACACTGCACACGGCACACATTACATTATGTACTCTACATTCTGCACTCAGCATTCTACATTTCCGTATATTCGCATTTTACACTTAGCATTCTGCATTTTCTATACATTCTGTATACTGCACACTGCACACAGCATTCTGTACTCAGCATTCTGCACTCAACATTGTGCATTTTCTATACATTTTGTATTCTGACAGCCACTGCCTTGTCTTCCACAGCTGTGGGTTTACGCATACTTCCCGATACTGGCCCCTGAACTCGAGGTCGAGGCACCTCTTGAGATCCCCTTCTCACGCAGATTTAAGGGTCAGGGCCGGCCCAGGCCCCGGAAGACTCTGATCTATCTCTGGCAGTTCTTCGATACTGTACGGGCGACGGAGGTAATCCAGAACTTTTAGTTCTTCATGCTTTCAGTTTTGATTCATCTTGCATATTTATGACATCTAATCAATTTATGCATTTGCTACCCGCAGGTCACCTGGCAGCCTTGGATTGGCATGCCAGGGAATCCTCGATTTCTGTTCGTTGGGGCATGGGGCACCTCACGATACAGGGTTCTACTTGAGGGGCCGGTTGGCAGAGCCTAGTTCCTCGAAGAGCGCTTCATGCGCCAGACGATGGGCAACTCTGATCAGGACGTCCCCTCATTGCCTCCACTGGAGATGCGGTCCGCAGGGGATCTTACACCCCGGAAGACGGAGGACCTTATGTTGGCTATTGATGCGGTTCTTTTCCTGGAGGAGGGGGATTACGCGACATATCGTCATACGTACATGATGCCTCCGCTGTCAGGTGTCCGTATCCCCAGGAGGAGAGCTGCTGACATGCCTTCCTCGAGTCGCGCCCGAGCTGGAGACATTCCTTCGACCTACGGGGCCATCTCATCGAGGGGCGGGACCGGATAGATGCCCTCGACTTGCCAGTATGCTGGATGGCAGACCTTCCAACCGGGATGACAGGCTGGCAGTATGGGACATCATACCAGATTCCACTGGAGCCCTCCATTGCCCGATCACCGATACATCAGTGACCCCGACTCACCACCAGTATGCTTTACAGTTTTCATTTATCACTCAGATATTTAGAAATTCATTCACTGATGACTTGAACTTATATCTGCAGCTTCCCAGAGAGTACACTGATGGGTTGCTCGGAGTGGTGGCCTCACTCGAGGGCATGGTCTTGCGAAGGGAGACACTGCTACATTCCTATAGTATCCCAGTATTTTCTAGTCTTCTTGTATTTATCATACTTCTGACAACATACAAAACTGAACATTTCACCATACTGATTCACTGTATGTGTAGAGCACATCTGTCACACCACATTCACATACTATATCTGCACGCACTCACTCCATGCATCATTCTTGCATCTGATATACATACTTTGGCTGATGTATCCAAACTGTCTTTTCAGGTCGCACCTGTACTGCCCGGGCCATCCAAGCCTTCTCGAGCAACTAGGAGAAGGGCATCGACTCGCGGCCGAGGTGGGCGTAGAGCACCTGCCAGATGTGACGAGGAGTCTAGTGAGAAGGAGAGTCAGCACATCCTCAGTCTGAGACACTTGCAGGCAGGCATGATTACTCTGGTTCTGGTTCTGAGGGCGGAGGCGACACTGAGGAGGCTTCCGAGGATGGTGGCTCCGATTCAGACGGAGATGCCGACGATGGTGGCGCGGAGGCTGCTCAGCCGAAGAGGGTGAAGAGAGCCTCTCGGCCTTGAGCTTGACAGTGTTGATGCAGATGTTCCTGCTTTATTTTTCTTTTTACATGCAGTTGTAGCACATTGTACAGCTTAGGCAGCTTTATTTTTCTTCAAAACTTGTACCCTGTTGTAAAATGTTGTAAAAAGGAGACATGATAGAATGAAAATGGCTTTTTGTTCAAAAAGTGTTGCATTGTATCGCATCGCACCATTTTGCACAAAAATGAAAAATTGAACGGAAATTGAACAACATGTATTGCCAAGTCAGGTAGTGAACCAACGCATTAAACTAAACAACTTAACTCAAAAACAATCCGTTAAACGAATTAAGAACTCGATAAACAGATAAGCAACAACTTGATAAACAAATGAGCAACAACTCAATAAGCAAATGAGCAATAACTCGATAAGGAAATGAGCAACAACTCGATAAGCAAATGAGCAACAACTCGATAAGCAAATGCATTTTAGACAAACAAAGTGACGGAACGCATCCGAAACAGAGGTAAACTCGAACCTTCAGTGCTCTCAGCACACAGGGAAGTTAGAGACTCACTCCTGGAGGCAAGAAACAGGTGTAAGCCACTTCCATGCTCATGGCCGACCATCATAGAAGCCTGCCAACCATTTTTTTGTCTGTAACCCAAAAAGGTAGCTGGCCAACCAAAAAAAGTGGTCGGCCGACCACTTAACCTGGGAACCTCCAGTTTTCTGACACTTGTCCTCCAAGCAGTGCCTTATCCTCCATAAAGGTTCCAGCTTTGTGGTTCTCTCATTCTAACTTAGTTTTGCACCAAAATGGAGGCATTTCTTATCCAAAATCTCACAAATTGGATTGCTACCTTGGATGACTCGGAAAAAGTAAATTTCCGGGGCTTCGGCATGCACTATTCACGCTGAGTCGCACCCCACTGTGTTTTCCGTTCCTTCATGCCGCGGCAAAGTTTTGGAACCTAGTAACGCGCGTCTTTAGCTTTGGCGGTCAAGAGGTATGTCCCACTTTCAAAGACTTCCAAGTTTTGATGGAATCCGAATGCAATGAAGAAATTTTGCCACAATTCTGCTTTGGCCACGTCCAAGCCTTAGGACGGATGTGTGGGCTTTCTTTGCATGACGCTCGGTCATTGACTCACGATGGAGTGCTGGACATCCCCAGCTTGATTCGTCGGTTTTCTTATGCCGGTGACCACGGCGATCTTGATTGGCAGGGTTATCGGCGACATGCGCTTTGCTTGTGCATGTTGTCTCATTTCTTGCTCGCCCCAAGCTCTGGTGGGTTTAGCACTCGTTTGATTGAAGTTGCCGAGGGCTTAAAAGAGGGCAAGAGCTACATCGCCATGGCATTGGTTGAGACGTTGATGGGTTTGGACGCTTTCCGTCGCCAAGAGACGACTAGATTCGCGGGGAGTCCACTACTGCTGCAGGTAATGTTTCCCACCCTATCTCACATATATTTCTCACATCACTCGACCCTCAGGCTTAGTTTTTCTCTCAAAAACCCTTTTCTCACTTTTCTCTCCACGTACACCTCTCTATTCTTTAATCTCTCATTTTTCATCCCTCCCCAGGTGTGGTTGATGGATAAATTGAAGGTTGTGGACCCATGACCAGCATATTCAACTCGCAGTTATTTCTTCCGGCGACATCTAGTCGATGCCCTTGATGAGGGATAGTGGTTCGAATGGATGTGCAGTCTATCCGCTGCAAGTATTGCTTGGCGTTGCCCTTGGCTTAATTTACCAGTGATGGGCTACAGCATGACCCACTAGCCCGGGATTCAGTTGATTGGCCTGACGCACTGTGTCTTTTACTTCCTATTCCGATTCCGGTGCCAGTTTGGTCATGATCAGACTTGCCTGGAAGAAGGGATAGAATACCCTGCTGCGTTTCCAGTCCGAGGTGCACATCTAGCTCGGTATGCCACAGCATGGAGGACTAGAGAGCTTCTGGCCCCCGCTCCCACTTTCGATTGCACCCTCTCTGATGAGTGCAAAACTTGGCTTGTTGAGGAGGCACAGGTTAGGCCCACTTTGCATCAGAGGCTTCGACCAGCTCTGGGAGGGGGCGCAGGAACACCTGACTTATCTATGCCCCGAATTTATTGCTTTATCAGTACTTTCAAGTTTTCTTTATGAATGTAATAAAAGCAACTTCAATTTGTATTCAGGAGTAGGAGAACTCTATATTGAAATCAACATAATTGAAGGTTGTGGGTACTGAGAATTTTCCGTTTGGTCCAAAAATGGTCTAAGTTGTAAAAAGATTAATTTGAACAAAATCAACTTTTGTTAAAACTTTTCAAAACTATTTTCGATATGGATCAAAACTGGACACACTCGAGATCTATCACTGAGATGCACAACCCAGAATCCCAGCAACTGGAAAGCTGCCCCTAGTCTGAATAGCACTACACTGGAGATCACAACCGAGCTTTGAACGCAAGATAGACAAAGATGACCAAACATGATCACATGGACAAAGTTGATCAGGGAAGTGTTTATGGCTGGACTTCAGGATGAAGTTGCCTACGTATCCCAAAGATGGGAATCAAGCCTTACGTAGTTCGGCTCCAGTTCACTCGTGTATTAACACTCTCTTTTTGCGTTCTAACTTTTGCCAAGGCCGCCCTTTGCGGGTTTTCAACCTTGCGAGCTCAGTTTTTATAATTTCAAATTTTTCATGCTTTAACTTTTGCCTAGGTCGCCCTTTCGGGTTTTCGGCCTAGCAAGCCACTCAGGGAAAGTATTTCTTCAACTTGTCCATGTAGATCGGCTGGGAGAACTCTGGGCCATCTAGAGCCATCAGAACGACTACTCCACCCGACCAGATAGACTTGATGATGTAAGGACCAGTCTAATTGGGTCTGAACTTGCCTCTAGGGTCATGAATGGGAGCTCGGTTGTCTTTGAGCACTAGATCCCCTTCCCTCAAATTCCTGGACTTAACCTTCTTGTTGAAAGCCCTAGCAATTCTTCGTTGATAACCCTGAACATGATACAGTGCTTTCAGCCTTCTTTCATCAAACAACATGAGTTCTTCGAACCTGCTTTGTTGCCAATCTGCCTCAGCTATCTGACACTCAGCCAATACCCGTAATGACGGAACCTCAACTTCGATAGGTAGAACAGCCTCCATCCTATAGACCAAGGAATACAGAGTCGCTCCAGTAGAAGTTTGAATTGAAGTCCGGTAGCCCCACAGAGCAAATGGCAACTTATCTGGCTAGTCCCGGTAGGTTTCCACCATCTTCTGCAGAATGTACTTGATGTTCTTGTTGGTGGCCTCAATTGCTCCGTTGGTTTGCGGCCGATATGTAAATGACTTATGAAAAGCCATGTTGTACTTCTCCAACAAGTCCACCACCTCCTTCTTGAAGTGGGAACCATTATCTGAAATAATCTCGTTCAGGACCCCATAACGACAGATGATGTTGTTCTGATGAACTTAGCAACATGCGATGCCTTCAACACCACATAAGATTGGGCCTCAACCCAATTTGTGAAGTAGTCTATCGCTACCAAAATGTATTCATGCCCATTAGACCCCTTTGGAGTAACAGCCCCAATCACATCAATTCCCCAGACTGAAAACGGCCATGGCGAAGTCATGTTGTATAGCTTCGACGGCGGAATGTTCATGTGGTTTGCATGGATCTGACATTTGTGGCATCGCCGAACAAAACCAATACAATCCTCCTCTATGGTAGACCAGTAATAACCTTGTCTAAGGATTTTCCGAGCTAGCATCACCCCGTTCATGTGCGCTCCGCACTCTCCTCCATGGATGGCCTCCATCAGGCGCTTGGATTCTTCAGCATCAACACACAGTTTATGCATCCCCAGATGACCTCTCTTGTACAGTTTACCCCCGCAGACGATGAATTGAGCAGCCATTCTTCTAATTGCCCTCTTATCTTTGGCATTTGCCCCTGGTGGATACGCTTCCTTTTCCAAGAAGTTCCAAACATCGTAATACCAAGGATTCTCATCTTGTACCTCATCTATGGCAGCAATTAGCTCGTAGGCCGGCACAAATTTCTGTTCAATGATGATCGGACGTATTCGGACTCCAAAAGGGATATCTATCATAGAAGATAGAGTTGCTAGTGAATCTGCGAACCTGTTGTTCTCTCTTAACAGATGGGCAAAATTCAGTTTCTCAAACCGAGGAATCAGCACGTCCAAGGTTTGGTGATAGATTTTCATCTTTTCTTCTTTAACTTTCCAATCTCCTTTAGCTTGAGATACGACAAGGTTCGAGTCCTCGAGGACATCCAACTGTTATGCCTCTAGTTCTAGGGCGGCTTCTAAACCGGCAATACATGCCTCATACTCTGCCTCATTGTTCGATACTTTAAACCGGAGTTTGAATGTTAGCGGTATGCGGGAATTGTCGGGTGCTATCAGCAACACCTCTACCCCATACCCATATTGGTTTGACGCTCCATCAAAGTACATCGTCCAGGTCTCTTCTTCGACCTGCAGAATGGCCTCGTCTGGGAATAGGTACTCAACTACTTCATTTTCTTAAACTGGGTGATCGGCTAAGAACTCCACTACCGCTCTCCCTTTTACTGACTTGCGCATCACATACTTCAGATCGAATTCAGAAAGCAGAAGCAACCAACGGGCTAGCCTACCCGTAAGTGCTGGTTTCTGGAAGAGATATTTGATGGGATCTAATCTCGAAACCAGTATTACGGAGTGAGCTAACAGGTAGGGCCGCAACTTCCTGGTAGCCCATACCAAGGCCAGACAAGCCTTCTCCAGCGGAGTGTAGCGAGTCTCGTAATCCAGCATTTTCTTGCTCAGGTAGTAGATAGCTTTTTCCACTTTGTCCTCAGACTCCTGTGCGAGCATGCAGCCCATTGTAGTTTCAGTCACTGAAAGACACAGAATCAACGGTTTCCTCGGCTCAGGCGGTGACAACACATGTGGGTTCTGTAAATATTGCTTGATCTATTCAAAAGCAGTTTGGCATCAGCCGTCCAATTGGAACTTCTTTCCTTTCTTCAGGAGACCAAAGAGTGGTTCACAAGTCAAGGTTAATTTAGCAATAAACCGTCTTATGAATTGCACTTTACCCAGAAAGCCTCGCACCTCTTTTTCAATCCTCGGTGGTGGCATTTCTAAGATGGCCTTGATTTTGGAAAGATCGACCTCGACACCTCTTTGTGTGATCAAGAACCCCAGTATTTTCCCTGCTGTAACACCAAACGTACACTTCTAAGGATTCAGCCGCAGCCTATACTCTCTGATCCGTTGAAAGAATTTTTGTGAGGCGGTGTAGTGGCCCTCTCTTTCTTTGGACATGACAATCATGTCGTCCACATACACCTCAACCTCCTTGTGGATCATGTTGTGCAATATTGTGGTCGCAGCCCGTTGATATGTAGCTCCAACATTCTTCAGCCCAAATGGCATCACCCTATAACAATAGGTTCCCCACGGGGTGGTGAAAGCAGGTTTCTCCCGGTCTTCGGGTGCCATCAATATCTGATTGTAGCCTGAAAACCTATCCATGAACGAGAGCAACACATGCCCAGCAGTGAAGTCCACTAATTCATCGATATGTGGCAGAGGAAAGTCATCCTTCGGACTGGCTTTATTCAAATCCCTGAAATCCACACATACCCGAATTCTGCTGTCCTTCTTCGGCACTGGAATTATGTTGGCCAACCAAGTTGGGTATTCAGATACCAGCAGTAACCCTGCGTCAATTTGCTTTGTGACGTCTTCCTTGATTTTCAGAGCCCAATCCAAGCGTATTCTCCGAAGTTTCTGCTTGACGGGTCAGGCCTTAGGGTCAAGAGGGATCCGGTGCTATACAATCTCAGGATCGATTCTAGGCATGTCTTCGTAGGACCACACGAAAACATCTTTGAAATCTTTTGATAAAGCGACTAAGCGCTCGCGTTCTTCCGAAGACAACGTGGACCCGATCTGAACCAGTCGCGGGTCCTTCTCAGTACCAACATTAATTTGGGTGATTTCATCAACCAAAGGTTTAACAAACCTCCCTTGCTCTTAATCAAGCAAATATTGCAAAATCGGAGGAATTTCTTCCTCGTCGTTTTCATCAAAATTTTGAAAATCCTGATTTAAGCAATAAATTAAGGGCACAGAAAAGTAATCGAAGGCCACAGTCGCACAATTCTCATTATGCACTTCCAAGTCGCTTGATTCCTCTGTTACAACAGACCCAAAGGAAAAAGAAAAAGACGACCTAGACAGGACTGTGGCATCCAGGTTGTCACCCCCAAGAATATCGGACTCAGACTCAGACAAGCTGGAACCTGATTCTGACTCTACGGACTCAGTGGAATCAGATTTTGGCTCACTACTTGACCCGGTGCTGCTCGATAAGAAGCCTTCCTTGTATTGCCAGACGAGGGAGGGTGCGATGGATACATCCAAAATGTTTGAAGATGGGCTTGCAGCCGTTTCATTCCCAATCATGAACACTGAGAGGTCATTTCCCAAGCACTCATGTACGATCGGAGGATCTGAAAGTAGACAAGCCAGTGCTACCCCCATTTCAATCTCTGCGCTCTCGGAAGCCTCCTCTTTGTACTGCTTAGCCTCAGCTATCGGGTCTGTCTATTCCTCGGCAACATCATCTCCGGACAATTGCAAATCAAAGAAAATCTCAAACCCGGGCAAGCGCCTCCTCTCTGCATTTAGCCATGGCTCTGGGAAGCCGCAGAATGGGAAGTCTTCCCCCACCCGGACGAAGTGTCCATTCAGGGTACCCCAGATTGGTCGGTGCATCAACTCAAATTGTTTTCCCATCTGCTTCGCTCTGGCTCTTCCTGCCATCTCTTTCCCTTTCCTCACCCAGTCTTCCTTGGTAGGCAGATAACCTAAACCAAAGGTATGTGGATTATGCGGCACTTCGGCCGATGTTGCAATGCCTTTCCGGCCACTGCGTCCTAATCCCATCCAGAGATGTGTTGTAGCTTGTTCATGAGATAAACTGATTGTGCGCTGACATAGAGCCCCTCATCAATAGCCAGAATGTTCTGTACAACCTGGGCCTCGGCTAGGGTGAACCTTGACAGGAACACATCCTCCGCGCCATGTTCAATTTCCAGAACTGGCGTAGAAACTTCTGGCGGCGGATGGATTGACGAATTCTCAGAAACTATGGCCACCCCCTTCCCGTGGGGGTACTTCAACATCTGATGGAGGGTGGAAGAGACCGCCTTCACCTGGTGCAGCCACGGCCGCCCTAGGCGTAGATTAAAGGTTGTGGGAACATCCAAGACATGAAAGTCAATATCGTGCTGTCCTGGACCAACCTGAGTCTGAATCTGCACAGTCCCCATCACCTCTCTGCTAGTGTTATCATACGCCCATATCACCTGGGTAGTTGGCACAAAATCTACGGGTTTCAACCCGATTGCATATACTGTCCTCGACGAGCACACGTTGATAGCAGATCCTGTGTCAACAAGAACTACTGGTATCCACTTTTCTCTGCACTCGAAAGAAATATAGAGTGGTTTGTTATGGTTTAAGCCCTCAGGCGGTAGTTCCTTATTAGTGAAGGTCAACGTTGGGGAAGCTCCTCCCGGAAAAACCAATCCCACCAACTGCTCAGGTATGGTGTTGATTGAAAGTTTAGCCCTGTCCATTGCAGAAAGGACAGCTTGTTTGTGTACTCTTGAAGCCATAAGCAGTCCCCAAATGGAGATGTCTGCTTGCATCTTCTTCAACTGTTTCAACATAGCCTCTTCTTCGAACAGCTTCTCCTTCTGCCTTTCTGCTTCGTTGTCCTTTCCGGACGCCTCTGGTTGATCTAAATGTGGGGGCTTGAAATACCGCACACTTCTAGTCATGTGGTCAACCTCCCCCATATACCAGGTATCATCCAGTTGGCTTCGTCCCCAATCTTCATCTGTGTGGGCAAGACATAGGTCATCATTTTCCCACCACATTCCATCGGCCATCGACAAGCAACTATCCGGTTCTGTTGCGACTACTACTGCGCGCACAGCACATTCCGTCCCCTCAGGGGCTTTGGCCTTTCTAGCCCTTTCCAGATCTTTGATCTTTTCCCGCTCAAACTGCTTCAGTGCAGCCTGCTGTTCAATATCCTCTATACTCAAAATGCTTTGATCCTGAGCAAAATTCTTATCGCCGGTGCTCTCTAGCGGTGGCTCCTGATTCCCGGCCATTCCGGCCACTGTTGATGTCCCCGTTTCTGACAGTCCTTGTCCTAGCTCAGGTTGTTCAAAAACATCGAGCTCGTTGCTGAGCCATCTGGTAGCTTCCGCTGACCCTTCCAAATCAAACCAGTTGACAGTCACGTCTCTCGGGTCCTGTTCATTGAAGAATTGAAGGTTGGCTAGGTCCTTTTCCAATTCCACTAGGTCATCTAGCCCCTGATTAGGTCCATCCTCCTGTACGACATTGATCCCTGCCCCTGCTGGCAATTCTATTCTTGGCTTAATCTGCCCTGTTGGTGTGATGTAACCGCTCAGGTTGTACACAAATCTCACAGACCCCTCAGGCTCTGAATGATCATTCCCATCAGCTCCCACAATGGTCCCTGTTCTATCTTCGATAGTCACCACCACCGGTTCGGGTTAGGTTTGAGAGATGTCCAGTATGCACAAATCCGTGCTTTCTGGAATGAACACCTCCGGCTTGGGTAGGTGAGAAGGGTTGATATATATGCTAGGGTCATATGACACAACCCCAGTTTGGATTAGGTTAATGCGTTTGGGAGGTGGAGCTTGGTTATGTGGTGGGAGAGGATTGGTTGTGACATTTGGTTTCTCTGGGGGCATAATCACCCTGTTGTCGAGGAGATCCTGAATCTCATGACGTAGACGAAAGCACTGGTCGGTTTCGTGACCATGCTGTTGGTGATAGGCACAGTACTTAGTTGGGTTATGGGAGGGAGGAAGTTTGTCCGACAATGGCCGCGGCTCTAGGGGTTTCAAGTGCCATTTCTTGATCAGAACCCCTAAAGCTTTGGACAGGGGCATATTTTGGACAGGGGCATATATAGTGGGGTAAAGGTTCTTTGGCCTCTGGGTGCATATCTAGTTGTTTGCGAGCTACTTCCGAACGCACCGGTGAATGGGGTAGCTGTAAGGGTTTTTGGAGTGGTGGTGGTGACCATTCCCACATCTGAAGATCTGCCAGCTGCAACACTGCTTGTGCCTGCATTTGTACTGTGGTTGAATGCCCTCTTGGGCTGCTCTCTTTCATGGTCAATCAGACCCTGTTTCATGGCATCCTCGATTTGCACCCCAATCTCATGTAGATCTGCAAAGGTGGGAAGGGGGAGGACGATCATCTTCTGCGTGAGCTTGGGCTGGAGGTTGCGCACAACCGTCTGTATCTGATCTTTGTCCACGGGCCTGATGGTCATCATCGAAGCTTTGGCCCTCCAACGGGTTACGAAGTCGGAGAAGCTTGCCTTCGGTTCCTGACTGGTTGTCTCGAGATCACGAGTTGTGACCTCAATCTATGTGTTATAGGAGTATTGAGCTATGAAGGCCTCAGCCATCTCCCCCCAATTCCTCTTAACAAAGTCCTCCAATTTTGCGTACCAAATAGCCGCTACACCCGACAGGGTCCGGCCAAACAGGGAAAGCTTTTGTAATCTGGAGAGGCCCATCGGCCTTAAGATATCCGAGAATAGCCACAGGTGTACCATGGGATCCCCAGAACCATTAAAGCGGTCAATATATGGCATCTTAAACCGGTCCAGCAGCGTCACGACCGAGTCGGTATATCCATCCTCTATATCCGAAATGGAATAAACTCCTTGAGACTTCTTGAAGAGCTTTTCTAGCTTGCTCACTTTTAACGCCGTTCGATCCACCTCAAATTCAAACGGCGAATCCACTAAGTTGGTGGGTGCTTTGGACAACTGAGGTAGTATTGGGGGCGGAGCTGGCCCCGTTGGTATGTCCGTATTTTTCTGGACGTTGGCTGTCTCCCCGGGTGTTGGAACTCCCAGTGGAGGAGGAGCTTGGTGTGAAGCAGATGCTCCAGTTTGTTGCTGTAGCCTGGCAATTAAGTCTGCCTGTTGTGCCACAATCTCTATTTGACGGGCAGCATCTTGCTGCATGTTTTTCACAGTCTCCTGGAGCTGACGCATCATCTCTTCCATTTCGACTGAAAAGTGTGGGTTTGATTAAACTGATGTGTATTCCCTCTCTGTGGGAGAAGCAGAACTTGGATCCCTACTATACTCAGGTGGGGTAGACAAAGCCCTCTGAACTGACTGCCGAACTGATGTCCTCTACCTAAATGCCCTCCGTCTAGTAACCGGGGGTAATGAATGGAACACTGGTTGTCCGTTTATCAGATCCTCAGATCGATTAAGCCTTCGACCTCTAACCCAAAGTGCTCGGGAAATATCTGCCTGTTCGGACGCAATAGTGCTAAACTGCCTTGCAAAAAGATAAATAAAGCATAATAAGGAAATAAACAACCAAAACGTGCAGTGTGCTATGTTATGAGTTGAATAAATTAAAGACAACACACAGTTGGCCCGATAACACGCAGTCGATATTTGTAAGCTGAACACACTGTTCTCAATACTGATCACTGTTCCCCAAATATCTGTCCCAAAATTGATACCCTTAGGTAAAACTAATCCTTCAAATACTGATGCCTGCAGGCCTGATACCCAAACTTGCAAATTGATACACAAAACCCTGTAGAGGCACACTCTGACAGCAAATAGCAAGCAAATGATGGCCAAAACACCCCTATGTTGGGGTAGGGTTTCCCTGTCCTATTAGGGTTTCGCTACGCACACAGCGGTTTCAAACATCCTATAACCGGGTAAGCAACCTATCCTAGTTTGCAATAGTCACTATGGATTCCGATATGCACTAGGTCAAATGGTCAAAAAGGGTGCCTCGGTTAAAACCAAGGTTTGTGTTCCCGTCGTGGCAGAGCTCGCAACCGGTCAGCCTTATGGCACGCTTCTCAAAGTGAGCCTCCGGCAAACCGTTCAGGAATAGCATACGGGAAACACGGTGTCCTAGGCGCACCAATGCAAATGCAATGCAAAGAAACACATAAGTGTAATTAAAACAAGATATCATGAGTTCGAGTCAAGTTCTCTATGTCCCCAGCAGAGTTGCCAGAAACTGTAGACGCGCTCCCGGGAACCCTCCGATATCCGCGCCTGCGAGGGGCGTGAATTCTCGTTTTGTTCTGAGCTACTATAGTTCGGACTCAATGTCACGGTTTTGAATCTAATCTTGCAAAGTACAGTTCGGACTCAATGCCAAACATGGACTGCTTTGCCAGATACAGAGTCGCCACCTAAATATTTTATTTTGGTGAAATTCAGGAAACCTTGACTCCTGCCTAAGGCCACGTGTCCGTCATCACCAAAGTTGCCTCGGCTCGGGAACTTGGGTACGAGAGGGGAAGGTCATGCAATGAGCACCCCAGCTTGCCCGATCAAAGATCAGCCTGTACTAAGCATTATATCTTGTTTTTGAAAACATATGTGTTCTTATTCCAATTAATTAGCTAATCTTACTATGTGATGCGCACAGCAAACAAGTATAGGCTAGATGGCCTAATTTGGAACAAAACATTGCATATTCGTTTGAAAATGGTTTGAAGTTGCTACTCGCAAGTAGGCTAAAATGAGGATTTTGATGAATTGTCCCAATTCAAATAATCCAACCTTCACCCACAGGCATTCAGGCAGTTAATCACATAAGCAATTAGCCTCATGGCAAGCATGCTTTCATGGCAACACTTAACACACATGCAGTATGCTAAAGCGTAAACACTCACAGTGTACTCCGAGCCAAAACAGAGAACTAGTTAGAAATCATGCATGATCCTAGTTCATGTTAAGATGGCTAATGCATCACATGCGAAAATGCAACTCAGATAGGCTCAGCTATTCTAAGATGTCATGTGAAAATGCAACCTGATACATGTATTCAAATAAGAATTGAAATACAATGCAGTTAGTATGATGCGCCGAGCCCGGTGCATGCAATACAGATGAATGGATGCACGCATGCAAGCATAAGGTATGCTAAATGAAATATGCCCTAAAACTAACCATCGTAAGCGGTTAAGTAAAAGCGAGAAAGAAATGGGGGTTGGAAGATATGCATCACACACACGCACGCTTATTACAACAATATGCCCTCTTGCAGGAGGGACCGAATAAGAAGCTAACTAGCTAATCTAAGCTAATTAAACTAATTATTACACAATAAATTAATTAACTAATCCTAGTTAACTAATTATTATAAAACAAATTGAAATAGCTAAACACATTAACTATTAAAATACAAACCAAATGCTTAATCTAGCTAAATAAAGAAACTAAATAAAACAGTAAATCAGGAGCCTCAGAGGGAGAGGAATGCATGCAAGCCCGGTCGCCTCGTTTGGAAATCCAATGCGACGCCCTGATTTCCCTCTGTTTTCATTTGTCCTCTGAGCTTTGCACCAAGCTCTAGAAAGCTGAAACTTCACCTTGGGAGACCTGTGGGAGGGTGGCCGACCACTTTTGGTCTCTCCAGCCACCTGCCGACCACTTTTCTTGCAGAAAGCTAGAAAAAGTGGTCGGCCAGTTAGTTTTTCTGGCTGGCCGACCAGTTGTTGCTGCTGAATTCCAGTTTGCTGCAACAGAGAGCAAGAAAGAGCATGGCAATGTATTTGCAAGATATGTGTGCACAACCACCCTCCCTATCATGTCATGAGCTCAAGGGAGTGTAGTTCTCGACCCTCGGGCCACCAATTGCACATTTCAATGCGTGATGGCCGAGAGGCGAAGTTGCACAATTCAATATAAAATGAATGCACAAGTAAACACATAAAGCCTAAAACTCTATCATGTATGATCAAGAGCGTCGGCGACCAAGAATTGAGACACGTTTCATCACTTGAAGTATGAAACGTCCCTCGTTTCTCGTGCTCGGATTAACACTTAATCCAAACAACAATGCAAGCACATAACATGGCAAACATGCAATGTGACTTAAGCATGTAAACATGCAACTACATGGCATACTCAATGCAACGTGACATGATCAACTTAACAAAGTTAATGACATGCGAACAATGCTCATGCATGCAACATAATGCAATGCTACAAGGGCAACTTAGCAATGTTAGGGACATGAACACTCAATGCAAATAAACAACTTGGCATACACAATGCAAATAACCACATGGCATGCACAATGCGATGTAAGATGGCATACTTAATGCAATGAACAATATGGCATACTCAATGCAATAAACATAGCATACTCAATAGACTTAAACCAAATGGGTAGACCTCAGTCATGCCTAAATCAGTGGCCATAATGCCAAAACAAAGGCATGAAATGCACAACAAAGCATGCACAATGCGTTGGCTAACCAAATAGGCCTAAAAGCACAACCCTCAAGAAGGCTCAAGGAGTGACAAAAGTGGAAGTGTAACAATACTAAATGCACTGAAATTAAGTAAGAAATGATGCCAAATCATTCAAACAAAGCAAGTAAAGCATGCAAGAGTCCTAAGGCATGAAAGCTAGTGAAGAGGACTACAAAGGAAGCATGCAATACATGGCACAAATGCATGAACCAAGCATAGACAGAGCTCAAGTCGCTCAAAACAAGGACCTAAACATGCTGAGATAGGGACTCAAAGACCTAGGCATGCAAGCATACAAGCTAAGTCATAAACTAGGCAATAATGCACAACACTCAAAGACACTTAATGAGTGAATGAGGTAGGAACATGGTAGTCCTATATGCTCTGAAATGTCATGTTAAGGGATGCCAAATCATGTACACAACACAAATGAAGCATGCAATGGTGCTTAAGGCTTGAAGCAAGCAAGAGCACTAATACTACAACTATACAAAACATGAAGCATATGGCTAAGGCAACCCAAAATAGTCCTAGTACATGTTAAAATGAGTCTAAAACATGCATGGAAAGAAGCCAAAATGATCTTCTACCTCTAAATGATCTTCTTGTTCCCCTTCCTCTTTCCCGAGTCGTCCTTTGAGAATGAGCCACTAGTTCGTATGAGGCATAAGTTTGGCGCAACCTACTCCTAAGCCTTCTGGTTACAAAGCTTAGAGTGTTATCTCTAGAACTAACCTTTTCAGGTATTCCTTTGATCCATTTGTAACCTCCCCTACACTTGGGGCAAACCCTTTGAACAATAGAAGTTTCCAAAGTGTATGCATTCATTGAGTGATCAGACTGTTTCTGGCCCTGTGAAGAGCGAATTTCCTCAGCCCTTTGAACGAGGCTCATTCAAATATGAAATCCAATCCTGGGGCATCGCTAGCCTAAGGCAAGCTTCGCTATCTTCCTGAAGCTAGCATTTTCATGACTTTCTTTCTTTCAGAGCCAATTCTTGCCTCATTTCATTCATCTGGACATCTAAAACATCCAATTCTCTAAGATTCAAGCCTCTTTCCAAAGCCTGACTAATTGAGTTTGGAACTCCAACATTGATTTCCACCTCATTCACCTCTGGAAAATGGTCTTTGTCAATTCTCATCGCCTTCTCAGCCTTAGTTGGAAATTGAAGCGTACTCTTCTTTATCTACTCCTGAATCCTATCTTGAAAAATAATGTAGTTTTTAGTAGAATGAGATCAAGTATTATGTCATTTATAATACATTTTACCATTTAACTCATTCGAAGTTGGCATAATCATTCCTTTAGAGAGCTTTAGAAACAGAACCACTAATAAATGATTAAATATTTCATCATGTTTAGAAATATAAAAAGAATATTTTCTATGAAATTCTTTTTTTTTTAAAACTGATGATCTATTGTAGTTTCTTTGTTAACTAAGGCATCACATACGTATATTTTTTGCCTACTATTTCAAAGCATCTATTTCCATGTTAGGATCCCTATAATAGGTCCTATATGAGGAATTATTCCCATTTTGTTCTTCTTCTAGCAATGATTCATACATAGACACTTTATAAGTTAAATTGACTAAGCCTCTAAAATTTATTGCATCAAACTTCTTTCAAAGCCTAAACTCTAAACCATTTTGAGCCAATTTGACAAATTCAGGCTCTGGGAGCACTACTTTACACTTACTTCTGGCTCTCTTGAATTTGGCTATAAATTAAGTAGCCTTTTTCCTCTAGCCTTTGGCTTATCCTTGCTAAGTCGGCCATTGTGACCTCTGGCTCAATTTGGAAGAATTGTGGATAAAACATTTCCTTCATTTGTGGCCAAGTTTGAACCGTACCAAGTAATAGACTGATAGACCAAGCAAATGCTAGGCTAGTCAATGAACAAGGGAACAATCAAAGCTTTATATAGTCGTGATTCATATATTCCCCACACTACCCTGTGAACCTAGCAATGTGTTTTACAGTTGATTGGTTTCCATTCCCCCTAAACAAAGTAAAATTTGGGAGCTTATATCCCCTTGAAAACTCATGTAGCCTATCTACCTAATCAGGATATAACTTTCTATAAACTAGTGCTTGCACCCCCTGAGCCATAATACCACACACTTCTTGCACCATGTTAAGCAATTAGTCCTTGGAAATAACATTAGGGATAGCTTGTTGGGCTTGATGTGGCACATATCGTTGATAGATTTGTTGTCTGTCAGCTTGAGGCTACACATTTGGTATGGCTTGCACAAAGGGTGCAGTTATTCGGTCCAAGAGATATACTGTAGGATTTAATATTTGCTCATATCCTATGATGTCTTCTTCCCTAAGTGGAACAAGTTGTTGCCTAAAAGGTTCCGCCGACCCCCCCCCCCCCCGAGTGTAGATTTCAAGACTAGATTTTGACACCATTCATGTAGTATTATGTATTTGAGCCTGACCATGCATAGTATTACCAAATGTATTCGAAGGTAACACATGAGGCTCTACATACACAGCATGTGTTTCTTGAACATTAGACACTCTTCGGTAAGGCCATAGACCAACTGAAGGTACCAGTCTAACTGACTCGTAGAATGACTATGCGTTTCTTGATCTATTTTCGCCACTATTCTTACTGCTACTAGGAACTGCCCTAGGCTAGGTTGACGTTTGAATAGGGCTCCTATTACTTAAAAGAGGACCTATACTTTGACTTATTTGTTCTAACCTATTATCAATTCTTTGAAAAAGTGAAGCACTAAATGAAGTTACCTAATTTTTTAGGTTTGTAGTCATTATTTGGCTCATTATGGACATCATTCCACTCCATTGTTGATTTGGCATGCTAGGATTAAATATTAGTGGTTCACTCCTGCTCCGACTACTCTGACCAAGTGTTTGGCCTTGAGAGGGTGCATGTTTATGCGTTTGGCCTTGCAAATGGCCAATATGTTGAGTAGATGTATCCATCCTTGGGAAAGGACCTTTCTCCACCTATTTATGGCCATCTAAATGTATGCTAGAAGTAGAAGGAGGGTCAATTACGGCTTCTATTAAGAGCAAAAAAACCTTCTTCTTGTATCTCAACATCTTCGTTATCTAGATGTTTTTCGCTTTGGCGTTGTGTTCGAGCCATATTTTCAACACAAAATTGGTTCCACATGGCGTGCCAAAAAATATATGTTGGCTATTTTTGACACTTCAAAAGATAGAAATGTAATTCAAGTGTACCAACAAGGATCTGAAAAGTCCTTACATATAATAAATGTCAATTTTTATTAAGCGATTGTGTTAAGGTTCTCTTAGCCTTAATGAAAAGGACTTTATTGTGTTGTGTTGGAAAGATGAACCAACGCTTAAACCTAAATTCATAACAAAATGGAAGGGAGAAACTGGGCAAAAATTGTAATTGATAACTGAATAAACAATTATAAAATGTTACTTTAGTAAGGGCAATTTCAAAACTTTTAAATGCACTGCATAAAAGTAAAGTGCGGGAATTTAAAGATAAATGAAATTGATAAAGACGTGAAGTCTGAATTTGGTCAAGAGTCTTCTTTAGTCTTTGCTTCTATCTATTTATAGCTTTCTTTTGACGCCTTCAAAGTAGTTAGACTACTATCTTTCGCCATGATCTCCTTCCTTCTCGCTTCTTCTTAGGGCCATAATTTTCCCTTCATGCATTTCTAACAACTGCTCCTTGTTCACGCCTCTCACAGCTACTCATTATCTCTACTAGTTGAATTTGCATTTGTGGCTCACATGGACACTTTCAAAAGTGAGACTCTTTACTATTTCATCAAATACCGCAAAATACTCTTTGTTTACCACACTTTCGAATTGGATGATTTAGGTGTGCCGCCAACAATTACTATGCAGAAGTCAAAGGTATGGGCTAGAGACTTTTACCCAAGTGCCAAGGGTAGTCCCATGGCTTACACAAAATTGTGAAGATTGTAATCCCAACCTTCTTTTCACAATATGTCATAGTTTTTGTTTTTTGTTTTTTATTTTTTCTCTTTATCTTATACAGTATAATAATAGATATGAAATCATCTATCTCTAATATCTTCATACTTTATTCCAAGATACTCACAACTGTTAAATCATATAAAAAATTTAAAATATAATTCAACCATTATAAATGCTTTTGGATAGAGATAGAATTACGAATAAGAATTTTTTATTTCGGCGTCCAATACCTAATACCAATGCCCCAATCAACAATTTAACTGTCTTATCTTTTTTTTATTTTTTATTTTTTTGGATACGTAGAGAAAACACAAACCCACAAGGCCAAATAAAACATCAAAGTATTTCAGCTTTGATCAAACCACAGAAACAAGAAAGTTTTGGTTGTGGATCCAATATTTTGTACTTTCTCAATAATCAAAATTCGGGTTATAGAGCTCAATTGTGTGGCCTTGTCACAGATGCGAATCAATATACATATAAGTGTTTTAAGAATTAAATTTTTTTATCCCTAAAAGTACAAATTTTGTTTAAAAAGTTATTATGAACTAATTTTAGTTGCCTGTGAGTTGTAACACAAACAAAAAAAAAAAAAAAAACCATCCCCAAAATTTTTTTTTTTTTTTTTAAAGACTTTTAAAGATAAAATTTTAAAATGTCAGTAATAATGCATTTTAGAGACTAATTAATTTCATGCCAAATTTTTTAAACAAAAATTTTGGTTTCAAAATGATAATAATTTATTATTAAATGTTCAATTTCGTTGCTAAACATATAACAATGATATTTTTGACAAGTCAGATATTTCGTTTCTAAATTTAATTTGTTTAGATTGCCATTAACAATGTAAGATTAACTTATTTTTATTTTTTTTAAAAAGGAAAAACAATTTATCAGGGTTGGGTATTTGCTTTGTCTCATGGATTGACGAAGTCCCTTTCATATCCATATCTTGGTGGAGGTGACAAAAGTATGAACTACTATTTTGTATCATATACATTTATATAAGGAAAATGAATTTTTAGTGAAAAACCTTCTAGAAGATCTAAATCTTTATTTTAATTTTTTTGATTTTTTTAATTTTAAATAATTACTTTTATTTGATAATCTCCATCAGGAAAAGAAAGAAAAAAAAATGAGTTGTTTTACTCATATAAAGAGAATCTTATACTCCTATCCCATTGAATGAAGAGCCTTGTGAGAGTTTCAATATCTCATACAATTTTTTTTTTTTTTTTTTGATTTTCTTAATTTTAAACAATTAAGAAAATCTCCATTGACTAACTTTTATTTGATAATCTCATATTGGAAAAAGAAGAAAAAAGTGAATTGTTTAGGTTAGGATAGTTTAGGTTGGAAGCTTTTATCATAGTTTTGGTTGATGGTTCACCAAATTATACAGTGAAAATATGCTTCTCTAATAAGAGGCCAACTTATATAATTTAAAGACTTTTTTTTAATAATTAATGTTATTATTATTATAATAAAAGGGTTTCGAAATTTGAAGGCCGTCATCCATCTCCCCTAATTGGGTCCATCTTGCTTGCATGACTACAATTAATTATATTTTTAAAACAATATTTTGCTCCAAATGCAATGATGCAAGTTAATTTCACGATTATGACCACATGGATGACAATGTAACAAGGCACATGTCGGAGAGGAGAAGAGGTCAGTTGATTGACTTTGATTTATTTTCAGTTTTTATTAGCAACATTTTGAATAAATTAAAATTCGATTTACTTTGAGCAAGGCTATTATTTATAATCACTCAATTTTATTATATTTAATTTTTTAAAATAAATAATATATATAATTTTATAAATAGATCATATATTTTTGTTAAAGATAAATACATTGAAATTACATGAACATAACTATAAAATGAATTTGAATTTTTTTTTTTTAATATGCATATGAGTTTACAAAATAATCGAGTATGATAAATTCACCAACCTAAACTATGCCTCTCTAATTTCTGTTGACTAGCTTCCATTTACCTTTTATTTTACATTCCCACATTGGAAAAAGAAAGAAAAAGTGAATTGTTTCACTTACATAAAATGAATCTTATTCTCCCATTTATATAAGCAAAATGAGATTTTTAGTGAGAAATCCTATGATCAATATCTCATGCTCATTTTTTTATTTTCTTAATTTTAAATAATTAAGAAAATTCACATTGGCTATCTTCTATTTAGCTTTTATTTTACAATCTCACATAGTTTTGATTTTAAAAATAATTTTGTATGAGATTTTGAAACGCTCATAATATCTAACTTTAAAATAATTACAATCTCACATCGATAAAAGAAAGAAAAAGTGAGTTGTTTCACTTATATGAAATGAATCTTACAAAGAGAGTTTTAAGGGAGAAGCCTTCTAAAATGTCCAAACTCTCATTCTAAAATTATTGAATTTTCTTAATTTTAAACAATTAAGAAAATTCTCATTGGCTAGCTTCCATTTACCTTTTATTTTACAATCCCAAATCGAGGGGAAAAAAAAAAAGAAAAAAGTGAATTATTTCATTTACATAAAGTGAATCTTATGCGCCAATTTATATAAACTATTAAAATTTCTTAATTTTAAACAATTAAGAAAATCTCTATTGGTTAGCTACCATTTAACTTTTATTTTACAATCCCACATCGGGAAAAGATCTTCTACATCACTTCTTCATTTTCATCTTCTTCTTTTTTTCTGAAATACTGTTGGAAGTTAGATACTCTACGGTCCACCATTAGGCTATAGTTCCCTTTACATTAAAAGGGTAAAGATTGCACATAAGATTAGATATAATGATGTGTAAAATCCACAAGGGTTGAATCAACATCCTAATATATGGTGACAAAAACGCCAGAGGGCTCTACGAACAATCATTCTTAGTATTGTATGACCAAATGGCATTAGTGCAAACTCAATGCAGTGCTCATAATTCCTTAACACCCTATAATTCCATTGTTTCTCTGCCGTACGATTCCTGAGGTGGTACCATGATTGCCATTATGAATCAGAGGGTCAGAATGGCAATCTAATAGGTAAAACTGTTGTGAAACGAGATATATAGAGTTTTACTATGTATGACAAGCTTTCATAACCAACAAAGAAAACAAATTCCCATCCTACATGCACATGAAAAGTGCACTTTTTCCATAATGCACACATACTATGAAAGAAATTAAATCATACCCGGACAGCTTGTACAACAGCCCCTTTTGTCGCAAGATCAGCAACAGTCCAACTTTTAACGCCTTGAATGGGGCACATCCTCCTAATCTGAATGCCAATCTCATTAGCTCCTGGGATCGCTAGCACACCTTCGAATGCATTGAATGTCTCAGTGATTGGAATGTGGAGCTTGTTTCCATTATTGTTGGCAACTCTTTTTGCTGTTGCTTTTCCAACTATTGGTCCCCGCACTTGCCTTGATGAAGATGCACCTACATATTTGATAATGTTATTAGTGTATTTACTAATGTAAAAATATAAACAATAAATAAATTGAAGGTAGATACTAAAATATTTAATTACCTACGCCACTTGTTTGACTTTGAGGAGATGGTGCATGCGTTTCAGACGGAGATGCTTCACAAATCTCAAATCCATATGGTGCATTAGTTTGAGACGGAGATGGTGCAATAGTCTCAGATCCTGACAACACATTAATTTGAGACAGAGATGGTCCAATAGGCTCAAATCCTTCTGCTGCAAGACCTTCATGATAAGGTGTACATGTATCGGTCGAGGGTGAGTAGGGTTCAAGTAATGCCCTCTTCGGTGGTGGTAAACGGCACATCTTCTTTGCAGGAGCCATTCTGTTACATTTTAACATAATCAAACGCAAAATGCACAATGAGCACATGGATAAGCACAACTTTTTAATGTGAACACATACATATACGTCAACAGTAATAATTAACAAATATAATAACTAAGAAATGAACATCCATGAAAATCTTAATTCTATACAGATATATTAATCCATCTACGTAAATTTGCAAGTGATATTGATGACATATATATATATATTTTTTTTTTTTTGATCGACAAAAAGAAGACTTTATTGATGAAATATATGAATAAGTACATCAATAAAGAGGAGCTTGGAGCTATAACAAGCTCCAACCTCGTAGTTGGTGAGAGACCAACACACAAAGCAAATAAAGCCAGAAAATCCAGAAAGACTAGGCACTACAGCACTGCCATGAATAAAAACCAGATGAGGCACTATAGCAGCCCTTCTAAGCACCAAAGCATATTACCAAAACAGAACAGGCAGAGAAGACAACCAGCCCTTTAGGCAGAGAATCCAAAACAGAACATAACTGCCATGAAATACTACAGCCCAGCAATCATACCAAACACACTGCCTTGAACTACAGTAGCCCTACATCCACTCCAAGCACCAAGATTGTTTAAGCCAACATAGCAACAAAACAGATACACAGCCATGAGCAAAGCAAAACAAATCAGGCACCACAGATCAACACATCAACAAAAACAGAACAGGCACTACAGCAAACAGCCAGCCCTTCAGGTATCTACACTACAGCAGACAGATAGAACAGGCACTACAGTAGACACACAGCACAAAACACACTCTAAATCAAATGCACCAGAACAGAACAGCAACCAGAGCAGCAGTGAACCATGTTAAAACCCTCAGTGCATGATGCAGAATTTCACATTTTGCAAATTTATATAGTTAAACAATGTCAAATTCGTCTTCTTCTTGTTCATCATCGTCCTCAATGAAGTCATCTTCGTCGGTATCACAAATGAAAGCATCAGCAACACCCTTGACTTGTGTTTGACTATGAGATTGTAAAACCATTGTATTTGGAATAATTTCACCTTCAATATCATCTCTACACAAAACCCTTGATCGCCACCGCCTTCAACTTGCATACCGTTTCCATCCACAATTGGTACAACCTCGGTGGTTTCATTTTGTTGGAACACACTATTTAGAGCATCATCAGGTAAACCATCCATCTCTGGCACATTCCATATTCCTCTATGGTGGAATCGTTCTACAACTTTCCAATTCCCACCTAATTTGGTATCATTAACGTAGAATACTTGTTCTACTTGAGCTAGGAATACAAAGGGGTCATGTTCATACCATCAACTTTTTACGTTGACACTTGTGACATGTGTATCCGTGAGACAAATCTTCTTGCTACCGGTGTTATACCATTCACATTGGTACAAAACAACTCGATGTCTAAACAAATATGTCATTTCCCACACTTTCCTCAAGTAACCGTAGAAATGCATTGAATGACCCTCATGCTCCCCTTCTACAATTAGCCCACTATTTTGAGTTTTACGACGGTTATCATGGTCGATGGTATGAAATTGAACACCATTAGAAATGCATTTCGAATATGTGTTGACTATTGCACTAGGACCGTTGGCCAACGACCACAATTCATCCGTTGCTTCCGGCGACCCTTGATTCCGCAACTGATTTATCTACATAAGCAATATGTGTTATGTTACTTTGTTCAAGTTGGTTATAGCATAATGTGCTCAAATGTTGGATAGATAGGTATGTCTTACATGTTCTTTGAACCACTTAGGAAATTCATCCCGTTGCCTCTCTGTGGTGTCACATGTACTTCCATTTTGCAAAATGTTCTTGTGTTCCCTAATTAATAAAAATAGTAGATAAGTAAGACATATGATTACGAATAATCAGACAGAACATAAATGGCGAATTTAACTTTTTTGAGGCCTAAAAACATACTCTAGATATTGTTCCACGTCAAAGCTATTGTATAAGACAAACCATTGAGCCATCTCTCATTCGTGGAGAGGCACATCTGGTGCCCTACTGATTAGACCAAATGGACGAACTTTTTGAGAGAAGATGGCTAACCCCAAGCCGTGATCACCACCGTCATCATTCCTTTCTTCTAGATTAAACACTGTTTCAAATCCATCAAGATACATCGAGCAGAAAGTTGTACACTCTTTGGAAATGTACGCCTCCGCAATTAATCCTTCAGGATGAGCTTTATTGGCAACAAATCCTTTTAGCATTCCAAGTAGCCTACAAGAGAAATTTTTTTTACTATGTCCATACTACATTGACAATATATAGACTACCATTAAAGATTGATGACAGTGATATGGTAAGAGCATAAATAATTACCGTTCAATTGGGTACATCCATCGATATTGCACTGGCCCTCCAAGTATTGCCTCGCGCGGCAAATGAACAACCAAGTGAACCATGACATCAAAGAAAGCTGGAGGAAAAATCTTCTCAAGCTTGCAAAGTACAAGTATGATTTGATCCTCTAGCTTCTGTAAATCTGTCACATTCAACGTCTTTGAACACAATTGTTGGAAGAAATTTCCTAACTCAAACAAAGTCGTACCAATTTCATTGTTAAGATACCCGCGCATCCCAACCGGAAGTAGTCGATGTACAAGCACATGACAATCATGACTTTTGAGGCCTGAGATTTTGTCACTGTCAGTATTCACGCAATTGGAGATGTTTGCTGCATAACCATCGAGATACTTGATTGATTTCAAAAAAGCACCAAAGCCTTGTCTTTCTTTCGTGGATAATGTGTACACAGCTGGAGGCTTCACAAATGACCCATCACCACGACTCTGTAGGTGTAACTCCTTCCGAATTTTTAAATTTGCTAAATCAATCCGTGTTTTTTCTGTGTCCTTGTTCTTCCCATCCACATTTAATAATGTCCCCATCAAATTGTCACAAATGTTCTTCTCTATGTGCATGACATCAAGGTTGTGTCGAAGCTTAAGTGTCTTCCAGTAAGGCAATTCAAACATAATGCTTCTATTTGCCAAATTCAACACTGGATTTTCATCCCTTTGTCTTTTCTTGTTATTTGGATGTTTTCCAAACGGCTTGTATGTCCCAGTCTCAATTTGCTCTAATATTTGCTCCCCTAATAACTCCAACGGTCTGCACCTAACCTCACTTTGTTCGTTAAACAACTTGCTCCTTCGCCATCTGTGGTTCTCGGGCAAGTAACGACGAGCACCCATGTACCCTATCTTACTTGTTCACCTTTGTGATGATGCGTCCTCATTACAAGTGGGACAAGCCAAATAACCTTTAGTAGTCCACCCGGACATGTTACCATATACAGGGAAGTCGTTGATGGTCCACATTAGTGCAGCATGCATTCTAAATGACTCTTCTTTTTTCCCATCATAAGTTCGCACCCTATCCCCCCATAACTCCTTCAACTCCTCAATCAATGGCCGTAAGTAAACATCGATATCTCTTCCAGGAGCCGATCGTCCAGGAATAAGCAATGACATCATGGCGAAAGGCTCTTTCATACACTTCCATGGTGGGAGGTTGTAAGGCATTAGGATAACGGGCCACATACTGTATGATGTGCTCATATTTCTGAATGGATTGAAACCATCGGTGGCGAGCCCTAGCCTTACATTTCTTGGATCCATGGAGAACATAGAATGTTGCCGATCAAAGTCTTTCCATGCCTCCTCATCAGCTAGATGCCTCAAGATTCCATCATCCACACGTTTCCCCTTGTGCCATCTCATATCTGTAGCGGTTTTCTTGGACATATACAATCTCTTCAATCTTGGTGTCAATGGAAAGTACCTCAATATCTTGTGAGGGATCTTCTTACCCTTTCCGTTGTCCAACTTGTATCTAGGCTCTTCACACTTAGGGCAATTATCAAGATTTGTATGCTCCTTCCAAAATAGTGCACAATCATACCTACAAGCATGAATGGGAACGTAGCCCAAACCCAAGTCACGTAAGAATCTTTTTGCAACATATATGGTCCATGGAACAGTCTCATCACACTCAGGTAGAGTGTCCTTGAAAACTTTCATAACCATATCAAATGACTTATTGCTCCACTTGTTGTACACCTTAATGTGAAGCATTTTAATAATAAATGACAACACAGTGAACCTTGTGCATTCCGGGTATAGTTTACGTTGAGCATCTTCAAATAACTTATCAAAGTTTCATCCATCCACACTCTCAAAAGTAGCAAGTAATTCATCCCCTTCATCATCCATTGCAAAACCCCTACAAACCTCTTCCAACATAGTAGGCAAATCATCCCCGTCATCCTGATCTTCCCCTACAATTTCACTATATATGTCATGGTGACCTTCATTCGGTATGAGAGGTTCAACCACGGGAACAAGTTCCCCATGGTGCACCCAGGTCTTGTAAGAAAGAGATATCCCTCTTCGAATCAAATGAATCCTAACAACGTGGATCGTATGTTTTTTGTCGTTCAAGCAATCAATACATGGACACCGAAGCTTATCCTCCAAGCCTACATTTCTCATCGCAAATTCAATAAATGAATTCATCCCTTCTTGATACTCCCTACTACTTAATCTATTTTTTATTGTCATCCAATCCTTGTCTATTTGGGCCATCTGAAAGGTTAAAGACAACCATTACAGTAATCAATCTACATAATATTACAGAAAGTGTTAGAAACTACAAAATGAAATTTCCTAACAGTAACGGGAAGGAGAGATTCACAAAAATGAAAATAAAATAAACTAAATTAAGCAACCTACAAGCATGCAATGCTTGGTACATTAAGAATTGTTCAAATAGGGTTCTACAATTCCACACCAAATGAAACAATTTATGTTTCACTTATGAAACAAAGCAATCAAAAGAACAATGCTAACATGGATACCGTAACAAATATTTTTTAGCTACGTGATCAGCAAAAGAAAACTTTATTAATGAATACAACCAAAGTATGAAAAGATCCTTCAATAAAGAGGAAGCTTGGAGCTAGCACAAGCTCCAAGCTTCAGTTGGTGAGAAACCAACAAACAAAGTGAAGCAACAAAACCAACAAACAAAACAGCCAATAGCCACTGCTGAGCACAATTAGACCAACAAAAGCAGCCAAGAGTTAAAAATCAGCAAAGTAAAAGAGCTGATTCTACATACATGAACAACATTTGTGTTTTAAATAAATAAAAACACTATTAATTTGGAAAACATACAACATATCTCATCAATTTCATATAATTAGACTATACTCCTTTAATGTTTGGAGGTCTTTAGTTCAAGTAGCCCAACAAAAGCAGCCAGCTACACTCAATGGAAGACTAATTCCAAGACTATTGGCAGACTAACAGATCAGAAACACTATTAGCAAACTAGCTGACTATTAGCAAGACTAACAGCTTCAACCCTCAGACCCTCTTTTTAACAAACTAGCAATCGCAGCAATAATCTGAATTTTTTTCTTTTCTTTTCTTTTTTGGATCAACATAGCAGAGCAACACTACAGCAGGGGAAACAGATCAGCAGAACAAAATAGTGGAAGATTGGACTGCCACAATAGTGGAAGAGTTTGGCAAGAAAAATGGAGGTGAAGTAGAAGAAGAGGAAGAGGAGGAAGAGGAAGGAGCTGGAAACATTGTACAACACACTACCAAGTGTTTCTTTGGAACATTGCATTTTCTTTGTTGTGCCTCTGGAAAATGAGTCTATGACGATACCAATCTCTTTTTACACAAGTGTTTGTGCTTTATTTGCTTTCACAACCTACACTTTTCCTGGTGTGCCCAAATGGACCATTGGCATTGCTTTCCTCAAAATAACTAATATGCCCTTGTGACTTTTAACATGTTTAAGTCACTATGACAGTTAATCAAGTGGACTAGCTTAGTTGACAATTTTTACATACTTCTAATTACAAGGTTAGGGGGTCAATTTATGCCAAAGACAAAGATTGACTATTTTTGCTCTATTATTTATAAATTATGATTGTTCAATTTAATATAATTATCTTCATAAATATAAATAATCACCTGCCAATTGAAAAAAAAAAAAAAAACAAAAATACCACCATCAAAGTTGCTACCCTATATGGAAAAATGCACACACTAGTGTAAAGGGAGAGATTGTGAAATGATCAACTTCTCATGATAGAAAATTTTGTAAAATAATCAACTGATACATGACAACTAAATGAATAAAAAGTGTTAGAGCTAATTCAGATCTTTGATATCCATAAGACACTAAGTAAAAACTTTGGAATTTTAGAACTTGCTAACATCCTTAAAGATAAACACTATATATTTGAACTAAAAGCAAAATAAACAAACTAGATGATCCAAAAGATAAAGGAGCTACTCTACAATATTTGATTTATTGCTCAATAAATTTATTCCACAAGTCCATCCTTGCACACATGTATTCGACCCAACTTCACATTAAAGGTACATAAATATTTTCGTTAAAACAAAACTCCTAATAAAAACAATAATAAAAAGAAGAGACCAATACCTGGCCACAAGCATCCATAAACATGTGTGACACATATACTTTGTAAAATAAAATATTAAAATATGGCCAACAAAAACTAAGGTTTCTTTCCTTTGAATCAAACCTGGCCACTAAGCTCAATAAATTTCTTCTTGTCTTAAACTTGGCCACTAAGGTTTCTTTCCTTTGAATCAAAAAATAAAAAACTAAGGTTTCTTTCCACATACCTCTGTCTGCTATTGCGCATTTTATGGACAGCAACCAAATCTCTACTCGGTTTGGTGCCCTAAACTCTAAAGTAATTAATCAACTCTATAGAAGTCAACACCTTCGAGTGCTGAAAAATTATTGAACAAATTTATGTGGTGGTTAAATTAAATATTTATTTGTTTAAATAGTAAGATTTATTAATTTTTTTTGTTGGTGTTTGATAAGATAACATAAAAGCATCAATTGATAAATGAATAAAATAACACTTCATAAATTTTTCCATCTGATTTGCTGAATATACAAATGGCAATCCTATGGCCAAAGCATCTCTTCCTCTTTATACTAGATCAACTCTCCACTACACAATCATGTTAAAAATATTTATTGTGCGGTACGATATAGAATTTGAGACAAGAGAATAGGACAAGATTATGTAAAACTCTTCTGTTGGCAATAGTGTGGTAAGTGTGGAGGATTTAAAGTTAAGTGCTCTTGTGGGTTATAAGCAATTGTAAAACTAGTCTTTGGGTGGCCCCAAGTGTTGACTTAAGCTAGAGTTGGTTTCTCACCAACATCATGCTTTGTTCCCCCTCTCCCCCCCCCCCCCCCCTCTCTCTTTTTTCCTTTTCATCCTTATTGATGTAAACTCATATGTAATATATGATTTCTTCATCAATAAAAATTTTCTTTAGTGATCAAAAAAAAAAAAAATAGGAGAGATGCTCCCCTAGCATATAAACTCGGATTAAAAATTCTACTATCTTATTTTTTTTTCCTTAACCCCACATAAATCCCACTTAGGCAAGGTCTATAACATAATTAGGGCTTTTAGTCTAGTGGTTGTATGGTACTACTTGGTAATGTGAAGTTTGCAGGTTCAATTCTTATAGAAAAGAATTTGATATATCTTTTGTTTAACTTACATAAATAGCATAGAGATGAACAATAATTGCATACCTAAGAGGATATTGTAATTGGTTTAGGGATTGATAGACATCTTTCATATTTATTATGGTATTTGAGAGGCAACATAAATGGCTATTTGTGATTAATGGAAGATGTGCTACCCTGTATATAACCCATAATTTTTCTGTGTACATAGATTCACTCTCTTTTTTCATTTATTTTTTAATTTTTAAGTCTCTTCTTAAAAATTCAACTCCAACTTCTAAAGGATGGTATATAGGGTAAGTCCTTGTAGAGCTTGTAGCTCATTTGAGGGTACTTAAAAAATCTCAGGAATAAATCCTATTAACCAACTAACTTGTTTGGAAATCAAATTACAAATAACTTACAAAAGCACCCAAAAAAATTTTATTCTCATTAAGTATATTTCTCAATATAAAAAGGGATACTTAAAGAAAGAGGAGAAATAAAACACTACAAGAACATCACAGATTGGAGGACTCCACAAACAACAGAACGAAATCTTATAATCGACATATCCCAGTAGCAAACATCAACACAAACATTGACAGTGAGAGGGAGACACAGGCAGAGACTGAGTTCATGAGAGTGATACAGAGGATTTATACCTGAAATTGTTTTTAGGGGGAGTTGAAGATGCTCCGAAAAATCGCGATGGTGAGGGCCCTGGTGGGTGTGACATTGTAGAACAAGACGAGTATGAGAAATCAAAGAGAAAAAGTGAGACATAGAGATATAAACAGAGAGAAACTATTATAAGTTGAAAAAAAATACCTAGATGAATCAGAAATGGCGAAGACGAATCAGAAATGGCGAAGACGGACGGCGGCGCAGACGGACGGCAAGGTCGATGGTAAGGTGAGGTGATTGGCGCGATTGAGCTTTGATCGAGTTTGACTAAGGTAAGAAAGAGGCGCATATTTATGATTTATATGTGTTTTAATTAGTAAAGTTATCTCCTACCAACCTGTTGGTCGGCTAATGTCTGTATGCGAATTTAGATACCAAAACGACGTCGTTTTGGTATCAGCGACCAAATTATATTAGTCGCTAAAAGATCATACAGCTCCCACCCAGATTTTATTCTCCCGCCCAGATTTTTGGCAACAAAAATTGTAATTTGGTCGCAAAAAAATACTTATTTGCAACAAAAAAAAATTGGTCGGTAATAGAAAAAAATTTTAGGTACGAAATTTTAATTTGGTCGGCAAATGACATTTTTTTGCGACCAAAATTTTTTTGGTCAGCAAATGTGTAAATTCTTGTAGTGAGAAGGAAAAATTGAATTATTTCACTTATATAAAGTGAATCTTATGCTCCCATTTATATAAGTAAAATAGGATTTTTAATGAGAAATCCTATAACCAATACTTTTTTTTTTTTTTTTTTGTGTACGCGTGTACAATACTCCTAATATCACTCGTGCTATGTGAAGGTGTTTTTGTAAACACAGTTTCAATCTACAATCCACTATGCATATCCATTTAACTTTTATTTTACAATCCCACATCGAAAAAAGAAGAAAAAAAAGTGAATTGTTTCACTTATATAAAGTGAATCTTATGCTCCTATTTATATAAGAAAAAGAAGATTTTTAGTGAGAAGCCCTATAATCAATACTATTTTTTTTTATTTTCTTAATTTTAAATAATTAATAAAATCTATATTGGTTAATTTCCATTTAACTTTTATTGTACAATCTCACATAGACGTTTTGATTTTAAAAATAATTTTGTATGAGATTTTGAAACTCTCATAATATTTAATTTTAAAGTAATTTTAAAGTAATTACAATCCCACATCGAAAAAAGAAATAAAAAGTGAGTTGTTTCACTTATATAAGTGAATCTTATATCTCATTTAATATTATAGTATTGTGCATGTTTTAGTTCAAGATGGTTCAAATTTTAAAATAAAATTTAAAGATTTTAATTAATTAATTTTGTTGTAAATTAGTTGGTCTTTTAACTTAACCGATTAAGCTAAATCATTTTCAGTTTGACTGATTCACTAGTTTAATCACGATTTTAGCTGTTTTATCAAAATATATTACTTAGATTTGTTTGATTTGAAATAAACTAAGATTAACCTTATTAAAAATTAAATGGCTGAGATTGCTTAATTAAAAACGAACTTCCCGTCAAAACAAC
Organism: Camellia granthamiana; assembly: GCA_036172215.1. Taxonomy (NCBI): domain Eukaryota; kingdom Viridiplantae; phylum Streptophyta; class Magnoliopsida; order Ericales; family Theaceae; genus Camellia; species Camellia granthamiana. The sequence continues at coordinate 29,443,486 of CM069914.1, forward strand.
TGTTAACTTTTATTTTACAATCCCACATCAGGAAAAAAAGAAAAAAATAAGGTGTTTCACTATATAAATCTTATACTTCCATTTAATATTGTAGTATTATGTATATTTCAGTTCAAGACGGTTTAAATTTTAAAATTAAAATAAAATTTAAAAGTTTTAATTAATTAATTTTTATATAAGTTGGTTGGTCCTTTAACCGAGCCAATAGGGTGAACCATTTTCGATTTTACTGATTCGCTGGTTTAACTATAATTTTAGCAATTTTATCAAAATATATTGGTTAAATTTGTTTGATTCAAAATAAATTAAAGATTGACCTCATTAAATATTAAACGGCTAAGATTGCTTGATTCGAAATAAACTTTCCGCCCAAGCAGTTGTTAACTTTTAAACAATTAAGAAAATCTACACATCGAGAAAAGAAGGAAAAAGTAAATTGTTTCGCTTACATAAACTGAATCTTATACTCTCATTTATATAAGCAAAATAAAATTTTTAGTGAAAAGCCTTATGATCAATATCTCATACTAATTTTTTTTTTTTATTAATTTTAAACGTTTAAGAAAATTCCGATTGTTTAGTTTTCATTTAACTTTTATTTTACATAATATAAAAAAATTAAATATAATTATCATATTTTTATTAAATAATATATTATTTTATCTCGTGTATAGGCACGAGTGACATACTAGTATATATATAATGGATCGAAAACATACAAGATTCCAAATATAAGGGTTTCATTTCCCAACCATTCGCTACCTCATAAATTACTTGCGTAAAATTGGTGAAGTTGGGACTTTAATTTATTTTAGGGTTTTCGTTGAAATTCCCTAAAAATATTCATTTTGAGAGACCTAGTTATAGCTTGAAAACATATAATTCCTAATTATTGCATATGACTTGGGTTTTAGAAATCTGATATGAATTATGTCGAACAATACGATTCACATATTTCAACTTACACTAATAGAAAGAATGCATAATTAATCAAATAAAATGGAAAAATAGTGTGAGATTTTATATGAATGTGAACCCATCCTTAACTGAATTTAATCTTTGCCTTTCAATGCATTTTTTGTGAACGATTCGACATTGTGCGTGACATTCAATTCAATATTCTGCTTATATGAAAGAAAGTCATATAACAAGTTATTAACAGGTATAAGAATTTTTTATTTTTAAACTATGGAAAGAAATTATACTTCTAAACTATTTTATTATCCAAAAACAAAGCAACACAATAGAGAGAGGTAAAAAAAACTTTGAGTTATTTGTTGAAACCATAACTAACTTGGCTAGCTCGGTTGATTATGCTATTGTAGACTCTCAATTAAAAATTAGGATATCAATCATTATCAAATGTAAAAATTAATTATCTTTTCTTATTAGATTTTTTCTTTTTCTTTTTTTTTTTTTCTTTTTTTTTGGTTATATTTCATGATGGGGCCCATACTACACCAAGATGTGGATGAATACAATGCTGCAACTTTATATTTCGTACATTTTTTTTTGTAAAAATAAAATAATGTTTATAAAACATTATTCATCATATTTTGTTGAGATTTCAAATTTATGTTTTGTTTTTATTTCAAAAAGTATGTATTAAATTAATGAAAAATAAACACTAAAAAAAATTCAAAATTTTAAAAATTATTTTCGCCAACTTTACATCTTGTGAATGAATACAATGTTACCAACATTACATTTAAAAATTTTAATGTTTACAAAATTTTTATTTTTTATTATAATATATATATATTTGAAATGAAGGGGAGGTCAAAAAGTATGAGACAATGTAACTGAGCCTCGTTTGGGAACCAGTCCATTTAGCCAAAAAGCAAAAAAGTTATTAAAAAAGTCAAAAAGTCAACAACTCATATCAAAAAGTCAAAGATTCTCTTTTCTCTCTACTTTTTGCACATCTTTCGTAAAAAGTCAAAAAGTCATCCCAAACATACTAATTTTTTTTAGCTCATATTTTAGCTAAATAGTCAAAAAATTACTAAATTAGCTTGTTTCCAAACGAGGCCTGAGAAGTTTATTATCACCTTGCTGGGAAAAGATAATATATAGAAAAAGTGAGTGAGCTCTAAAATAATTGTGGATTCGAAAATGATCGAGAGCTCGACTCTGTGGCTCGAAACGGGGCTCGAATTCGCGAAGACAGACAGACAGAGAGAACGGAGAAAAGAGGAAGAGGGAAGAGGGGAGAGAAGATAGGAAGAAGAGAGGAGAAGAGAAAGAGGAGGAGAGAGAGAGAGAGAGAGAGAAGAGAGGGGAAGAGGGCTGCGAGCTCGCCGTCGCAGCTCGTTGCCTTGCCGCCCTCGCCGATCGTCGCACCACCGCCACCGCCTCGCCGATCGTCGCAGCCCCCTCCTGTCCAGTTCGTCGCAGCAGCTCGCCCCTCCTCCTCCAGCCGATTTTTATGGCCCCCTCCCCTCCCTCCTTCCTCCTCCTCCCGATCTTCTTCTCCACCCTCCTCCTCCTCCCTTCTCTTCTCCTTCTCTTCTTCTCACCTTTCTTCTTCTTCTTCTTCGATCTACAACAACGCAGGAACAAAAAAAACAAAAAAAAAAAACGACACCAAAACGACGTCGTTTTGGTGTCGAGCCAAACATCGAGCCATGAAATTCGAGCTACGTAGCATGGTCGTTGTGGATTCCACTTTGTCATATTGTTGGCCCTTTACTGAAGTGCAACTCCAACAAAAAAATGGATTTTCAGGATCCATGAAATCCTTCATCAAATATGGTCCACAAACCACAACATAAGGTGAGGTGGAACAAAAAAATAATATGCTTTTTTTGATTGACATGATGAAAGCATCATCCATTAGGAATCTACCAACCTCAATGCTTGGAATTTGATTGTGCCACAAGCACAATCACAAGCACAATAAAAGAATTCTCTATATCTTCACATGGACCACCCTGTAATTTCACTGGAGGGTTGTCATTGATGTGGATGCCTCTAAATGTCTATTAATTTTGTTTTCAAAATACATATATTTATTAGCGGAATTACACTATCATGATGTCAGTGAAAAATAATTACAAAAAATAGAAAATATATTATAAATATTAATAATTATAATTATAAATTTTTTATTTTTTGGTAAATAATTTTGCTACCCCTATTTATTATCAAGGTACAATATTTACAATGTATATGATGAGTATGGAGATAAATTTAGGCCTCGTTTGAAAACATACTTTTTTTTTGTAATTTTTTAGCTAAAATATGATGTAAAAAAAAAATTAATATGCTTGGGATGACTTTTTAATTTTTTATGAAAAGATATGCAAAAAGTAAAGAGAAAATAAAATTTTTGACTTTTTAATATAGATTATTGGCTTTTTAGTTTTTTTTTTAATGACTTTTTTATTTTTAGGCTAAAAAGTGATATTTCCAAACGAGGCCTTAGTGTACTGAAAGACTCCTCAATGATGTAGCAATTTTTTTTATTTTTTCTTTTTTTTTTTTGGGTCATATAAGTCAAGTCAAGTCAAATCGCGTAGTAGATTGTTCAAATTTAATTTATAAACTTGGGATTATTACGTCCCAGTGATGTCAGGAAAAAAATATAAATTTATAAAAAAATTTACAAAGTTAATTATTAATATATATAAAGTTTTCCATAGATTTGATTTTTATTTCTTTTTTTTTTTTTTTTTGAAAAGTTACCCTATTGTGTAATTTTCCCTATAAATTTTTTTTGGGGTGAATAATTTTCCCTATAAATTTAACGAGTTTCAAAATATATTTAAACTTAAATGTTTACCTTTTAGTCTCTCAAACAAATTATCGAGTCAATAACAAGTCAAGCTTGAATAATTTTGTTTTCATAGTGTATATGAGTTTACTAGCCTAGAGTAGTATATATTTAAACTTAAATGTTTACCTTTTAGTCTCTCAAACAAATTATCGAGTCAATAACAAGTCAAGCTTGAATAATTTTGTTTTTATAGTGTATATGAGTTTACTAGCCTAGAGTAGTAGGTATTCTAAATTAACAAACTTTAAAATGTACTCTAGTTTAATTTGTTTACATAATGAACCTAACTTGGTTCGTTTTGCAACCCTAAATAAAGGATAGGTGAAAGGAATTACGAGACTCGAACCTGGATATTGAGCTTGTTTGGCATCTAAAAATCTAGTGCTTAGAACATTTTAAGTGGACTCTCATTTTGACTATATTATTGGAGGACTCTTTCTAAATTTACAGACACTTATTACATAAAATGAAACCTATTTTTATTATTATTATTATTATTATTTTATATGTAACACACTTTAATCCGCAGATTTAAAGAATTCATTAAAGCACTGTTGACCCTTACTCAATAATGCAAGTAATTTATTTTGAATGGGAATTCTCTTAAGCTGGCTGTAAATGTGATTCAAAATCATCTTTTTTTTTATACAAATATTTTACTGAATGTGTCCTAAAAATGACAGTTCGAAACATTGAGATTGGCTCTAAAATTGGCCCACCAAGTCCAAATGCACTCTCAAATTGGATGATTAACTTCTTCTTTTTTAAGATTGTAGAATGTCAATTTTTGTTAGCAAAAATAAATTCACTACTCCATTAACTTGAATCACAGATCTTCTTTTCATCACACCCTATTATTATTATTATTATTATTATTATCTTGTAATGATGTAAGTGAAAATTGGGTTGCCGACAAGGGAATGGTACTTTGGGGTGCAAAGCCAGTCATATTGGTTGGGTTAGTTGGAACATCATTAGTCGCTTGCAATACCACAGGAGTCCAATAAAAAGCTTGATAATAAAGTGCGTAAATGAAAATATTATTAGGTGTTTCATAGTATCACATAATTTTGTTATTAGTTAATTATGAATTATCATACTTTTTACTGTTCTCTTATATTTTAACACAAAATTATAGGCCCTCACTTCTTTTACTAATTATAATCTTTCTAAAGCACCACCGGTCCACTTATTAACCCCATAATAATGGCAGTTCAAACATATTATGTGACAAATGTTAGACCATAATCATGTTATTTGGCACAGAGAGAAGTTATTTGATAATATTGTTCAAACACCAATCATGTTATGACATCTGTCTTATTATTTTTTAAACCAACACAAAAATAGTGAGACTCACTATTTTAATCAATAAAATTTAAGTTCTAAGAAAAATGCTTCAGAACTTGGAATTTTTTAGGCTCGAGTGGCCCGAATTCAAAACCACGTTGTTTTGATTTTTTTTTTTTTTTTTTTTTCCTTCTCTTTTATCTCTGAAACAAGAAGAAGAAGGAAGAGAGAATAGAGAAGTGAGTAGAACGAGAGAAGAGGCAATGGCGGCACGACGGAGGCGATAGCGCGACGATGATGGTACGACGGTGGGCATGATGGTGAGGGGGTCTCTTCCTCCCTCTTCTCTCAACAGATCTATGTGTGTATACACACAAATCTCTATGTGTATACACACATAGATTTGTCTTTGCTCTATCTCTTTTTTCTCCTCTCTTCAATTGTTGTGGGTTTGTTTTTTATTTTTGATTTGGTTTTGATTTGTGTCTCTGTTTTGATTTGTTTTTGGATTTGGTGGTTTGTTTTTTCTAATTTTTTTGATTTTGATTTTTTGATTTAGATTTTGATTTTTTCGAAGAGCAAAACAGAGTAGAGCAGATCAAAGAAAGAAGAAGAGAGGAGGAGGAGGGAAAAAAAAAAAAAAAAAAAAGTGCCAAAACAACGTCATTTTGATATCTCGAGCTATTCAGACCACAACGAATTTGGGCTATGTATCGGGACTGTAAGTTCTAACATCACACATACTTGGTCGAGGGCAAAATATAATTTTCGAATTTGTAATGGGTCAAATGTCCCATCAATGGGCCTCCATTTGTTGCAAATTAGATTAGGAGTTGGACTTGGAGTGAAGAGCCCTTTCAACAAATTCTGGATTTGGCCATCATTTGATATTATTATCGCAATTTTAGTGTTGAAAAAATAGTAAGACATTTTTAATGGTAAATCAATAGATGATTCAAATATTTAACCACGTAAATATAGGTAATTTAAAAAATTAACGATTCCATTGTGTAGAATTCAAGATTTCAAGAAAGTAAAAATAAAAATTATTATTATTTTCTTTTTCTTTTTTTTTTTTTGGATGTTCTCGTTTTGACTGTCATCAATCTTTAAAAAAAAAATTATTATTATTTTTCTAATAGTATAGATAAAGAAATTTTCTTCACATTTTAAAATAAAAATAGTCACTTAAATTGTTTGGTTATGTATTTAACCTATTTAACTTAGTTAGAAACATGGGATTTTTTTTTTTTAAAGATCCCTAATATTACAATTTTAGGAGATAAAGGGCATTCCAAACTTTCATACTACATCACGTCCCTCAAAAACATGCACCTCTTCCCTCTAAAATTATTAGACCAAAATATCCTTGCATTTTACATTCAAACGTTTTTCATTTTTTGAAAATTTTCAAAACTTAAAAATTCAATAAATTTTGATTTAGATGTACATTTTCAACAAAAATTATATTTTTTTGAATGCCCTCGTCAAGATCTATCAAATAAGATCTATATTGAATATGAAATTTAGGGGAAAAAAATTGACAAAATTTCACTGAGTTAGAAATCAACATGAAAGTAAGGCTTTGTTTGGTAGAGCTTTGGAACTTTAGTTCTACCCTTTGGTTTACACGTGATGTTTGTTTACAATTTTCAAAAATTAATTTCACACTCACTTTTGAAAACTCTGTCCAAGGCAAGAAAATTTGGACTAACCGATCGTCCTCCAAGATGTTCGGCCGGTTGACCAGAACAATACATTTTTTTTTTTTTTAACAATTGCCACCTGTTATTTTTTATATTTTAAATATAAAAAAAATGCAAAAATTTTTCAAATTTTTTATGAGCTTTGAATAAAATTATCATAATTTCAAAACTCACAAACTCAAAATGCAGCTCTCATTCTCAAATCATATTTAGAAAACTCTACCAAACGCTACCTAAATTTCTCTGAATACATTTACGTAGCAATTTTAGAGAAAATCAATATACAAGTAAATTTCTCTGACTACATTTGAAAACAAATTTCAGAGAAAATCAAATGTGTAGAGAAAATCAACATGCAAGTTAATTTCTCTTACTACATTTACAAAGAAATTTCAAAGAAAAATGCGTTAGAAAAAAAAATCAACACGCAAGTAAATTTCTCTGACTAAATTTGCAGAGAAAATTCAAAGAAAATCAACATGACAGAGAAATTTCAGATATAGGTCCAATGAAATTTCATATTGCATGTGTGCGATGGCCAAAGAAGATCAATCTTACAGAGAAATTCTAGATATAGGTTTAAGTGAAATTTCTTTGGTATAAGTCCAGTGAAATTTCAAAAAAAAATCTCATCACGAATAAAATTCTCTGGTACAAGACTAGAGAAATTTCAGCTATATCTAGTGAAATTTCTCTGGTATAAGTCCAAAGAAATTTTAGCAAGTCCACCAAATTCTCTAGTATAGGTCCAGAGAAATTTCTAGTATAGGTCCAAAGAAATTTCAGCAAGTCCTTCAAATTTTCTGGTATAAGTCCAAAGAAAATTACCTGGTATAGGTCCAGTGAAATTTCTATGATATAGATCCAAAGAAATTTTAGCAGATCCTCCAAATTCTCTGGTATAGGTCCAAAGAAAATTACCTGGTATAGGTTTAGTGAAATTTCTATGGTATAAGTCTAGAGAAATCTCAGCAAGTTCTCCAAATTCCTCAAGATCCGTGAGTTTATTGTTGTCTATGATCACCCACTCTTTATTCTTCAACAAATAGATCAAGAACTCATCCTCATGGTAGTGGTCAAGGTCAACGGGGCAGACATGGCCGCAAAGGCAGCGGAGGGGGTTCGAAACTTGGCGTCAAAGACATTAACAAGTTCAACGGTGATGAAACGGTCGTCAGAATGGAATGAGGTGGAGGTAGCGATGTTGAAGAATGAGGAGATGGTAGATTTGGGTTCTAGGGTTTTGAAAGAGAAGATTGTGAGGTGGTGGAGAGATCCAAATCTATAAAGAGAAAGAAAATAGAAGATAAATAAAAAGATGATCCCGGAGTGGGAACTGGCGGCGGTAATGAAGTGGCCGTCAGAGTAGAAGGAGATAGAGGTAGAGGTATGGGAGAGTGAGAAGATGGTGGATTTGGGTTTTAGGGTTTAGGAAGAGAGAGATCAGAGAAATGGATGAGAGATAGAAGAGAGACCCAAATATGTATAGAGAATAAGAGACTCAAATATGTAGAGAGAGAAGAAAGATGAGTGAGGGTAAAGTTGATATTTTTTTTAATAAAATAAAAGTAATGGACGTGAGGGACTTATCAAACATAAAAAATTAAAAATTAAAAATTATGAACCTCTTCTACTATCCAAAATTAGAGAGGAATGTTAGACTAATTTTTTCCAAAAAAAAAAAAAATTTAAAATTTAGATGGGCCAAACAAATTCTGATTATGCCACAAAGTCGGGGATTCCATTTGCACCCAAAAAATTATTACGTACGCTCAATTTCTCAATATACTTTATTAAATTATTTAGGGTTACTATTTACTCTCAATATAACTATTTTTTATTTTTTTATTTTTTTATTTTTTTGGTCAAATTGCCTTTAAGATACATTCAATAATAAACAAATCAAAAATCTTAAATTTCACCACTTTGAAAAATGGGTTGATCAATGGAACTATAAGTCTGACCCACTTCCCGTTGAAACCAAGAAGAGCAGCAAATTTGAGAAGAAAATGGGAGAAGGGTTCGGGAAGATGAAAACGATGGCATCCACAGAGATGAAGGAAAATTGACCACCGTAGGATTTCAATGGATTGTATCATAAGACCACCCAAAAATGTTATATATATACACGTACATATGATATAGAGAGAGACATATTTGTATCGCTACCTTTGTAAATTTTTGTTGAGTTTCATTATTTTCTCTTCTATTTGTTGATTGATTGTAGAATAAAAACTTTCTTGTTAATATATATATAATAAAACAGGATGGTTTTTGAATTTGTCCTACACACATTCGTCTTACTAGGACATTTAGACGGTTCAAATCTGTTTAAATTATAAAACAATGTCTGAGATATATTTTCCAAAAAATATCCTACATGTACATTTTCTATTTTCCTGCTTCTCTCTTACTTTTTCATTTAATCACCCATCATTCCATCATCCCATGTGTACGAGCACGAAATAATCTTCTCGTATAATCTTGTTGATCAAGTTTGCACTCCTCCAAACGTTGTCGCTTTACTACCTGAAAACACAAACGTGAGCTAGCCGGCGGTTGTGTGCCGGAAACCTCTCCGATGCCTAAGTCAGTAAATAGACAATAGACACAAAAGCTCTGTGTATTCTAAAGTAAGAATTGTGATATTTGTACATACATCCTGTCATGTGCTTTTATATATTCTACCTGGCACAATCCTAGTAGGATTCCAACTCTCCTTATAGGAACCCTCCTAGGAATCCTACACCCTACTCACTACCAACCAAGTGAGATGGTTTGCACAATCCTAGTAGGACTCTACTCTCCTTAGCAGAGTCCTTCTAGGAATCAAAAAGGTAATGCTCATCTTTCTTCACCCTTCTCACTGCCTACCCAAGGAACATGGTCTTACCACGGTAGCGTGACAACAGAACCGAGCTACCACAAGCCTTCGGACACACTCAGCTCGGCGCTTTCACAAGCAATGCTTAGCTCGGTCACTGTTCAACTACACCTCGGCTCGGAGTACATGGACCAAGCTAATTGCAGCTATTTCTTGACCAAGCTACCAAAAGCAAGGTCCAATCGCGAAGCCCTTTCACCAAGGCCCACAGATCGGTCCATCACAATGTCTGGGCCTAGCTCGGCCCTAGTTCTCAGGAAATCTCCCTCTCAATTGCCCCTTAATCCCATCTGTAACCCATGATTTGGGATTACTTGTTCCCAGCCAAGCTAATGGTCCAAACCTCCAGCCGAGCTTATTTATTACCGGGCTGCCAATTTGCCCAGTCAAAAAAACGTCTTGCCAACTGCTCTGCACGACTGAGTCGTTACCTATTTCCTTGGACATGTGGCTGGCTCTCACTAGTTAAGTATAGCTGTCATAGCCGCTTTCGTACTTCGAAAATTTGAACAGTCCCGCCCATTTGTGTGCTTTATACAAAAGAACCCCTATTTTGAAAAACACTCCCACTGTTCATCTTCTCTCTCCTGTGCTCACGCCCATAGCATCTGCAAAACTTGTGTGCTAGCAAGCATCCTTACTGTGTTGATCTTCGATCTCTCATTTTGCAACTGTAAGCGGCTCAATCCTTTCTTTTTCTTTGTTTACTCCATGAGCATGTATAGCATAGAAATATATATATACATGTGTTTATATACACTAAAATGTTAAGCTAATACCATAAACCCACAACCTTATGCTCGAACTCAAAAGCACACCCACTGGATTCAAAAAAAACATGAAGTTTAATCCAGAATCGTGCTGTAACCGAACTAGGTATTTGTTTTAGGTGACTTGTAGTCTTAATCATGACCGAACTAAGAGAGTGGATACAACCCTGCATACTAACCTCTAACCGAGCTAAAGGCCTCGTGCTGGCCCTTCTATACTATCGAACTGAAAACTCCCTGTCATTCAGATGAACCGAGCTAAGCCTTTACAATTCTTTACTAAATTAACTGTTTACTTAGTTCGGTCCAGCTGTCTGGGCATAACACTTCTTATTTCCACTTTGCAAACTTGACTAGGTTGGACAGGCACGCCTTTGCACCCTACCCCTAGGCAGCTTTGCTCAACCAAGCCAACCAAAGCCCCAGTCGCACCGAGCTAGGCTTAAATTATTTACAACCTTAAGTTAACATTGGCAAATACCGATTTCTAGTAGACTCTCTTGGGGCCATAGCCGAGTTTCGAAAGGACTATCAAATTCCAGATGACGTTCATCTTTCCCTAGCCAAACTAGAACAACACCCTGGGGCAAACTGGGCTTTGTCCCGTTTACCGTGATATCAATTGTTGAAGCCGGCCTTCGGTTTCCCATTCAACTGTTCATATGCGAATTCCTTAGGCAAACAAGACTCTGCCCTACCCAACTTTCCACAAACAGTTATAGGATAATAAATGGCATCGCTGAGCTAAACCGTTGGCTCGGCCTCAACCTCGGATTGGCCGGCCAAAATGACGATGGTTGGGTATATTACCTCATAGTAAGAAGAGGCCGAGAAAAGATTATAAAAAATACACCGGACAAAGACTTAAACAACGATGATTTTTTCTAGGTCTCGGGCAATTTTGAAGACCAGAAGCCCAAATTTTCGAACTACAACATAAATTGGAATAAGGAGACTGCTGGTAAGGATACCTCGGTTCTCTTTTTGTTTTTCTATTCCAGGCTATAAATTTACACCGTGCTAACCACTGTCTTATCCTTCTTCTGTGCAGATCTAACCCAGCTAAAATCACAGTACCAGTACGCCAACTAAGACGCCCTTCGCGCCGCACTTCGGTACCGTCACCGGGGTTAGGCTGAGCTGCTGAACTTCGAACCAACATACAGATATAGCGGAAGAAGGAAGACAAGGGTAATTGACTTCCTTCTCGAACCATCACCAGAACCAGATCTAACTCTTCCCCAAATCAACCTCATTCCCTTAACTGAAGAACAAGAAATGGCAAAGCGCCGAGCTGTTCGAGCCTTGATCATCGAAACAACATCAACTCCAGCCGGTGGGGTTCAAACCAAGACACCACAAGCCGATCAAACACACAAGGCTGTGGTGGCCCTCCCAACAGCCGAGGCCTTGTTATCCCGGCCGAGCAAGCGTGCTCGCACTTCCTCAATCGAGCCACAACACCTTGTCGATGAAGATGACACCGTGCTCCCTCAGACCATGCTACCGAGCCAGAACCCGTGCGTTCTGACCGGGCTAGCCCTTCAGAGTGGGTACCAAAAATGACTTATAAGAACCGAGCCATATCGAACATAGACTCAGTGGTTACAGATAAAGACCACATGCTTGCCTTCAACCTTGCTAAAAGCGTGTGTTTGCCACCAGACATGGAACATCACGACCACTTAACCAAACTGAAGGCCATCCACTCGGCCACCAAGTCGATGGTGCTGGTAAGTGCTCTACTCTATTCGTTTTTTCCATTTTACATTGACGGTTTGCTCAGTTTTAGTCATGATTGCTCTCTTTCTTTCTGTAGCCCATGCAAAAGAACCACGTTGCCCATAAGCGCATGCTGGAGCTGCGCAAGACAGCGCAGTTGGCCATGGCAGACGCCAACACTAAGATGACTGAGCTGAAAAAAGCCAGGCAAAAAAATGACCGAGCTTGAATCTAAAGTCGCCCGACTCACCGAGCTAGTCAACTCGGCAGAAGCAAACAAGCAGAAGGCTTTAGCCGAAAAGAAAGACCGCTATTTGCGCGAGCTGACCAAGCTCGAGAAGAAAAAGGATGCTGAGATAGCCAAGCTAAAAAAGAGCGCAAAAGACACTGAGGACCGCGGCTACAAAAAGGGAAAGGCCACGTATGGCTTGCAGTGCGAAGCTACAAAAGACATCTTTTTGAAATGCGGCTGGAAGGCAGCTGTTGCAAAGCTCGGTCTGGGCCCAGAAACCAAAGTCTTTTAGAACCCTCCCCCTCACTTTATCCCAACTTATATAGCGGATTATGCCAACACTATCCAATAGAAGCTTCTCCAAGAGGGGGAGGAGGAAGAAGGATCACCTGATCCAAACAATGCCCAGGCTGCTAGCCATGATCGCGGTCTCCAAACCAGTCAGGCAACTCGAGTGGAGCCATTGGTGTCAAGCACGATTGATGATGCGCCTCTGACCGACGTACTTGCTAGAACCGGGCTACCAAGTGGCGAAGCTCGGGTTGTCCTTGATGCTGATTTGGACGACCTTTTTGCTTGATCTTGTTTTTCCTCTTTTAATGCTAACTTTTTTAAAGAATTTGTAACCGGGCTTAAACCCCTCCTCTTGTAATGCATATTTTCAAATGGAATGAAATCTGCTCTTTTTTCTTTAACTGTTTGTTTGGTTATACTCTTATTTGTAATTGTCTTTTAACTTTAATTGCATGAGGCTTCAACTCTTTGCTCGGTTTCTCATATCATAATTTTAATGGCCGACATATCCATTTCGATCCATTTAAAAGTGTAATCTGTTTTACTATGTGGTGGTCATACCTGCCAACCCTCTTCAGCCTAGATCCTTATCTCGGCTGAAGTGAACTAAATGTTGGTTATTCCTGCCAACCTTCTTCAGCCTAAATCCTTATCTCGGCTGAAAAGAGCTAAATGTTGGTTATTCCTGCCAACCTTCTTCAGCCTAGATTCTTATCTCGGCTGATGAGAGCTAAATGTTGGTCATACCTGCCAACCTTCTTCAGCCTAGATCCTTATCTCGGCTGAAGAGAGCTAAGTATTGGTCATACCTGCCAACCTTCTTCAGCCTAGATCCTTATCTCAGCTGAAGAGAGCTAAGTGTTAGTTATTCCTGCCAACCTTCTTCAGCTTAGATACTTATCTCGGTTGAAGAGAGCTAAATGTTGGTTGTTCCTGCCAACCTTCTTCAGCCTAGATCCTTATCTCGCTGAAGAGAGCTAAGTGTTAGTCATACCTGCCAACCTTCTTCAGCCTAGATCTTTATCTCGGCTAAAGAGAGCTAAGTGTTGTTTATTCCTGCCAACCTTCTCAGTCTAGATCCTTATCTCGGCTGAAGAGAGCTAAATGTTGGTTATTCCTGCCAACCTTCTTCAGCCTAGATCCTTATCTCGGCTGAAGAGTGTCTGGTCATTCCTGCCAAACTTTTTGATTGCCCCTTTGCTGGGCAATGACTGAAAACAACTTTTACAGTAGAAAGAATTATGCTAAAAAAAAAACTACTTGTTTTATTTGAAAAAGGGAAAAAAAATTACAAGTATTTTGAGAAAAAGCTAAAAATAAAATAATTTGAGATTGGTAGTGTTCCATGGCCTAGGAATGGCCTTGTTGTCTCTATCTTCCAAGTGATATGCCTGTTTTCCTGCTAAACCAACCACTTTGTATGGTCCTTTCCAGTTAGGTCCTAACTTACCATCTCTAGGTACCAAAGTCTTGCCCATTACTTTGCGTAATACTCAATCCCCAATCTTGAATTGCCTCGAATGCATTGTTTTGTTATATTTTCTTGATAACTCCTGCTAGTATGAGGCGATGTGGACTAGAGCTCTTTCCCTTCTCTCTTCTACAAGGTCGAGTTCCAAGGTTATGGCTTCTTCATTCAAGTTTGGGTCAAAATTTTCACTTCTAATAGTGGGGAGACCTACTTCCAGTGGGATTACTGCCTCCATGCCATAAGCTAAGGAAAAAGGTATTTTTTCAGTTGACCGCCGAGGTGTGGTACGGTAAGCCCATAAAACATAAGGAAGCTCCTCAGCCCATTTGCCTTTTGCTCTCTCCAACCTTTTCTTCAAGCCATCTAAGACGACTTTGTTTGATGCTTCTGCCTGGCCATTTGCTTGAGGGTATGCTGGTGTAGAGTTGTAGAACTCTATTCTTGTATTCCTCGCAAAAGCCCCTGAAGATTTTACCATCGAACTGAGTGCCATTGTCAGATATTAGAGCCTTGGGTATGCCGAATCGAGTTATGATATTCTGCCAGACGAACGTCTTAACATCTTTCTCCTTTATTGATGCAAGTGCTTCAGCCTCCACCCACTTTGTGAAGTAGTCTATTGCTGCGAAAAAGAACTTTCTATTGCCGGGTGCTGTTGGAAGTGGTTCCACTATGTCCAGGTCCCACATTGCGAAGGGCCATAGGCTAGTTAATGGTAGAAGCTCTCTGGTTGGTTGATGTATTTGGTGTGCGAACTTATGACATTTCTCACACCTCTTGACATATTTCTCTAAATCTGTTTGCATGTACGGCCATCAATATCATTGTGAAATTGCTCTGTAAGCCAATGATCTTCCCTCTTGGTGGATTTCGCATACGCCTTCATGTATCTCGAACAAAAATGCTTCGACCTTGCTAGGATGGACACATTTCAAGTAAGGTCCTATAAAGGATTTTTTGTATAATGCCAATGATGGAGAGAGCCAAAATCGCTGTGATTTTGCTCTAATTTTGTTGGCCTCTTTCTTTTCTTCAAGCAAGATGCCGTCTTTTAAAAACACTATGATGGGGTCCATCCATGAAAGGCCTAGTTCGGCACAATATACCTCAGCTACTTCGGGTTCTTCAATGCTTGGTCTAAGTAGGAAGTCGGTCAGTAATGGGTGTGGGATAGATGTATCTGCCATTAAAGCAAAACCTGTCAGCTCGTCTGCTCTATTGTTCTCTTCTCGGCCAATTTGCTCTATCCGAACTACTTCAAACTTCATGATCTCCTTTCTGACTAACTCCTGGTACTTAGCCATCCTCTCATCTTTTGCCTCGTAGTCGCCTGAAATCTGGTTTACTACCAACTGGGAGTCACTGTAAACCATTAACTCGGTGGCCTTCATGAAAAGTGCTGATTTTAAGCCTGCTAACAGTGCTTCATACTCTGCCTCATTGTTGGATGCTGGGAAGCCAAGGTTGACTGCCTGTTCAATTATCAGGCCATCTAGTGAGATAAGGACTATGCCGAGTCCAGTACCGTGCCTATTGGATGCTCCATCCACGAAGAGCTTCCACATCTCTCCTGTGAATAGCTTCCAGCAAGTAGAGGGATCAGATGATGTCTTGGGATCATGGGTGTTGCTGATATTCTCTTCTAAGTCTATGTCTGCTGTTGGGGTTTCGTCCTCGCTGTTTGACTACTTCAAGTCTTCACTTTTTGATGAGTCCTCACTGGGAATAGCATGGTTTGCCCCTTTCTTCATGTCTTTAATCCTGTAAGGCTTGCAATGTGGCTGGGCATCTTGCATTAGAGGCTGCGCAATTCCTGTGGCATTCTCCCCCCCCCCCCCAACATCGGTTGCATTGGTCAAATCGACCAGGCAGATGTAATGACTTCCTGGTGTGAACTCAACCACAAAGTCTGTTAAGGCTTAGGCTTTTATTGCGGTTCTGGGTTGAAACTTGATATCGAACTACCCCAACTCAACTGCCCATTTTAAGATTCGCCCAGAAAAATCTGCCATCTCAAACAAGGCTTTTAAGGGAAAAGCCGTTAGGACGATCACAGTGTAGGCATGGAAATAGTGCGACAACTTTCTTGAGGCCATCATTACAGCTAAGGGCAGTTTCTCCAACGGTAGGTACCTGGTTTCAACGCCTAGCAAAGTTTTGCTAACATAAAAGATAGGCAGATATTGGATTCCTTTCGCTCTGACCAACACTGCACTTACTGCATGTTGTGAAACCGCTAAGTACAAAAAGAGCTCTTCTTCTAGCACCGGGGATACTAACGATGGAGGTGAGGTCATGTAGTCTTTCAAGCTTTCTAGGGCGCGATCGCATTCCTCATCCCACTCAAATTTGGCCTTCAATGCTTGGAAGAATGGTCGACATCTGTCCGACGACCAACTTATGAACCTGTTGAGTGCAGCTGCTAGGCCAGTGAGATGCTGTACCTCTTTGACTGTGTTTGGCCTCTTGAGATCTTGGATTGCTTTGATCTGAGAGGAATCAGCTTCTATACCTCGATTGGTCACTAGAAAGCCTAGGAATTTGCCTGATCCTACACCGAATGCGCACTTAGATGAGTTTAGACGTAACTTGTGGACTTCAAAATCTGAAACATTTCATCTAGGTCTTTGAGATGGTCCTTCTCATCCTTGCTCTTGACCACCATGTCATCTATGTAAGCCTCCATTGTTCTGCCTAACAATGGTTCAAATATTTTGGTGACCATCCGTTGGAATGTAGCCCATGCCTTCTTTAGGCCAAACGGCATGACCTTGTAACAGTACAATCCTCTAGGTGTTGTAAATGATGTAACCTCCTGGTCTGGTTCATACATAGCGATCTGATGGTAATCTCGATACGCATCAAAGAAGCTAAGTTGGTTAAGTCCTGCCGTTAGGTCCACCAGTTGGTCTATTTGTGGTAGGGGAAAACTGTCCTTTGGGCATGCCTTGTTGACTGTTTTATAGTCCACACAAACATGCCATTTTTCGTTCTTCTTTGGCACTACTATAGTATTGGAGATCCACTTAGGATAGTGCACTTCTCTGATGGCTCCAGCCTCCATCAAGTTTCCCACTTCCTCTGCCACTATCTCAGCATGGTGGAGTGTCGATCTGCGAGTGTGCTGTATAATTGGTCTGGCAGTTGGGTGGACATTAAGTTGGTGGCAGATGAACTTTGGGTTAATGCTAGACATATCATACGGTGTCCAGGCGAACACTTTGATGTTACAGGTTAAAAACTCCATGACCTCTATTCTCTTAATGCTAAACAGAGACGAGCCGAGTAGAAAGAACTTTTCTGGGTTCTTTTCATCTATCCTTACCTCTACCAAGTCTTCTACTGCCTTCTGTTCAGCTGCTTTGCCGACATCTGCAAACAGTTCATTGCTTTCTGGTTCTTCCACCATCTGTACATACCCTTTTGCAGCCCAACTGCCATTTACTATGACGAAGCACTGCTTTGACATGATTTGGTCTCCCAAGACTTCTTCGATCGCTCCGGCTTCGTTGGTGAACCGCAATGCCTGATGGTAGGTTGAAGCCACCGATCGCATGGCATGCAACCATGCTCTCCCCAAGATTATGTTGTAAGTGGAAGGGACTTTCAACACCCAGAATTTCACTTGTTTTGTCATGGTTCCTGCTTTGACTGGGAGGATTATTTTGCCCACTGGCCATTCAGGCATTAAGTTGAAACCGACGAGAGGAGATGTCGCAGGTGCCAAGTCCTTGTCCTCCAATTTTAGTTGTTTGAAGGTCTCATATTACATTATCTCGCATGAGCTTCCCTGGTCAATCAGAATCCATTTGATGTCAAAATTCTTGACGTGTGAAGCGACCACCAGTGCATCATTGTGTGGGCAATGTAGCCTTGCTAGGTCCTTGTCTGAAAAGGATATGGCGTTCGTAGCCTCCGTTCTGCCCTTTTTGATGGTAGGTTGTGTACTTAATACCTCTCTCAAGTGCTCAGCCTTTTTTATCATCCCTCTAAGCTCACACACCCGCTCAGGTTCGACGATCCCATGTATAACATTGATTATGCCTTGGGGTGGACCGTCGATAGGCACCCCGTTCGGTCTGTTGAGGTCCTAGGGGGCTGGCTGCGTCCCCCCTTCTATATACTGGTCCAGGTGTCCAGCAGCCACCAACTCCTCCAGATGCTGCCTCAATGGTGTGCAATTTTCAGTTCAGTGCCCCTTCTCATCATGGAAGGTGCAACGGGACCTCTCATCATAGCCCCTTTGTGCTTCTCCCAACTTGGCAGGCCGTCGAACGAAGGGTTCATCACGTATTTCGCTAAGAATCTGGTAGATAGGTTTATTGAATACTATGGTGATGGCAGTGCAGACTCGTAACTTCCTTTTTTCTGGGTCTTCTCTGTTGGCTCACCTACCTCGCCCATTCCTGCTTGGTTGTTCTACCGTGTTGACTTTTGCTGTAGTCTTTTTATTTGGTATTGCTGCTGCGCCAGATTTTTCTTTAGCACGGGCGCTATCTTCCTCTACTCGGATATGTTAATGCACTCTCTCCATTAGAGCCTCCATCGTGAGGGGTGGCATCATTGTCATTGAGTCCCTCAACTTGTTATAGACTGGTAAACCCCGTTTGTATTGTGTGATGGCGAGATTTGTAGGACAATCTCCAATCTAGTTGAAAGTCTCCCAATAACGACTGTTGTAAGACCTCAATGTCTCCTTTTCGCTCATGTCAATGGAGAGTAGTTGGTCGATCTCTACGGGTGTTTTGGCATTCGTCCTGAATCTAGTCACGAACGCTTCTGCCAATTATGCCTATGAGGCTATGCTGCCTTCCGGCAGTCTTTCGAACCAAGTTAGGCCCAAGTCGTCCAGGCTGTATGGAAACAGGATACACATTAAAGCCTCATTTCGCCGGTATACTGGCATAACCTGGCAAAAGTGGCTTAAGTGCATGTAGGGGTCTGACTTCCCCTCATAAGTAGTGAATTTGGGCTGGTGGAAGCTTGAGGGCAGTGCTGCGTTCTCAATTGCCGGAACGAACGGTGAGCTTTGCAACCTTGCTAATGCTTTATCTGCTAGTTCTTAAGCAAGGAGCGGCATTGGCATCCCTACCTCGACACTCCCATTTGTCCTAGGGGCCAATTGCTGTAGGGTTGAGACTCTGCGAGGGTCGCAAGCCCTAGTGTCCTCCTTCCGACGGGCCCTCTCCTCTAGCACTAATCGCAGGTCCGCTGACCTAGGCAACTCTGTGTGCCTAGATGTCATTTCGTGCATGTGCGAGGGCCGATAGCTGCTTCCCTCTGTATATGACCTTTCAGTCCTCGTTCTCTCAAACCTGGAGTGACGAGTCTTGAAAGTCCTTGATTGAGTGTCACCTGTTCTAAGGCTCTTACTTTCTGCTTGTGATGGTGTGATATGTCTGTCACCATCTTCCGAGTGGTAAAGGGGCGTGTTGCCTTTGCGTCCCCCTTCTGTCGCCACCCCTTTTTCCTTGATCTGGCACTTCATGGTGTAGACACCCCATTTTTGACCGACCTTAAGACTCAGACGTCATCGATTGAGCGCTCGATGATGGCGCATGTTGTGCTCGTCCTGAGGTTTCGGAGTTTCGGCTGAGAGCCTTGCCTCTGGGCATCGGGACTCTTTGTGCTTTGACTCGGTCTGCGGACCAAGTTTGGTTTTCTCTTCCCGGAGGGAGGGAGAGGTCTTGTAGACCATCTCTCAGTGGTCGTAGGCTACTTTTCGTGGTCGTACGCCACTGTTCCCATTTGGAGGCTAGTTTTCGATTTTCGGAGCCGTCGGCCGTATGCCCCGGCTCGGGACCGCTTAACATTCTCCGTTTGGTATGGTTTTTGGAACACACCTTGTTTCCTCTGTCTAGAGGGACACTGTGGTCCGGGAGACCACTTTTGTGGTCATACGCCACTTTTTGTGCTCAACAGCCAGTTTTCGAGGCACCCGGCCGCGCGCTTTGCCTCCCGAACTCTTGTTTTGCATCCGTGTTGGTTCATTTTTGGCATGAACCTTGTTTTCCTTGTTTGGGAGGTGGTACAAGGGTGGGAGACCACATTTTCTCCTTGGAGACCACTTTTCCCCCGCCAGCCGGTTTTCTTGTCGGGAAACTGGTTTTCTTGATCTTTGGGCCACATTTACTGGTCTCCCACCACACCTTGGGCTTCCTTTCAGTGTGGAGACCACCAATACCCTTGGCCGACCACTTTTGTATCTGGGAGACCACTTGCCCTGGTAGGCCGACCAGGGAAAGTGGTCGGCCGACCACCTTTTCTGGTCGGCTGGTTTCCTCCTGTTTTGTCAGATTGTGTGGATGCCAGCTGTGCCAGCTGGAAAGCACAGACTGTATCCTCCATACACATGTATGGAGGATTTGCATCCAAGCTTTTAGCTTCTTGAGGAAGCTTTAGCTTCAAACCTCTATAAGAGAGGCCCTCCCTCTCCTTTGCACAGGTTCAGAAATTGGTTTAAGGCAAAAAACATATATCTCCCTATATATCTCTCTATTTTGGCTCAAAGTGTGTATTGTTCTTGACCTCTTGCACCACACCTCATAGCCATACACCTCCACCATTGATCTGAGGTTCTTGGAGGGTATTTTCAGAGGTTGAAGGGTTGGTTTTTGGTACCAAAACCTGCTGGTTTTGCTGAGCTTCAAGGGTAACTCATTTTTCCTCTTTTTAAGCTCTATCTTGATCATTCTCTTAGCCATACTTGCATGCATATTTAGGCTTTGTTGTCAACTAAAAAAAGCTTCATATTTAAGTGTTTTTCATGTTTGTTTAAGGCTCTTTTGGTGTTGAGGGTCATCTACCCTCTTGCATGCTCTATTTAGCCTTGTTTTGTGTCATGCCATGAGACCTTTGTGTTGATCTTTGCTTGGCCTTTTAGCCACTGAAATCCAGCGGATTTTTAATAGTTGGCATGTGGTTTTGAGGGCCTAAACCAAAGAGGGGAGACCCTCTCTCTTTTGGCCTTGTTTGTTTGCATTTTTGGCTTTCCAAAGAAGCACATACTCTCATACTTCCAAGGCTTGGTTTAGGCCCTTTTTGGTGACTTTTGGGACCTGCCTAGCCTCTGTCTATGGCTGGTTTGGTCACCTTGTGTTCGCCTCTTGCATGTGTAGAATAATCTCTTTCATGGCTTATCAAAGTAGCACCTCATTCTTGCATGTTTTGGTCATGTCTCAGTGGGTTTTTGGCCATCATTTGGCATGCCATGATTCTATTTTTGGCTGGTTTGGTAGCCTCTCATATGCTTCATATGCTTGTAGTGTAAATCATGGTTTACTAGCTTGAAATGCATGATGTTTTGGCCCTCTATTCTAGCATATTTTGGCCATGATCCAAACTGATTTTGTTCATATTTTGCGCTGCCTTAGCTCTGTTTTGAGGCCTCTTGGTCGAATGATGCTTCCCATGCATGCTTGTAGTGTAATGCTACTTATTAGCCTAACATGCTCTATACTTTTGATCATCATTCTAGCATGATTTTGGCCTAACTCAAAGAAGCTTTTACTCATATTTCAGAATGCTTAAGCTCTGTTTGCAGTGTTTTGGGTCATGCATGCATTGTTGTGTATGGTCATGGTTCAATCTAGCTTACTAGCTTTGTATATCGGGTCCACTAGCATGCATTGCTTAGGTTTTTGGCATGATTTAGCATCATTTATATCATGATGTCAGTGCATATTCCATGGCC
The DNA here is from genome assembly GCA_036172215.1 of Camellia granthamiana. NCBI lineage: Eukaryota > Viridiplantae > Streptophyta > Magnoliopsida > Ericales > Theaceae > Camellia > Camellia granthamiana. The sequence goes on from CM069914.1 coordinate 29,465,326, forward strand.
ATGCACTCACATTTGTCACTCCTTCCATGCATTGGAAGGTTTGTGCTTTAAGCCTTAAGAGTGAGCCATCATGTATGCATGTTTGCCTAAGCTCATGAGCTCCATTTCAGCATGTTCTTGACTCTTAATTTGGCATCATTAAGCTCTATCCAGAGCTGGTTTAGTGGTCTAAGCTTGGTATTGTATGCTCCTTGTGTATTGCTCTTGACTAGCCCTATGCTCTAGGTCTTCTAGCATGCCTCATTTGTGTTGTTTCATTGATTGGGCATCATTTAATACTCCATTTTAGAGTATGTAGCGCTGTCATATTCTTGTGCATGTCACTCTTTAATCGCGCTTAAGAGTTGTGCCTTTATGCTTTACTTTCGAGCCATGAGTTGAATGTGCATTTCATGCTCTTTGTGCCTAGGTTTTGTTGAGTTTTGGCCATTGATTTGGGTGTGGCTGAGGCCCATCCATTTTGGTTTAAGTCCATTTTGCATCGAGTATGCCATTGTAGTTCATAGCATTGAGTATGCCACGTTGTCGCATGATTGATCATTGCATTGTGCATGCCTTGTTCATCTCATTGTGTATATTAGTTCCATGTGCATTGTGTATGCTAGTGTCATGAGCATTGTGCATGCCATGTAGCTTGTAGCATTGTGTATCCTAATTGCATGTTGGCATGTTATCCCTTGCATGTTTGCATCACTTAGTGGCATTGCATTAGGACATGCCAGAGTTGCATTTGTGCATGCCATGTTTGTTGCATTGTGTTTGGGATAGGAGTTAGTCCGAACACGGGAAACGAGGGACGTCTCGTACTCAAAGTGACGAAACGTGCCTCGATTCCCGATCGCCGACATTCTTGACTACCCATGATGGAGTTGTTGGCTTTAGGTGCTTGTATGTGCATTCATTTCACATTGAGTCATGCAATTCGGCTCCTTGGCCATCATGCATCGAAATGCGTGATTGGTGGCCCGAGGGTCAAGGACTACACTCCCTTGAGCTTATGCAATGATGGGGAGAGTGGTCGTGCACACATGTGTTGCAAATACTTTGCCGTGCCTCTCTCTTTCCCTTTGTTGCAGAAAACCAGAAACCAGGAGAGGAAACTGGTCGGCCAACCAGATTTACTGGCAGGCCGACCACTTTTTTTGGTTTCCACCACAAAAGGTGGTCGGCAGTTGGTCTCCCATGCCTATAAGCTGGTCGGCAGCCTTCCCACAGATTCCCAGGGTGGAGTTTCAGCCTTCTGGAGCTTTGTGCAGTGTTCTGAGGTCAATTGCAAACAGAGGCAAGTTGGGGCGTCGCGAGGGATTTCCGAACAAGGCAATTCAAGCATGCATGCGTCCTTTGTCATTCAAAGCAGAGCTAAGGCAGCCCATATTCATTTAGTTTGTATGCTCATTTAGATTGCTTACTTAGTTAATGTTGTGTAATAAGTAGCTGTAACTTGTTATTCATTTCGTCGTGTAATAACTAGTTTAATTAGATTAGCTTGGATTAGCTAACTGGTTCTGTATTATTTATTCAGACCCTCCGTCGAGAGGGCGAATTTTGTAATAAGTGTGCGTGTGTGTGATGCATGTCTTCCAACCCCACGTCTTTCTCCCTTTTATTTACCAGCTTACGATGGTTAGTTTTAGGGCACGTTTCAATTAGCATCTTTATGCTCGCATGTTTGCATCCATTCATTTGTCTTATATGCACCGGGCTCGGCGCATCATACTAACTGCATTGTATTTCAATTCCAAGCTGAATACATGTTATTTGTAGTATCTCATATGCCATCTTAGAATAGCCAAGCCTATCTTAGTTGCATTTTGCATGTGTTGCATTAGCCATCTTAACATGAACTAGGATCATGCATTGATTACTAACTAGTTTCTGTTTTGGCTCGGAGTACTCAGTAAGTGTTTACGCTTTGGCATCCTTGCATGTGTGTGAGTGATTGCCATGATAGCATGCTTACCATGAGGCTAACTGCTTATGTGATATAACTGCCTGAATGCCTGTGGGTGAAGGTTGGATTATTTAAATTGGAACAATTCATCGATTGCGAGTTTTAAGCCCACTTGAGAGTGGCAAAACACCACATTTTCTAAAGCCCACTTGAGGATGGAAAAATCCGCATTTTAGCTTACTTGCGAGTAGCAAACCGCTTTCAAAAATGAGATGTTTTGTTCCAACTTAGGCGATTCAATCTATACTTGTATGCTGTATGCATCACATAGTAATTTTAGGTTAATAACCGGAATAAGAACACATGTGTTTTCAAAAACAAGATATCATGTTTAGTAGTGGCCAATCTTTGATTGGGCGAGCGGGGGTGCTCATTGCATGACCTTCCCCAATCGTACCCAAGTTCCCGAGCTGAGGCAACTTTGGTGATGACAGACATGTGGCCTTAGGCACGAGTCAGGATTTCCTAAATTCCCTCAAAACATAATATTTAGGTGGCGACTCTGTATCTGGCAAAGCAGTCCATGTTTGGCACTTCTTTCTAAAAATTAGTTTTTCAAAACGATTTGCCAGATTTGGACTCTTTGGTGATTTATCGATCTTGCATTGCACTTTGTGAGATTAGATTCAGAACCGTGACATTTGAGTCCGAGCTGTAGTAAGCCCAATGAACAAAACGAGATTTTCCCGGGACGTTCGGGCGCGTCTACACATGGTCTCCATGTCTGCCGCCATCCTTCTTATTAACTCGTCTTGCTCCCTCACGCGATCCTCCAGAACTTGAGGATCTAACCTTCGCCTCTATCTTTCAGGACTCTAAGAACAATGGGGACTAGTGCCCCTTCTCTCCCGTGTGTCCCTTCGGGAGTTCCGTTGCTGGGGTTCTAATTCTGCCATGGGTGAGATAGAAGGTAAACCTTCGTGCCTCTACCCCCCTCCGGGGTTTGCCCATCAATAGCAGATTGCGGTAAGTCCTCATCGTACGCCATTGATTTCAACTAGAGAGGAAAACTTGATTCAAAAGGTTTTGTTCTGTGTTGATTCCCACAGACGGCGCCAATTGTACGAGCATGAAATAATCTTCTCTTATAATCCTACTAATTAAGTTTGCACTCCTCCGAATGTCGTCGCTTTACTACCTGAAAACACAAACGTGAGCTAGTCGGCGGCTGTGTGCCGGAAACCTCTCTGATGCCTAAGTCAGCAAATAGACAATAGACACAAAAGCTCTGTGTATTCTAGAGTAAGAATTGTGATACCTGTACATACGTCCTGTCATGAGCTTTTATAGATTCTGGCGGGCACAATCCTAGTAGGATTCCAACTCTCCTTATAGGAACTCTCCTAGGAATCACACACCCTACTCACTACCAACCAAGTGAGATGGTTTGCACAATCCTAGTAGGACTCTACTCTCCTTAGCAGAGTCTTCCTAGAAATCAGAAAGGTAATGCTCATCTTTCTTCACCCTTCTCACTGCTTACCCAAGGGAGATGGTCTTACTACGGTAGCACAACAAAATAACCGAGCTACCACAAGCCTTCAGACACACACAGCTCGGCGCTTTCACAAGCGATGCTTAGCTCGGTCACTATTCAACTACACCTCGGCTCGGAGTACATGGACCGAGCTAATTGTAGCTATTTCTTGACCGAGCTACCAAAAGCAAGGTCCAATCGCGAAGCCCTTTCACCACGGCCCACAGATCGGTCCATCACAATGTCTGGGCCAAGCTCAGCCCTAGTTCTCATGAAATCTCCCTCTCACCATGATCCCACCTTCTTCTCTCTTTTCTTTTTATTTTTTTATTTTCTCTCATTTTTATTTTTCTCTCTATTTGTTTATTTTTTTTATTTTCTCTTTTTTGTTCACTTATTTTTATTCATATTACATGGAAAAGTCTACAATCCCAGAATTATGAGCCATATTTTACTGTATGTAGTGGAGATTAAATTAATGAATTTTATAGTCCACAAATTAAATGAATTTGAACAGTTAATTATTATTTTTAAATATATTGAATACCTGATAGACTTCGTAAATTTATACCTCTTATGAATCTTTAACATCTATATAGTAAAGTATAATGGTTTTTGAATTTGTCCTATACACATTTGTCCTACTAGGACATTTAGACGGTTCAGATCTATTCAATTTATAAAACAACGATTGAGATATATTTTTCAAAAAATATCCTACATGTACATTTTCTATTTTGCCGCTTCTCTCTCTTACTTTTTCCTTTTCTCACCCATCCTTCTATGATCCGATGATCCCACCTCTCTCTCTCTCTCTCTCTCTCTCTCTCTCTCTCTTTATTTTCTTTCATTTTTATTTTTCTCTTTGTTTGTTTATTTATTTATTTTATTTTCTCCTTTTTGTTCACTTATTTTTATTCATATTATATGAAAAAATCTACGATCCCAGAATTAATAGCCAGATTTTACTATGTGTAGTGGAGATTAAATTAATGAATTTTATAATCCACAAATTAAATGAATTTGAACAATTAATTATTATTTTTAAATATATTGAATACCTAATAGACTTTGTAAATTTAGACCTCTTATGAATCTTCAACATATTTTAATAAAGCAGGACGGTTTTTGAATCTTCACCATATTTTGTCCTATTAGGACATTTGGATGGCTTAGATCTGTTCAAATTATAAAACAATGGCTGAGAGATACTTTTAAAAAAAATGTTCTACATATACATTTTCTACTTTCATGGTTCTCTCTCTCTCTCTTACTTTTTCCTTTTCTCCTTCTTCCATGATCCCATGATCCCGCCTTCCTCTCTCTTTTCTTTTTATTTTTTTATTTTTTCTCGTTTTTATTTTTCTCTCTATTTGTTTTTTTTTTTTCTTCTCCTTTTTGTTCAATATATTTTACACATATTTTCATACAATGTATGTATGCCCGTATGCCCGTAATACACTAGGACATTACGGGCATACATACAATTTTCATATAATTATATAAACGAAAGCAGTATTGTATATATGCGCATGAAAATTGTATGTATGCTAGGCACATCTATCTATCTAGCTATATATTATATAAGCAAAAGCAAGTTTTCGTGAAGAGTTTTGTGACAACTCCAAAATTTTATAGTAAATTTGTGATTTTATCAAATTAAAAAATAAATTTAAATAGTATTGGGATTACAGTTATATTCTAATCTTAATATTATTTACACTGTGCCTTCAGGCACGGGCATACGCTAGTATATATATATATAATGAGATGGTTCTTGGATGGATTGATTCAAAAAAAAAAATTATTATTATTATTCTTATTTATTATTTGATTTTATCCAAAAATAAGTAACAATACAATCAGAAACAATATTGATAATAATGTTGAGTTTTTGTGGAGTGGATTGGAGTTTTAAAGTGATGAAAAAGATGAAGATAAAACTTGAAGAAGATAGAGAGAGTTGAATATGATGAATACTTATAAATGGTTTGGTTGTACCCAGTGGCGGAGCCTGGATTTTGGCCCAGGAGGGGCACCTTTGAATTAAAATCTTAACAAAATCATAATTTAACTTAATTTTTATATGATGGTAGGACTAAAAATTAGTGCGATGCAAATGAATCATATAGGGAAATCTCATCTTTTTTTTCCTTTTTTCTTTTTCAAAGGAAAGGGAAATCTTATCTTGTGCACCCTAAAGGGTCCATATTGTATGCATTCTACTATAAACATTATAATTTGATCACAAGATTTTATAATATGGGAAATGCTAGGTTTCATGAAGAATTTTCATGAAAATCATCTGCACCGTTGGATCATGAGACACATACCTGATCTAACGGTACAGATGGTTTTCATGATGGTTTTCATGAAAATTTTCATAAAACCTAGCATGACCCTATCATAAAAGTTTATGGTTTAGTTATGACATTTTTTGTTATATCAATTTATGATGAAATTATATATTTTATGATTAATATTATAAAATTTTATAATAAAATTACACATTTTATAATACAACGTATTCCATAACATTTTCCATATATGCATATATATATATATATGAGTTTCAGCTAAACTACACTTCTCACTAAGTAGTTGTTTGGCATGTGCTAAAATAGCACATGCTATTTTAGCACATTATCTTATTTGAGTCACAATCGTATTATTTGGGTCACATCACTTCTTATTTGAGTCACATCACCTCTCTACAACATCACTTCAAACCTAATCCATATTTCACATTTTTTCATAGAAAGTCAAAAAATATACTAATTTGGCACTTCCCAAACAACCCCTAAGATATGATATACATATGTATTGGAGTTTCTCAGAGTTCATCATTTAGCACTTTCTAAAACTACATTTCATGGGCTTCACATAACCAATAAGCAATGAAAGTAACTCAAATCCTTCATCTCGTAAGTCCTTACAGAAAATAATATATATAAAAAAATTAACTTAATTTGATATAAATAAGTATATTAACTTATCATATTTTGTTTTACAAAATGAATAATTTCAATTTAAAATTTTATTTATCATTCGTTTCACAAAACAAAACACGATTAGTTAGTATATCTATGAATATCTAATCAAGCTAATTTTTTACATATATCTATCAATATCTATTATCCATTTCACAAAACAAAACACAATTAGTTAATATATCTATTGTCGTTTCAAAAAAAAAAAAAAATAGTTAATATATCTATCAATATCAAATCAAGTTAAATTTTTACATATATGTTTTTCTCTTCGAGACATACTATGAGATGAAGAGTTCAGATCACCGTCATAAACCTCTTGAAAACCCACAAAAGAGGGTCTTCAGAGAGTATGGAAAGAATGTTGTCTTGAGAAGAGCTACTCCATATGCAAAATAGAAGTTATCAAAAGATAAATTAATTTGCATCACAAAATCTAACCCAACGAGAGGCTATCACCTGATAGTTGGATTAGGGTTTGATGGTTATATCAATGATTAAGAGCTCAGGAATTCACTCATCAGGAATTCAAATCCTTGTACTCAAATTTTCCACATCCATGATTGAAACATTGCGTAGAAAAGTAAATGCAAGTTGAGCAAATGAGAATATAAAACTGGATATAACAACATTGAAGAAAGACCCATAGAGCAAATTAAATAGATAAAACAAAAACAAAAACAAATGTGAAATTCAAACAGACAATGATTAACTATGACCTGAAATCTACCCAGCCTTGCTCAGCAGTCTCCCTCTCCTTAACTGCCACAAACATTCCGAATAAACTTTGAAGAGAAAAAAACTAGTAATTTTCAGACTCCCCTAGTAGAAACAGCAGTTGACAAATCATCACATAACATAGCGCAGCAGAGCATGGAGCATTCACATTCTTTTTTAAGTCCTCACACGTGTTTTCACATGTCCTCCATACCTTCTTCCTCCTCAATCATCATATTCGCCCTCCTCATCAGCAGTAGCATCCTGGTACTGCTGGTACTCCGACACTAGATCATTCATGTTGCTCTCGGCTTCCGTGAACTCCATTTCATCCATGCCTTCGCCAGTATACCAATGCAAGAAAGCCTTCCTCCTGAACATAGCAGTGAACTGCTCACTCACTCTCCTGAACATTTCCTGAATGGAGGTTGAATTCCCAATAAAGGTTGATGCCATGGAAAGTCCCCTGGGTGGAATGTCACAGACGCTCGATTTCACATTGTTAGGGATCCACTCCACAAAGTAAGAAGAGTTCTTGTTTTGAACGTTGATCATTTGTTCATCCACTTCCTTGGTGCTCATTTTAACCCCTGAACATGGCTGAAGCAGTGAGGTAGCGGCCATGTCGTGGGTCAGCAGCACACATCATGTTCTTTGCATCCCACATTTGTTGGGTCAGTTCAGGGACAGTAAGGGCTCGTATTGCTGGGACCCACGTGAGGTCAGCGGAGCAAAACCCACCATGAAGAAGTGTAGACGGGGAAAAGGGATAAGGTTTACAGCAAGCTTTCGGAGATCAGAATTGAGTTGACCAGGGAATCGAAGGCAGCAAGTGACACCACTCATGGTTGCAGATATCAAGTGGTTCAGATCGCCAACTACAAATAGTTGCAATAAAGAGATATCAGCAAGGGTACACTGAATTACTAAGTAGGAATAACATGGAGCATTGAACAAGCAAATGACTTTCTAGCAGGAGTAGGTATTTTTGCTGATTAAATATATTTAAGAATTGTGAGGAGCAATTTACAACTTACAACCAACAATAACTAACAGTAATTTCCCATATGGTTATGTCATGTACATTTCTACAAGCAAGTATTGTTGTCCATACGCTAGAGTGTCAACTTGATCCCAAAAAATGAAAGGAAAATAAATAAATAAACAAAAATAATAATGAAAAGAAAAGGACAGAGGAGAAACAGTAACCAACAATATACATTAGCAAAGTATAATATATTATCATTGAGGTTTTAAACTAGAGGATTAACCAACAAAAAAATTGCCAAAGCTATATAACTGTAGGTTTCATCACCTCATCAGTTAGCCAAATGTGTACAATAATTCATTGAACACAATGCATATCCCACACCCTGTTGTGGGATATGCTTGACAATCATATCCACATTGCAACAACAATCATAAATACTTGGGACATAGATCAGCCATAGATCAACTACCCACAACAACATTGCATCAATTTCACAACAAAGGCCAAGGGACCAAAGGTAATGTATGAGAATTCATAAAAGATGGTGAATTAAAGGCAGCTTGGGCCCACAGCACATGATGGCTTGCAACTACCAAATCAGTAGAGTAAAACACTAGATAGAAGTTTGTGCAAAGGAAGGAACAAGCTAGAAAACAAATAAATAATAGATTATTCAAGGAATAATTTGAGCATGAAAAAAAACTCCCAATTTATTAGTTAGTAAGTTGATTGATAACTTGATATAGCACAGCATTGGCAGTATCAATCTATCGAAAATATCAGACCATACTATATCACAAGCTCATTCACAACAATGAGATATTTATCAACAAAGTTCTCTTGACAAGTATTTATGAAAAAAAGAAAACTAATAATAACAGGAAGAGAGAGAGAGAGAGAGAGAGAGAGAGAGAGAGAGAGACAGCAGAGATTTAAGAATTTTAGCTATATAAATCAAGTAAATCAACAAACAAAATCCAGAAATATGCAACAAACATAGAAGATTGTAATGTATACTCACAGCTAGGAGTGGTAAGCTTAAGAGTCCTGAAACAGATATCATATAGAGCTTCATTATCAAGCACCATGCACTCATCTGCATTCTCAACAAGCTGGTGGACAGAAAGGGTAGCATTGTACGGCTCAACAACAGTATCTGAAACCTTTGGTGATGGGAACACAGAGAATGTGAGCATCATCCTGTCAGGGTACTCCTCCCTAATTTTTGAAATTAGCAAGGTACCCATCCCAGAACCTGTTCCTCCACCCAGGGAATGGCAGACTTGAAAACCTACAGAAAGACAAATAAAATTGCACCATAAGGTACCTACTACCAGAAAACTAGTCTTAGTGAACAACTGAAATTTAAAAAAATCTAACTGCTTAATCTTTTTTTTATCTTCCAGAGAACTCTGGTGTGAATCAAGTTATTGAAGAACGTAACATTAAAAGATATCCTGAAAGATAGAAAAGCCTTTCAAAATATGCTTGACAAAAGAACAATAAGATCAAGAGAAACCTCAACAAGTCATGTAATTGTACCTTGAAGACAGTCACAGTTCTCGGCCTCCTTCCTCACAACATCAAGAACTGAATCAATAAGTTCTGCACCCTCAGTGTAATGTCCTTTGGCCCAGTTATTTCCAGCACCAGACTGACCGAAAACAAAGTTATCAGGGCGGAAGATCTGGCCATACGGACCAGTGCGAACACTGTCCATGGTGCCCGGCTCAAGATCCATGAGCACAGCACGAGGAACAAACCTCCCACAAGAAGCCTCGTTGTAGTAGACATTGACGCGTTCGAGCTGCAAATCTGAAGTTCCAACATATCTTCCAGTAGGATCTATGCCATGTTCATCACAAACAACTTCCCAAAATTTTGATCCGATCTGATTTCCGCACTGTCCACCTTGAATGTGAAGAATCTCTCTCATTTTGCCTGAAAATTCGAGAAAGATAATGAACTCAATTCACCAACACAAAATGGACAAGCACTTCTTATAGACTTCATACAACTTAGAAATGCTTTCAAGAGAATTCAGAATGAACCATAATATATTCAAAACAGAACAATGTAGATAATAGAAAACTTCAGTTAAATGAACATAAGTAATTCAAATCAAAAGATCTATACTCAGTTTAAAATTGAATTCAAATCCACAACAGATCTAGCAATTCAATGAATATAACTCTAAAAAGACAATTCAAAGTAATTCAATAATACCAACGCTCCACAAGAGACCAAGAGTGTACAGTTACCCACATCCACCAAAAATGTAGAGATTGCACAGAAAAAAGATAACTCATAACAATTGTTATTTAAATTCAAAAAGAAGATAGGAAAATTCATGCAATACAACGCAAAATTTCACTAAAAATTCCAAAATTTTGAAAATTTTTCCAACAAAATACATGAAAAGTGACTAAATTATCCCAAGATCTTCAACAGATCTAGCAGCAAAATGAACTCAAAACAAATATACAACGCAATGTAATGTAATAGACAATTCAAAAATTCGAGTATCTGCAGAAAGATCTCGCACCATAACAACCTATAATTGTATAAAATGTATGCACACAACGAATGAGATTCAGTACAAAGTTTGAAGATCTAGTGTCGATTTATGGATATATCCGTATGCAGAAATGCACTTGAAAATTTAACTATCTCAACAGATCTTTGGCTATGACACTCAGGTGAATAATATAATTTGAACCGTTTGGTTTGTGCAATCCACAGATCAAATTGCAGATTTAAACATCGAAAATCGCACATATGCATATATACAGAAATTGAATCTGAAAACGAACAAATTCAACAAAAACGATAGAAATCTTGAAGATCTACGAGAGATCTGTAAATACAGACTAGATAATTACCTGCAAGAGAGACGAAGACGAAGAGGAAATTGGAGAAATTTGAAGATCGATCGAGAGAAATGTGACTCGATCGAGAGAGAGAGAGAGAGAATGTGTATCTGGGGAAGAGATTGAACCCTAGTGAGGTTTATATCTGCGAGTGAAGGACTGAAGGGTGAGATCCAACGGCTGGTGTTGTTTCCCTCCTATTTCATTTAGAACCGTTGGATGCCGTTGGATGTTCGAAATGAACGGTTTGGATTGGATCATTAGAAGTGTTTGGTGAGATTTGATATTTTTGAAATAAACAAAGTTGAGTGACAAATATACCCTTACTTATAATTTGTTAGGGAAGAACTTTTTTTTAATTTGATTTTTTTACTATTTTAGCCTAGTTAAAAAGTTTTGTTTGAAAAGAACTTTTGACTTTTTGTAGTTTTGTGAGAGAAAAATTAAAATGATTATAATTTGAATGTGATATTTTGTCTTTTAAACTCTTTACTGTATTGTTTTTTAATAGACTAAATTAATCTGAACTCAATTACCAAATGAAGACTTAAATGGCTGGAATGTCCTTTGACTATGGCCTTTGAAAGTCTATGCGCACTCTCTTTTTTCCTAATATTTTAAAAACAACAAGATCACAAATTCAGAATTATGTACTTAGAATTTATTTAGAAATAAGAATTAACGATTCAAATTTATTTCACTCCTAAATCCAACACTTTATTAATTTAATCTGTACCACACATACACATTCTAGATAAATTCTAGCATGGTAAGTCTCGAACCATAGCTTTTTTGTTTTAAAAAACACTATCTCAATTAGGATGGTGGATTTCATGGAATTCATGAAATAAAATCTTGAGAGAGTATAGAGAAGAGGTAGTCTTAAGAATAAAGTATTTTAAAAAAAAAAAATTGAATTATAGTTAAAATAATATCATAATTGATATCACAATACGGTTCTGCTACGTAGCTTGAATTTTTCGAGCTCGAAATCAGCCCGAATTCAAAACGACGTTGTTTTGAATTTTTTCTTTTTCTTTTTTCTTTTTTTCTGGCTGAAGAAGAATGAAGAAGAAGAAGAAGAAGAAAATGAGAGGAGCAGAGTAGAGAGAGAGAAAGAGGGATCATCACCATCATCAACCAAAAATCAAACCCACCCCAACAATCATTAACAAATTTTTTTTTTCTTTAATCATCAACAACAACCAACGATCACACACAAAAAAACAACAAAAACAAAAAATAAAATCAAGGGGACGGTTCTGTGTGTATACACAGATCATTAACAAATTTTTTTTTTTTCCCCTTTAATCATCAACAACAACCAACGATCACACACACAAAAAAAAAAAAATTCAAAATCAAGGAGACGGTTCTGTGTGTATACACAGATCTGTGTGTATACAGATCGAATTTTTTTTTCTTTTCCTTTTCTCTCTGAAACAGAGAAGGGAAAGAAGAAATAGAGGGGTCGTCAATCGGAGGCGGCAGCGACGACGGAGGCGTCAATCAACGAAGACAATTGGCGGCGGTGATCGGTGGCCAAGATCCTCTCTCTCATCGCCATCAACATCTTCATCTCTTCTTCCTTCTCTCTCTCTCTCTCTCTCTCTCTCTCTCTCTCTCTTTCTCCATCTCCCTCTTCCTCTCTACGTTTCAGACATAAAGAAGGAAAAAAAAAAAAAAAAAAGAGGAAACTACCCAAATCGATGTCGTTTTGGGCAGTCAGGGGATTTGGGAAAAAAAATTCGGGGGGGAAAATCATTACAATTAAAGTTATAACTAAATTACAATTAAATCATAATTAACACTACACAAACACACAAAAGTATCATAAAATTTTCCATTTTAAAAACTATCAACTCTAAATTTGTAATTTTAGAAGACAAGTTCAAGAAACAATAATATGATTTGGTAAATAGACTAAAAACAACCTGTCACTAAAAAATAATAATACAAACCAGTAGCATTTGTAAATAACTCAAATTTATATTTTGAGGTTGATCAAAATTTAACAAATAATTTTAAGAATATAGAAATCGATTAGAAAACTTAAAACCTATATAAAATCAAGATCTCTATGACCCCCAAAAGAAGAATTATAAATTTATCCAAAAAGAAGAATTATAAATTTATCTATAATTTTACATTTAGATTTAATTTTCTTATTGTAGAATCAATTCATAAATAAATCTTGGCATTAGATTTTATATTCTATATAATTTTTTGGTCTTTTTCTAAGTGTGTAGACTTGTTGTTTTAAAATTGGATCCAACTAACAAATTCAACAAAAAAAAAAAAAAAATTCAAATAAGTGTGATAGTGAAAAAAAAAAAAAAAAAAAAAATCATTTTTTGGTCTTTTTACTGAATTTTTTTAATATTTTAAGCAATTTTTTTAATTTTTAGACACATAATTTTCGTGATTTTTTTTCTAAATACCAAAAATACAAAAAAAAAAAAAAAAACTAAAATTCAATATATTTTTTTTTGTATTTTTGTGTATTTATTAATTTTTTAAAATATTTTTTTTACAAATATGCTACTTTTTAGATATATCTAAGTAAGGTACATCTAAAAAAGTCAAAAAAAAATGCTTAAATTTTTAAAAATATTTAATAAACACAAAAAACAAAAAACTCAGTTTTCAAAAAATTAAATTCAAAAAACTGAAACCAAACATACTGATTATTCTTCCACTCGCCAAGAGAAATTTAATTAACCAAAAGGGATCAACTTGTCTTGTTCGGACCCGTAGGGTTCATCACGGATTCTATTTTAACAATTCAAATTATTCATTTTTTAGACCATAATGTGTAAATTATTCATAAAAAAATTAAATCGATCCAGTACTGTAACCACTTTAATTTATTATATTTGTTTCTTAAAAAATGAATGGCCTAATTTTCAAACAATATTTGTCATTCATTTTTTTTCAAATAAATGTCATAAAATAATATAGCTATGATTATCGGATCGATCCAATTTTTTTTATGGATAATTTACATGTTGTGATCTAAAAAATAAACGGTTTGCAATATCGAAATGGGACCTGTGGTGGCCTTATGGTGCCTAACCAAAAAAATATATCAATTTTGAGTAAATTACACTTTGCCATTTCTATGTTTGACTAATTTTCCACTTTGGCCCTTAAAGTATAATTTTTTTCTCACGTTGGCCCTTAAAGTATATTTTTTCCCACTTTAGCCATTCATGTTTCAAATTTTTCCCAGTTTACACCTAAAACCAATTTCTGTTCAAAATTAAACAGAAAATATCATGATAATTGTTACATAACATAAAAAATATATTATATAGTGTTTGAGTTTATGTCAGAAGTGTGAATTATATATAATAAAATATTTTTATACTATGTGATTGTTCATGTGTCATTTTTTGTCTAATTTTGAATAGATATTTGTTTTAGGAGTAAACTGAAAAAAACTTGAAACATGAACGGTCAAAGTGAAAAAAATAAACTTTAAGAGTCAAAGTGAAAAACTGATCAAACATAAAGGGGGATAGTGTAATTTACCCATCAATTTATGTGTCTTTTGTAGAGTGGTTCTAAATGCACCCCAATAATTTGGTTGAGCATCCCATTGCTTTAGACACCCCAATCAAAAAAATTGAAACATTACCTTTTTTTTTGGGGTTGAACAACCATTTAATACCAAATTTACCCCTATCCACTTGCCGCTTGAACAACCTCTAATGCCAGAGCCATTTTCCAACACTACATCTGCAATTTATGTTTATTTATTTATTTTTTATGTATCCTCTGCAACGCTAGAGCTATTCCAACGGCGACCCCTCTACAATGTCGTCACTCCCTTCGACGACTACCTCCTCCACCAACGAACTCCTTTGTTGTCACTTTTCTTTTTTTTCCTTTTCCTCTCAAACTCTAAATCTAGGGTTTGGTTCGAACCCAAACACTAACCAAACCCTAGATCTAGGGTTTACAGTGGAAGAGAAACGAAGAGAAAATGATTTAGGACGAAGAGAAAGATTGGGTAAAGTCATCATTCAATGGGAGCTTCATGGCTGGAGGAGATGGTGATGCAATGCGCGAGGGAAAAAGGTGGCGATGGCGATTGTTGGAGGAGAAGGAGGTGGCGAATGGCGATTACTGGAGGAGTAAAAAGTGGTGATGATGATAGTGGAAAGAGAAGGATGTAGTAGCTTCAATAGTGGGAGGTAGAACTAACAATGGCGACTATAGAAGGAGTGGTGGTGGCAACATCGACGATTGGAGGAGAAGGAGGTGGCGAATGGCAATTACTGGAGAAGTAAAAAGTGGTAATGATGATAGTGGAAAGAGAAGGATGTAGTAGCTTCAATAGTGGGAGGTGGAACTAACAATAGCGACGATGGAAGGAGTGGCGGTGGCAACATCAACAATTGGAATAATTTGACCGAAATTGGTTTGGTTTGGCCAAAGTTAAGTGTTGATGGCTGGAGTGAAGGTTTATTTTCAATTATTTTGATTATTTTATTTAAGGTTAAAATTGTATTAATATTTTTTTAGAGGAATAGAGTACTCAACCAATTATTTAGATGCATTTAGAGTCATTCGTCTTTTGTAATCAAATTTTTTTTTTTTTTTCGATTGGATGTCTTTTGTACTCATTTATGTATTTAATTATGTGTGGGATATTTGGAATTATATTATTTTAATAATTTTTTTTATTTTTTTATAAAAAAATATATACAATATAGGGAAAATTATTTATAAGTCCTATTAGGGAAACTTATGCTACATATGGTCATACTAAAAAACTTATGTTCCCATAAGTTTTGTGGGAAGTTTGTTGATACATTTATCCTCAATATTAGTTGTTAATATCATAAATAATAGTAAAATCATATATAAGAAATTGAATGTTACCATAGATCATATCTATATAAACGTAACGTAACGTGACACCTATACGTAACGTGACACTTACATAAACGTAACGTGACACCTATGATCTATGGTAACATGTAATTTCCTATATAGGAAATTGCATGTTACCATAGATCATATCTATATAAACGTAACGTAACGTGACACCTACATAAATATAACGTGACACCTATGATCTATGACAATATAGGAAATTGAATGTTGTCATAGATCATATCTATATAAACATAACGTAACGTGACACCTACATAAACATAACGCGACACCTATGATATATGGCAACATTCAATTTCCTATATAAGAAATTGAATGTTACCATAGATCATATTTATATGAAACGTAACGCGACACCAACATAAACCAGCAACATTTTCACATTCAATTTAAAAAAATAAAAACTCATTAAGTTTGCGAAACGTAACGTAACGTTTATATAGGTGTCACGTCACGTTACGTTTATATAGGTGTCACGTCACGTTACGTTTATGTAAGTGTCACGTCACGTTACGTTTATGTGGAATACATTCCTATCTAAATAGGACTTGACACTCTATAAAAAATTACAAAGGACTTAGTCTATCATAAATATCTAAAAAAGGACTTATAAATAAGTCTCCCTAAAACATAATATAACAATTTATAATAATATTTTAACTTTTTAATTAAGATGTTTACTCTCCAAAGGAGATATTAGTCAATTACAGGCCAGTTGTTGGAAGTCACAGTTTGGGAAGAAAAGAGACAAAACATGTTAGTACAGTTGACAAAACACGTGAGAGAAGGTTGTCGGCATGTGCTCTTGCCAGCCAAATGGCTCAAATCCAATCTGGGGTATCTAACTCACTCACTAACCCTGGTTAGGTTTTTTTAACACACCCCTGGTTAATTTTTTCTTTTTTTTATCCCATCTCCAATGATTTTGCTTTGGTTAGGGGTCAAGTATCTTTCTTTTTCTCCATCTCACACCAAAAGGCATGTTCTTCTATGGATGATAGTGTAATATATGACAAAAATTAATAAAGTGAGATTTAATCTCATGCGTTAAAGTAACTTTTGATTAACTGAAATTAAGTGAAACAGAATGATTATTCTATAAATATATATATATATATATTTAATTAATTAAAAATATAAAGATATACATATACATTTCAAATGAATAACAGAATGATTATTCTATGGAAGAATCTATGAAATAATTATTTCATTTAATTTCATGTCATTTCAGTGGATTAAATAGAACATAAATGTTTGTTAGCTTAAACAATGAGTGGGCACTCTAATGATATAATTAAGGTGTGTTAAAAGTGTATTATGTAAGAATTAGATCCACTTAAATATGTATATATACATAAAATATAGGATAAATTATACTTTTGTCTCATTTATATTTGTCATTTTCTTACTTGGACTCTTTAAATTTATTTATTTTTATTCCATTTTGGCTATTTATATTTCAATTTTTTCTTAATTTACTCCAAAAATTAACTTGTGTCAAAAAAGAGACAAAAAATTGACACATTGAATTATCACATGGTATAAATTGAATAATTTTATCATATATAATTCATAACTCTTATACAAACCCAAACTCTTATATGGTAGTTAACGTGACATTTTCTGTCTAATTTTAAATAAAATTTAGTTTTAAGAGAAAACTAGAAAAATGGTAATGCTCCGGTGTGCAATGTACACCATATGCAATCTTACCACAAAATTATGTACGTTTTAATGAACTTATATAAGTAATTTTCCAAAATGCATAGGTTGAACATAAATTTATGTAAATTCACTTTTATGAATAGGTTAACACGAATTTATATTCAACTTACGTATTTTTATAAGATCACTTGTATAAGTTTATGAAAACTTACTTAATTTTGTGATAAAGTTTTTATACGATGTGCATTGTAGTTTTTCTTTTATTTTAGAATAAATTATACTTTACTCTCTTTATATTTAGTTATTTTTTCCACTTTAGTCCTTTAAATATATATATTTTTTTACTTTAAATTTTCATATTTCATGTTTTTTCTAGGAAAAATAATTAAAAATTAAGAAAAAGGTGTATGCCCGCCCTGCCTCTCTCACTCTTTCTCTCTTCCATTTGCTCTCTTGCTCTTTCTCTCTCCTAACTAACCTGCTGACATAGTTAGGTATTATTTGATATAAATTAAATAAGTGTATTTATTTAAATAAGTATATTTATTTGCGTCATATCATTATTTTATTTTTTTGCACATTTTTTTGTAAAAAGTAAAAAAATATACTTATTTAAATTATCTCAAAACAACTCCTTAGAGCATCCACAATGGATGTGTTAAGTGTGTTATCCAACAAAAAGTAATAAAAATGGGAGTCCAAAAATGTGTGTTAAGGTGTGTTAAGAGTTTATTAATTTTAGAGAGTAAGTGATGGCGTAATGAATATGTTAAAGAGTATATTAAGGAGTGTATAAATATATTATATAGAATATATCTATCCTCTTTCTCTTTCTCTTTCCAGCACCGAGATGGGTTCATTGCTTGCAAAATTTCCTTCTTTCTTCCACTTTGATTCAGAACCAAAATCCCCAACTTCCAACACACCCTTTCCCTGCAAGTTGTTGTGTTACATTCCTATTATCTAAAATCAAATTCCACAACCACCCAACAAACCAAAGATCTTAAATAACCAAGCAAAAAAGGTGTTTTTTATTTTTTTTATTTTTTAAGATTTGAAATGGAGATTTTTATAACGAGTTTTCAAAGATTCAAGCTTGAAACCAAATTTGGGGTTGTGGAAATGGTTGTGTTGATGGTGGGTTGCAGAGGAGGAAACAGTGATAAAGAGTGTGAGTGACTACAATTTTTTTTTTTTTTTTCTCTTTTTCTTTCTTGAAGGGTCCGAACGTCCGGGAGGACATCCAACCGGACTTCCTCACGGCACTTTCTCACGTCCCTCCCTTTCTCTCCCTCGTTGGCTAAAATGTTGGTTGTAGTTAGCAGCTTTGCTAACATCCGACACTAATTTGAGCCTTTAGCCAGCCCAT
Organism: Camellia granthamiana; assembly: GCA_036172215.1. Taxonomy (NCBI): domain Eukaryota; kingdom Viridiplantae; phylum Streptophyta; class Magnoliopsida; order Ericales; family Theaceae; genus Camellia; species Camellia granthamiana. Next base: position 29,484,264 of record CM069914.1, read on the forward strand.
TAACAGCTCCATTGTAACACCAAAAGTGATTTTTAGCTGGCTAGAATTTAGGGGATAACACTAAAACACTGCTTAACACATCCACTATAGATGCTCTTAGTCATCGACCTCCTCTCCCACACTCAGGCCTATTTTGGAAATAAGATTAAAAATCAGTTTTTTTAACTTTTTGACTTTTTGGAATCACATCACTTCTTTACTTTTTTACACGTTTTTTTTTTCAAAAATAAAATTTAAAAAAAAAAATCAAAAAAATTGTTTTTAACTTACTTCCCAATATAAGTCTAGGGTGGACAAACCTTGCATTTGGTTAGGTTGGTGTCCACCTATCAATATTTATTGATTTACTTACAGGTAATGCTAGTGATACTAAATTTTCTACCAAATAAATGACCAAATGTCTCACATGGGTGTAAGATTTACAATTTTGTGGACCCCACATCCATGTGAGACATTTAGTCATTTATTTAGTAGAAAATTTAAGGCATGTAATATTTTCCTTTACTTAATCCAACAAATATGATCGATCAATTTTTTATATATTTTTTAATGAATATTAAATTATTTAGATTTTTTATTTATTAATTGAATTTAGAACGCTAACAAAACTTAATGGCAAAATAAATATAATTTTTAACTAATATTTTAATTTAAACCGTATAAAAAAGTATATATATATAATTTTTTTTTTATCTTTTATATATTTTTTTATTTTATAATTAAAATAATATAAAATTATAATTAACATTTTATAAATGAGTGAGCCATGCTCAATCAGAATTCTTTATCCTAAACAATAATAATGGGCATAAAATCTGGCGTTAAGATCCTCTAGAGTAAAATCCTAGAGTGATCCATCCAACGACTGAAATTAAGCCTCACCAAAACGACGTCGTTTTGGTGAGTAATTTGAAGAAAAAAAATCAACCAGATTTCAAAACATCAAATACATTCCTATTCCTGTGAAGCATTAGAGAGAGAGAGAGAAGGGATGAGAGAAGGAGCAGGACATCGCTGCCCCGTCCCGCCCCTTTCCACCCTCCATTCGTCGCCACCGCCGCTGCCCCGCTATACTCCAATAGATTGAAGGAAAAAAAACCACAAGTTCGTTCATCCTCCAAACTTAAAATATTAGGGCTTTAATTCCAAAAATTAGGATTTTCTTTTAATGGTAATGGTAATGTTAATGGTAATAAAAGATTATTTAATGTGTTGATTGAGAGACTGTTACCTGATTTATTTGAAATCTGTTCTTAGGGTTTTGAGTTTGGACTTTTTACATGATTTATTTCAAATTTATTCTTAAAGGAGCTGATTTGGGAGTTTTTACATGATTTCTTCCATGTTCATTCAGAGATACTAAATTTTATTTATTCATTTTACAGTGAGATACCTAATTTTTTTTTTTTAATTTCACAGTGAGATAAGTAATTTTTTATTTTTTTGTTTGACATTTTTTATTTTTTGTTTCACAGTGTGTTTACAGTGGAGCTTATCGAATATATTTGTTCCATTATTATTCTTGTCTAGATATGTGTAATACTTGAATGATCCTTTATTGTTCTTGTCTGTTATTGCACTACTGTTGTTCCATTATTGTTTATTGTTCTTGTCTAGATATGTGCAGTACTTGAATGATCCATTGTTGTTCTTGTGTAAATGTTATTGCAGTATTATCCTTTGTTGTTCTTGTCTAAATGTTATTTCACTATTGTTGTTCCATTATTGTTTGTTGTTCTTGTCTAGATATGTGCAGTACTTGAATGATTCATTGTTGTTCTTGTGTAAATGTTATTGCAGTATTGCCAAGATACTCTTGTCTAGATATTGTTGTTCCATTGTTGTTCTTGTCTAGATATTAACATGGGTAAAGAAGGCTAATTTGATATCACCTTTATAATATGTTGTTATTTCAAGTAAAAAAATGTCAACATCAAATGCATCTATAAGCGATACTAATGAAATTTAGTTTAAAAATCGAAAATGTCGTTGTAGGGTGAGAGCAACATTCAAGATTTCGAAGTCAAAGGAAAATTCAGGGATGGTATACTTTGCTTGCTCTTTCAACAACACCAATGGATGCGGCTTCTTTGAGTGGTGGATGCCTTTACATAAATAGCGTCAATGGTTGAAGATAGTAAGGCAGGAAAGTGACGAAATTTGTAATATCAAGCCTTTGGTCAACGAACTGATTGAAAGAGATGGTTACAAAGTGTAGGAAAGAAAGTAAACAAATGGTTGTAGAGATTAGAGAACTTCGGGAAAAGTTGCACTATGCCATTGTAATAATAGTATTGACTAGATTTGGATTTCCTCATTTGTTGTTTAAATATTAAGTGCAAATTAAGTTCGGATTTGGACTTCTTCTTTTGTGAAGTAAATATTACGTGTAAATTAAGGTGGTTGCGGACTTGAAATGCACAATGTTCAAATGTTGATTGTGAACTTCTCTCTTTTGTAAATTAAGTTGGTTGTGGACGTCTTCTCTCTTTTGTATACTTTAAATTGATTGTGAAGTTGAAATGTCCAACGTTCTAAGTTGGAGCAAACAGGTTAGAATGCTGGGGTTAACTATTTTTCGGGTTGGGTATAAAAAAAAAAACTATTTTTCGGGTTGACGTATTTGCAAAATACACATCAAACTAAAGGATCTAAAGGAAGTAAGACAAATTGCTGCTCTGAATTGCAACATTTTAGCAGCATTTTTGCAAAATTTCAACAACATGTTCAGTAACATTTCAACAAAAATTCCAGCAACAGTTTAGCCACATTTCAACAAAAATTTAAGCAAAAATTCTGCAAAATTCCAGCAACATTTCTGCATTATTTTAGCAACATTTCAACAAAAATTTCAGCAACATTTCATCAAATTCTCAACAACACTTTAGTTGTATTGTCATTTCAAAACAAGAGAAATACAACTCAAAATACCCCAATGATCAAAGAACACAACAATATTTTCTATATCCACATAAAAGGCTTTCAATATTACATGCATGAATACCATATCCAACCAAAAAAAAAAAAAAAAAATCAACTCCAAGATAATGACGTGTGATCCACATGATCATGCCCACGCCCATAGTCGCGGCCACGGCCGCGGCCACGGCCATGACCACGTCCATGCCCATGTAGTACCCAAAAAAAAGAAAAGAAAATACTTTTATATCAAAGGAACCATAAAATAAAATAGAACTTTAAATAAATGAATGACAAAATAAAAGAGGAAAGGTGAAAAATAAATTACTTGACTACATGCAGAACTATTCGAGGCTTGCGAGTCATAACTGCTTGCATTGTTAAGCAATGCTTGATAGCTTCCGTGCACAAAATACATCGATGGCATTGAAAAATGCATATTAATTAGCTACCACAATAACTATAGCGATCCTAAAATAAATGGTTGCTGTCGAGATTTTGGTTTCTTCGCTCGAGCGAGGCTTTTGTCACTCGAGCGAGCCTTGGGTTTGTGCTTCTTCGCTCGAGCGAAGGTTCTTGCGCTCGACCGAGCTTTCTTTGATGTGTCTCTTGGATCAAGCGAGCCCTCTTGCGCTCGAGCGAGCCTTCTTGCGCTCGAACGAGCGAGCTCTATGTTTTGTGTTTCTTTGCTCGAGTGAGGACTCCTACGCTCGAGCGTGCTTCTGGGTTGCAGACCTGAAGTTTTGCATTGTTCGCTCGAGCGACGCTTTTTGGGCTCGAGCGAGGTTCTTTTGTGTCTGGTCGCTCGAGCGACCACTTCTTCGCTCGAGCGAGGTTCGAATATATCAGTTGGCAGCAGCGTGTTATACATCACTTTTTGATCTTCTTTTCATCTCAAACCCTAGATTCTGCAGCCTCTCTCTCTAAACACACTCTCTCTCTCTACAAATACACTTTGTTCTAGGGGTTTTCTACCCTAGTCTCTTTGTAAGAAAGTTAGAGCTTCACGTGGGCTTCGCTTTAATTCGAAAATTTGTGGATTTGGAGCACTTTCAAGTTTCTCTCTTTCTCCTTTGAGTTCCTTTATTTGAGGTAGGGATAATCTACTCCTTCTTATGAGTTTTAACATAAATTTTAGTCATTTTGTATAAATGGTGAAATTTGGAAGTTTTGGGGAGTTAGGGTTGAGTTTGAAATTTATGAAAGAGGGGTTTTCCATTTTTGAACATTATATGTATGTGAGACTTGAAATTGGGGTTGATTATGGAATAGGAGTGAGATTTGGCCTTGGGGGCAATATTCGAGAATAGGGGGATTAATGCCCTAATTGAATTTCAAATTATTAATTTGTATAATTAAATTGGTAGATTGTGGAAATATGAAATTGAGTTGAGAATTATGAAATTGGGAAAAACATGAGTTGAATGGTGCAGTTGGATTGATTAATCACTCACCTCTGGAAATGTTGATAATTTATTTGTTTGATAAATTTTATTATCTGTTTAGAAATAACTGCTTTGAGCTATCGGTGGAGGGTAGTCTTGATTGTTGTAGACACTGCATGTTGATTAGGAAAAATTGAAACTAATCAATCGAATTATGTCATTGAATGTGATGGTGGAATTAACACATTGAATATGTGAATTATTGGGTCATTGTATATAACGACATGCTAAATACATTGTATATGTATATTGTGTGGGAGGAGATAGGGGATGTAGTCCATTGTGTGGGAGGAGATAGGGGATGGACTCCATTGATAACTAAGTTGGCCGGAGTGTCCTGGGTGAAAGTCCCGAAACTTTATTTATTTATGGGTGCCGGTTCCCTCGGACGTAATTCCGTAAAATGGCAGGATTATGGAAGTGATGATTGATATATGTTATTGAAGTGTTGATATATGAATTGTAGTTTCATTTTGAATGGTTGAATAATATTGAACTGTGTCAATGAATTGACTTAAGTAATAAAAGGATATGAACAGGTATATGGAAATCTATGTTAATTGATTATGGAAGAATATGAGGTGGTTTGGAATTGTTGATCATTTATCGAATGCTAATGTTTTAGTTAATTCTCATATTATGTTTAACATATCTCTACTGGGCTTTGGCTCACCCTATATGGGACATCATTTTCAGGTGCAAGTGATATGCCGCCTTCAAGGATGTAGCTTGGGAGGTTTAGAGGCTGAAGGCGTATTTTTGTTATTACCTTTTGTGTTACATGTAAATTCAAGCCAAGGGCTCAATATGTAAAGAGTTAGAACTCTCCTTTTGTTGTAACCAAGTGTTGACTTGGAAAGTTGTAAGCCCGTAGGGCATTTACTTTTGTTGTCAACATGTAATACTCCTTTTTGTAATGAATACTCTGATATGTGAATATACTTTACTCTCCAATGTTATAGATATTATGGTTGCATGATTTATGGTTTTATTTTGAGGGCGTTACAATAACAAACACATATCAATTTAAATGGTAATAGTGACCTACAAATTGGCATAATAAAAGTTCTTATTAAACTAACTTACATCATATGTAGGATAGATAAATTGAGATGAAGAAGCATTAACTTGAGGAAAGGTCATCGAGAATGAAGGAGGAAGTTGATGAGCACTTATTTAAAATAAAGGAGTCGGTTGAGGAATACTTGGCCAAAACAAGGGAGGTGGTTGAGAAGCACTCGCCGAAAATAAGGGAGGAGGTTAAGGAGCAACAGATATGGGAGGTTGAAAGGTTGAGAAGCATTATGTGAATTTGTTTTATTTTTCTTTGCCAACGTAAGCTCCAAACCACATTTTGTTCGCTTTATTCCCTTGTTAGTGCACTCTCTTTTGTTAAGTCCTTTTGGTTGAACTACATTTGTATCCTCTACACCATCCAATTCAAAGCATTCGGGGCATGTGTTCAAAGGGCTTTCTTGTTCAATAGTATCTGAAAAAGGCATAGTGAATTTTGCGCTTAACATGCTTTCAATGATTGCAATTAATTCATTCGTTTTGTCTACCGTCATGTTATATGTTTTCTCACTTTCAAAAGCTCTACATTCTACTGCTCTGAATATTTCCATCAATGATCTATAGTGTGAAGTTTGATGTAATCTTACATCAACCTTAATATCATGCCTACACCTATTTTTCACATTTTCAGCTCTTGCTTTTTTAGTCCATCTCTTGAGAATATATTGTGAAGGAATCTCTTTGAACTTGAGGGTGTCTCTAAGGATCTTCAAACAATGACTACACAAAATGCCCTTCATTTCAAACTTCCTACAATTGCAAGTCAATGAACCATCACACTCCACTCTCACATTCCTCACCTTTACACCATCACTATCAAGAACCGTATACATGGTATTCTCACCATCATGTTCAATTTCTTTAATGTTTACTTCAAGGGACTTGACATACTTATCTTGAAATTCTGCAAATATTTTATTGGTGCAAACATTTGCAGCTTGCTTCATCATCTTCACTTTTATATTCATCCTTGGCAACTTTTGGCATAGAGTATATTTGGCTTGTAACTCTTTGTACAGCTTCTCATAAAGAACTCGATCAAAATGCATGAAAAATTTACATTAAGTTATGATCAGACTAAATGAAATCCTTTAAGAAAGCATTAAAGGATTCACTAAGTTGGGTGCTACTCATGCCCGCACCCCATGCATTTCTAACATATGGCCAACCCATTTTTCCTGAACCCCAAATGTTAACTTCAACCAATGATTATCTCGTACTTTATACTTGTCAAGCATTTCTTCCCATTTTAACGTAAACTCTTTTTCATCCTCAATGTCGTACATAAATTTGGATAAAACACTCTTCATCCCCTTATCCTTGATGTCCTTATCCTTGAAGATAGAATTTGCATGCCTTAATGCATTTTGCATCAAATGCCAAGTGTAAAGGCAGTGGTTTGTGTTAGGTATGGCAATAGGTATGGCCTTAGCTATTACAGTATCCTGATCTGTAATTTTCGGAGCCTTACTTGACATCGCCTCCAAGAATCTTCTAAAAAGCCATATAAAAGAATCGACGGTCCTATCATACATTAAAACTGCGCAAAATATAACAATTTCTCGGTGATGGTTTAATCCAACGAAAGACGCAAATGGTTTATGTGCACTATTTTACTTATAAGTAGTGTCGAAAGTCATAACATCACCAAATTGCCCATAATCCATGATCATCTGAGCATCAGCCCAAAATATGTTTGTAATCTGCTCCTCGTTATCTAATTGGACCAAGTAAAAAAAAGATGGATTCTCCACCGTTTTCTCATGAAAATATTGCAAAATACTACATGCCTCCCCATATTCTAAATTCTTTTGCCTTTTCGTTCTCAAATAATTTTTTTGGTCGAGTTACTCTCTTCCACCAGCTTCATTACCCACAAGCTCAAATGCAGCATTAAGATAGATTCTAGATTTTTTGGCTAAATCTATTTTAGTTGCCTATGAAGCAGATATCTTCCTTTGAGATGGTAACATATGCGTACATTCTGCTGGTACAAAGATATGGTTATGTTGTTCAACAAAATCACCAACAAAAAATTTCTCAATATTCCTATACCATTTAATGATAAGTCGAGCTTGACAACTAGTTCTCACTTCCTGCCTAGGATTTTTTGTTAACGGATCTCGCTTGTCGACAACCCGAAACCCCTCCTTATTACAAACAAATTGCTTTGAAGTGATTTTCCCCTCTTAGCTCTTGTTTACATAACCCCTTCTAATACTAAAGCCCAGCCTTCCTCCATAAGCATTGTAGAAATCATATGCTTCTTTATCTGTATCAAATGTCATGCGAACTATAGGCTTCCAATCACAATCACCCTCGTCATTCTTAACAATGTTAGGTTCCATTTCAATGTGCCAAGTCACTTAAAAAATAAATAGGTGGTTAACATTAGCATAAAAACAATAAATTATGTTTACAAAGTAATATAAATTGAATAAAAACTATAATGCCCTAACCTTTCACGCGTCATCGATATTGTCTGCTCTAGGCCATGCCCACACGGATTTGTTCTTCCTAGTGGGTCACCCATCTCAGAACTACTCCAGCTTAAGCACGCTTAATTGGGAAGTTCTGCTAGGGATTTCACCACCCTGGAAAAGGCCTCAATGCTATAAAGGGTCTAGAATTTTACTTTCATAGCCCAAGAACTCCCCCCTCCATTTTTGATATGGGACACTGGGACCTTACAATCCACCCCCTTAGAGCTGCACATCCTTGTGCAGTAGCCTGCTAGCTTGCAAGCCCGCCCACATGCACCAAGAGACGCTAGGGGCCCACACTTAGTACTCCAGAGAGTCGACTCTGATACTATTTGTAGCGCCCTAACCCTTCACACATCATTGATATTGTTTGCTTTGGGCCATGCCCGCACAGATTTGTTCTTCCTAGTGGGTCGCCCATCCCAGAACTACTCCAGCTTAAGTACGCTTAACTGGAGAGTTCTGCTAGGGATTTTACCACCCTGGAAAAGGCCTCGATGCTATATAAGAGTCCAGGTTTTTACTTTTATAGCCTAGGAACTCCCCCTCTATTTTCGATATAGGACACCGGGACCTTACAATCCGAGCGTAAGCCCCTGGTGTCTCTTGGTGCATGTGTTGGGCTTGCGAGCTAGCAGGTTACTGCATGGGGACGTGCAGCCCTAAGCGGGGTGAATTGTAAGGTCCCAGTGTCCCATATCAAGAATGGAGGGGGAGTTCCTGGACTATAAAAGTAAAAACCTGGACCCTTACTTAGCATCGAGGCCTTTTCCCAAGTAGTGAAATCCCTAGTAGAACTCCCCAATTAAGCATGCTTAGGCTGGAGTAGTTCTAGAATGGTTGACCCACTGGGAAGAATAAATCCATGCGGGCATGGCCCAAAGTGGACAATATCGATGACATGTGAAGGGTTGGGGTGTCACAAAAACATTACAAGTGTAACACCCGCCCTTATTTAGCTTTTAATTTTATGATTAATCTTACTCAAGTATTTATTTGTGCATAATATGCTTATTTACATGCATCATATTTGTTAATAGATATGTTCATTTATGACAAGACCTGTCTGATTCGTTAAATCGTAGGATTATAAAGTTAGCTAGTGGACTAGGTGGGTAGAATTGATTCGCTTTAATTAGGCCAAGAAGTAATGTAATTACTTAGCTAGGTAATTCAAGTAATGAGACTAATATTTAATTAATCCAAGTTGCATAATTTAGATATAGGTATATATCTCTATATATGGACATGTTGAATTCAATTAGACAGAAAGAGAGACATATAATCTGAGAGAGGGAGTGAGAGAGGGTTCTACAGCTTGAGTGAGTGATCAAGAAGAAGAAGGTGAGAATTTGAAGCAACTTCACTAAATTAACCCATCAAGGTAAGAATTCTTCCTAATTTCTTGCATGAGACTAATTTTCATCTTGAATTCATGAAATTTAAGGAGAAAGTGAGGAATTGGGTAGTGTAAGTTGTGTTACAAACCCTAATAGAAAGAATTCTTCCATATCTTTGCTTGAATTACTTGGTTTTGCATGATTCTAAGCTAGATTTCCATGGTTTTGTTGAAATATAGAATCTCCACATGCATAGGTTTTGCTTTATCCTTAATCTTGAAATTGTATATGAGCTTGTAAAACTTGGGTTTAAATTTAAGGTTCTATTCTTGAGTTGAACATGGAAATTGTTTGTACACCAAGTTTGTTAATTTTTGGCCTTTAGTTTGATTGACTTTAGGTTTGATTTTGAGGAATTTGGAACCCCAAAAGCAGAGCAAAAATTCGGTTCTGGAACACCGAGAACCGCATGTGCAGCTAGGGAGCCCGCACGTGCGGGAAACACTGGCGCACGTGCGGCAGGAAGGCCCACATGTGTGGATAACAAGGGAGGAATTGGAAACTTTCTACATAAAAATCACTTGGGGGCGCACGTACAGAGAGGGTCCCGCATGTGCGGCCAAGAAGCTCCACACGTGCGGCTATTTGGTTGCCTTGGATTCACTTTTCTGTGTTGTTTACTCCACTCTCGGACCTCCATTAGCGTGTGTCACACCCATAATTGATGTCCAATTGCATTGCATGAACATTTAACAAGAGTAAACTACATTTAAACCAATCAATTCCTAAGTTATGGAACTAACTAATTAGGTGTTTGGTAAATTAAGTGAACAACGCTTGTATCTGCCTATGTAGGTCAAACGCCTCATTCCAATCACCTGCAACACGGAACTGACTATGAGTAACACTGTTGTAAAAATATGTTTGATTTAAATTATCTTCTCTCTGCTTCAACTTATGCATTACTTCGATATGTTTCTTATGTTGATGAATGATAATTCTATCTCAGTTTTCATTATTTACTATGACGACCCTGGCACCTATTCATATGAGTACAGTTCTGTCAGTTCCATTTTATGGAACTCCTGTTTAATATGGTAATGGCTATCATATCTGATCTTCGGTCTTCATGACCACCTGTTCGATCTTCCTGACCGCCTGTCTAGTCTTTATGACCGTCTGTTCGGTCTTCTAGACCGCCTGTATTTATTGCTTTTGAATATACTACGTAAAATGCTATGCTTCTCGAATGTCGTATGAACCTGCTCAGTTTGTGTTTTATTTTATGTTATAATTATGATTCAAGACCCCCTTATTCAGTTGTTATTCATTGCGCTCTAGCTCATATTTTGGTTTATCGTGTAGGTGATCCAGCTCAAGAAATGACGTAGTGGCGTCGGTCTTGCTCTGGTTTTGTCAAGCTAACTACTGCGCCTCACCGTGAGGTTTCCATCTACCTAAATTTTGAAGTATCCAGTGTTCACCCTTTTGTAACTCACTCATGTGTTTTGGTCGGTTGTCACTGGCATTATAATTGTTGTCGATGAGAGTAACCTTTCCCTTTTGATTGTCTTTTTAGACAAACTTGTAATAGCGCGTTGTACTTCTGCATGTATATATGTGTATATATGTAGCAATGTCTTTTGTTTCATGTGAATTCACAGCTCATTGGACGTTTTGTTTTCTTACATAATAGCTTCTGCTAGCCTCGTTTATTTGCTTTGTTCAGTTAGGCATTCGGTAATCGCAGATTACTGGCCGGTTACGGCACTAAACCTATATGGGTAGGTTTAGGTCGTGACAACAAGAGTTGACTCATTTTAGCTTACAACATGTTAGCAACATTTCAACAAAAAAGTCAGCAAAATTTCTGCAACATTGGTTGTAAATTAGATACATTTCAGCAACATTGATTATAATAAAGCTTTGAAGGCAACATTTCAGCAACATTGGTTTTAAATTAGATACATACACTGTTATATGCAATTTGTGAATACAATTTGTAATGTTGCTGAAATTAGATACATTGGCTATAAATTAGATACATACACAGTTATATACAATTTCTGAGTACAATTTGTTTTCTATTTTTTTCAATTCATACATAGTTATATTGCAAAAACAGTACATTTCAAAACAAAATCAAAAACAAAAAAATTCAAAACCCTAAAAATAGATTTAAAAAAAATCATGTAACAATCTCCTAATCAACACATTCAACAACCAACAAACTTGTATTATCATTAACATTAAAAAAAAAATCTGAATTTTTCAAATCAAAACCCAAATATTGGAGAAATTTTGGAGGACTAAAAACCTGTATTTTTCTTGAATCGGTTGTAGCAGGGCGTTAGTGGCGGCAGGGCGTTGGCCAGCGGCAGGACGACTGCCGCGAAGAGGCATCGGGAGGCAGGGAGGCAATGTCTCCTTTTTCTTCTTCTCTCTCTCTCTCTCAAACTCTATTTTCTATATCTGTTGCGTATATAGAAGCTGCGAGGAAGTCAGCCGGGGGCAGGACGGCGACGACGGAGGGGTGTTGGGAGGCAGGGTTGTCTCTCTCTTCTTCTTCTCTCTCTTTCTATATCTGCTGCCATATGTGTGCATAAGCAGCTAGATGGAGGGAATTTTGAAATCTGGCTGATTTTGTTTTTTTTTTTTTTCAAATTACTTACCAAAACGACGTCATTTTGGTGAGACTTAATTTCAGTCCTTGGACGGACCACTCTAGGAGATTACTCTAAGATTTTACTCTAGAGGATCTTATAACTAAAATCTGAGCCTATTATGGCCCCATGAACAAATTAATCTTTTTAAACTCTAAAAACTGAGTTAGACTAGGGGGGTTTTGATGGGACCAACAGGTTGATGGGCTTCCCTACCTGCTTTTTTTTTTAATCTATTTCCGTCTTCTCTCTCTCATAATATAGTTAACACCCTCCCTACAATTAACAAAGGGTAATTAATGTTAAGGATATTAAATTTTTTATTAAATAAATGATTAAATATTTTACATGAGTGTGGAGTTCACAAAAAAGTAAATCTCACATGTATATGAGACATTTAATTATTTATTTAATGAAAATTTTGAAACTTATAGTATTTTCCATTAAGAAATATGATAACGCACTACCAATCTAACTACTTAACACCACCTTGGAGCAAAAGGATTACGCTAACTGTTGTTGTAAGCTAATAATGGACATTACTTGGTTTTATGGGTTTTTTTTTTTACTTTTTTACTTTTTTATTTTTACAAGAAGATGTTTCTCTCCAGTCCTCATCTAAATTGAAAGGCATTGTCTGAGTCCGTAAAGTTCATCACAAGTGCCGTTTCAATGATTTAAGTCATTTATTTTTTAAGATTCATGTTTTAAGATTCATGGTGTATATTATTCATACAAAAATAGGTTAATTTGATAATGGTAACATCTTTATTTATAATGAGAGGGTAATTTGTAAACAAATTGGGCCGAGCTAGGAAGAGTCTTCTTTGGGAGTTGGGCCGCGTAATGGGCCGAGATAATGACTGGTGTAGCTCGGTCTTAGGCCAAGAAGACATCTCATATTTCGGGTTTGGGCCGAACTATGGGCCGAGGTAATTATTTATGTAAGCACGATCTTGGATCATCTAAACATCAGGTCGGTTAGAGATGGGCTACCAGTAACCTGACCTAGCTATCCTGGACCAAGGTATCAGTGGAGGGAGAACCGAGCTAAAGGATAGCTCTGCAGGGCGTCATCTCAGAGTCAAGACTGACAGTGTTGCTTAAAGTATCACCTGTGTGAGCACGGTTGACCGCAATGTCAGCCGAGGTAAGGGTTCAGCCATCTCACTTGGCTTGCAGTGATGGGGGTGTTTTAGGGATAATCATTATCCTTGAGCTTGAGACTCCTAGGAGGACTCTGCTAAGAAGAGTAGAGTCCTACTAGGATTATGCAAAACCATCTCACTTGGTTGGTAGTGAGTAGGAGTGTGACTCCTAGGAGGACTCTGCTAAGGAGAGTAAAGTCCTACTAGGATTGTGCAAACCATCTCACTTGGTTGGTAGTGAGTAAGGTGTGTGATTCCTAGAAGGACTCTTATAAGGAGAGTTGGAATCCTACTAGGATTGAGCCAAGTAAAGTCTATAAAAGCCCATGACCAGACCTATGTACAGGGATCCCAATTCTTACTCTAGAATACACAGAGCTTATTGTCTATTGTCTAGTTGCTGACTTAGGTATCGGAGGGGTTTCTGGCACACACTCGCAGGTTAGCTCACGTTTGTGTTTTCAGGTGGCAAAGCGACGACGTTTGGAGGAGTGCAAACTTGATCAACAGGATTATATGAGAAGATTATTTTGTGCTCGTACAATTGGCGCCGTCTGTGGGAATTACACATAGAACAAAACCTTTTGATCGAGTTTTCCTCTCTAGTTGAAATCAATGGCGCACAACGAAGATTTTTCGCAATCTGCTATAGATGGGCAAACCGCGGAAGGGGGTAGGAGGTGCGAAAGTTTACCTTCTATCCCACCCATGGCGGAATTAGATCCCCAACGAAAGAATCCGCGGAGAGAAGCGAGAGAAAAACGGGGCTCAAGTCTACACCGCTCTCAAAGCCCTGATAGACAAAGGCGGAAGATGGATCCTCAGGTCCTCGAAGATCGCGTAAGGGAGCAAGACGAAGTAATAAGAAGAATGGTGGCTGACATAGAGTGTATGAAGAGCCAGATAAAAGGCAAAGGAGTGGTAGCAAAAGAGGGGCACAAAGGCAACACACACTCTTGCCACTCAGAAGATCGTGAAAGGCAAGTCACACCATCACAAACTGAAAGTAGAAACCTCAGGTCGGGTGATACACAATCAAAGACTTCTAGGACACGCTACTCCAAGCCTAAGAGAATGAGGACTGAAAGGGCTCGAAGGAGAGAAGACACTCAGGCTCGCGACCCCCGCAGAGTCTCCGCACTACAACGATTGGCTCCTAGAACACATGGGAGTGTCGAGGTTGGAATTCCAAAGCCACGCCTTACCTATGAACCAGCAGACAAAGCGTTAGCAAGGTTGCAGGGCTCACCGTTCATTCTGATAATAGAGAACGCACCATTACTCTTAGGCTTCCACCAGCCCAAATTCACTACTTATGAGGGGAAGTCGGACCCCTACATACACTTGAGCCACTTTTACCAGGTTATGGCCATGTATCGGCGAAACGAGGCTCTAATGTGTATCCTGTTTTCCTTCCAGCCTTGGTGACCTGGGTTTAACGTGGTTTGAAAGGTTGCCAGAAGGTAGCATAGCTTTGTGGGTGCAACTAGCGGAGGCATTTGTGACCAGATTTAGAACAAACACCAAGACACCAGTGGAGATTGACCAGCTTCTCTCTATAGACATGGGCGAGAAAGAAACATTGAGGTCTTACAATAACCGGTATTGGGAGACTTTTAATCAAATTGGAGATTGCCCTACAAACCTAGCTATCGCACAATACAAACGAGGTTTACTAGTCGGTAACAAATTGAGGGACTTAATGACAATGAGGCCACCCCTCACGATGGAGGCCCTAATGGAGAGAGTGCACCAACACATCAGGGTAAAGAAAGATGGAGCGCGCACCAAGGCAGAGTCTAGCACAATAGCGATGTCGAACAAAACACCTTCGGCAAAAGTTAACACGGTTGACAAGTAAGACCGACCGCGCAAAAATCTTTGCCCAACTGGGGGCAAAGTGGGTTGGCAGGATTGACCAACTCTTTCTAACAAGTCTTTGCCCGACTGAGGGGCAATAAAAAAGGTTGGCAGGTTTGACCAACACTTTTTTGCACCCTTTAGCTGAGATCAGGATCTAGGCTAAAGGCGGTTGGCAGGTTTGACCAACGATTCTTTGCACCCTTTAGCCGAGATCAGGATCTAGGCTAAAGGCGGTTGGCAGGTTTGACCAACAAAACTTTTTTGCACCCTTTAGCCGAGATCAGGATCTAGGCTAAAGGCGGTTGGCAGGTTTGACCAACACTTCTTTGCACCATTTAGCCGAGATCAGGATCTAGGCTAAAGGCGGTTGGCAGGTTTGACCAACAAAAACTTTTTTGCACCCTTTAGCCAAAATCAGGATCTAGGCTAAAGGCGGTTGGCAGGTTTGACCAACACATTTTTTCTTCAGCAGAGATAAGAATCTAGGCTCAAGAAGGTTGGCAAGTTTGACCAACCCTTTTCATTCTTCAGCCGAGATCAGGATCACGGCTCAAGAAGGTTGGCAGGTTTGACCAACAAGATTTTTTGGCACTCTTTGATCGGGATGATAGTTACCTCGGCCAAAGCAAGTTGGCAAGTTTGACCAATAAATTTTTGAACGATTTGACCGGGATGATAGTTAGCTCGGCCAATGAAGGTTGGTAGGATAAAGTAAAAGCTGGTGAGCCCGGCCAGACATGAAGTTAAAATAAAGCACTACAATGAAGGAAAAACAAGGGACCGAGCTCGTATTTTAGCTCGGTCAGATTGGCATTTCTTAGCTCGGCAGAGGCCAAGGTACGTATCTCAGCCAAGCTAGGGAGTTCGACTGGACATGCAGTCAGAATGATGCAATACATTGAAAAAGAAGCACAGTAACCGCACCAAGAGATCAAAATTTTTCATTAATTGGAAGATGATTACAAAAAGGTGGGACATATAGCCCGGTTACACAGAAAGAATGCCTTTTCGTACGATTGCAACCACGAAGGGTATAAATGTTGAAGGCAAAAAGGTGGGTCTGTTCAAATTTTTGGAGGTACATAACGGTTGTAATAGGAGAATGAGGATAATGGGGGCACGCTACATATCTTGGGAATGACGTCGTATCAAACATGCCAGATTAATGGAAGGACGTGTTGAGCAACTGACAAGGCTTATTGGGACCGAACAAGCTGTGAAATCGAACAACTTTTTAGCTCGGCAGAGTGGGGTGTTCTTAGCTCGGTTGGTGGAAAAATAATCCCAATCATGCTACGCAGATGGAATTAAGGGACAATTGAGAGGGTAATTTGTAAACAAATTGGGCCGAGCTAAGAAGAGTCTTCTTTGGGAGTTAGGCCGTGTAATGGGCCGAGATAATGACTGGTGTAGCTCGGTCTTAGGCCAAGAAGACATCTCATATTTCGGGTTTAGGCCGAACTATGGGCCGAGGTAATTATTTATGTAAGCACGGTCCTGGATCATCTAAACATCAGGTCGGTCAGAGATGGGCTACCAGTAACCTGACCTAGCTATCTTGGACCGAGGTATCAATGGAGGGAGAGTCGAGCTAAAGGATAGCTCTGCAGGGCGTCATCTCAGAGTCAAGATTGACAGTGGTGCTTAAAGTATCACCGAGCTGTGTGAGCACGGTTGACCGCAATGTCAGCCGAGGTAAGGGTTCAGCCATCTCACTTGGCTTGCAATGATAAGGGTGTTTTAGGGATAATCATTATCCTTGAGCTTGAGACTCCTAGGAGGACTCTGCTAAGGAGAGTAGAGTCCTACTAGTATTATGCAAAACCATCTCACTTGGTTGGTAGTGAGTAGGAGTGTGACTTCTAGGAGGACTCTGCTAAGGAGAGTAAAGTCCTACTAGGATTGTGCAAACCATCTCACTTGGTTGGTAGTGAGTAGGGTGTGTGATTCCTAGAAGGACTCTTATAAGGAGAGTTAGAATCCTACTTGGATTGTGCCAAGTAAAGTCTATAAAAGCTCATGACCAGACCTATGTACAGGGATCCCAATTCTTACTCTAGAATACACAGAGCTTATTGTCTATTGTCTAGTTGCTGACTTAGGTATCGGAGGGGTTTCCGGCACACACTCACCGGTTAGCTCACGTTTGTGTTTTCAGGTGGCAAAGCGACGACATTTGGAGGAGTGCAAACTTGATCAACAGAATTATACGAGAAGATTATTTTGTGCTCATACATATAACATTGGTCTCAAAAAAAATGAATGGTTTATTTTTAAAAATATACTTAGTGTTTATTTTTTTAGAAACAAATATGATAAAATAAAGATATTATTATCTGATCAACCTTATTTTTTTTATAAATAATATACACGAAAAGTTTTAAAAAATAAATGACTCAAATCATTAAAACAAGACCCGTGATAAATTTCACATATCCAAATAACACATCGAGATGCTCAATGCATATGAGAAGGGAGAGAAGCCTCTACCTTTTAGCAATTCCATTGAAGATGCTCAATGCTTTTAAGAGCTCAAGCCAACGTCGCAAGGCTTCTAAGGGACTCATTCTGATTGGAATAAGAGACGGATTGTCTCGGGTAATAATAAATAGGGAAAATTATCATGCAGAGTAGATGCAGAAAAAAAATTATACAGCAATGATAAATTTTATGAATATTAATTACTAAAATTTTAAATTATTTTATATGTTTATAAATATTTTTTTAGCTCACCACTTAATTGTAATTCTCCCTAATAAATAATTATATTCTCAAAATAAATATTTTGAGATCAAATTATAATTTATAAAAATATATGATAAATTATTATTATAATTCATATTCTTCAAGTGAATAGTTTATAATAAGCTATAATCTGATCTAAAATGTTCATTTCATTTCAATAATATAATAATATATTATTACCAAGACGACTTGTTTTGTATACAATCTGAAATGCTTTAAATTTAAGAGAAAAATGATTTATCCTCTTAATTGAGATCTTTCAATTTCATCTCCAATGACATGGCTAACACTACGCCAAAAATGAGCATTAACGGCGGTTTTTTACCGCCGTTAAAGGATGTAAAACCGCCGTTAAAGCCTTTAACGGCGGTTTTAACGGCGGTTTCGTTACCGCCGTTTATGCGCGTGTCGGAAAAAGTAAAACCGTCGTAAAAAGGCAAAATACCGTCGTTAAAAATCGACCAAAAACGGCGGTTTCGCAGGGCCAAAAACGGCGGTTTTTTACCGCCGTAAATAGGTTAGAATTTTTCAAAAAATAATTCTTTCTTCTTGCACTCCCCAAGTTTTGAACCCATGACCTCTCATCCACCCACACCACCAACCACTTTGCCACAGCCACTTTTCATGAAATATATTACCTAAATAAATATTTAAACATTACTTTTACTTTGTAGATGGTGTTGCCGGAGTGTCGCCGGAGCTTCGCCGGAGCTTCGCCGGCAAAGACCGCCGGCATTAACGGCGGTAATGGTTGAGCATTAGCGGCGGTTTTATTACCGCCGTTAAAATGGGCATTAACGGCGGTTCGTTACCGCCGTTAAAAGTGAATTTAATTACCGTCGTTAAAGACACTTTTAGCGACGGTTTTTTTAACGGCGGTAATGAAACCGCCGGTAAAAGTACTATTAACGGCGGTAACGAAAACCGCCGTTAATAGTACTTTTAACGGCGGTTTTCGTTACCGCCATTAAAAAAACCGCCGTTAATGCTCATTTTTGGCGTAGTGTAAGGCCCCTAATGAAGACACGAGTGGTGCTACATCTCTTAATTCTCCCCCCCTCCCAATTTCATCCTTAATAATGTGACTTGCATATGAAACGGTTTCACACTCTCCCTCCCTCTCTCTCTCTCTAGTCTCTCTCTCTCTCTAGCCTCCCTAATTCTATATCATTAGAAGGGGGAAGATTAGAGGGATGAATCATTATTAATGAAGACACCTATACTCAGTAGCGGAGGGAAGTGAGGACCAAGGGAGTCACGTGTCCCCCCGGATTTTGCACTTTTTTTTTGCAAATACAAAGAAAATATTTTAAATAAAAAAAATTACAAAAATATTATTAGAGTGAAATGTCAATGACATTTTAAAAATTATGAGAACAATAATGGTTGTTTTGATTGAAAATGAAGAGACTTTTATAAACTATATTATCTATGAAAATTTTATAAAAATTTTTGAATGTAATGGTAATGTCATTATTCTTAATATGCAAGTATAAGTAATCTCACTATAAAGATATGAAATTTATTAAATTGTTAGTTACATTTGACATATAAGGTTTATTCTCTATGTGTTTATTTACTATTAGTTGGTGATATCACCTACTACTGATGACGTGGTGTTATCATTATATTGAATTTTTAATCAAATTTTGTATAAAAAAAATAATTTATCATTATATAATTTATTTTAAGACTTATATCTATATTTTTTTATATGGTCCATGACATACTAGTTATAAATAACATTATTTTTTTTATGTTTCTCGAAATCAATCGTAAAAACTTGCGTGAAATATTTTTGTAAAAATTTTCAATATTGTAATTAATAAGTGCCCCATCTAATTTAATTTTCTAGCTCTGCCATTGCCTATACTCCTCTCTCTCTCTCACATCACGTCATTAGGGGTGGAATTGCAGGGACTCAATTAGAGAATGTAGCGGAACGGAATTTAAGAACTTTCTCATAATTTACCTAATGAGTTGGACAATTATTTATCATTTTCTGTTAAACTAAATATTGTACCTCAATTAAGTAAGAGCTTACTATATAATTTAGATCTTACTATATAATTTTTTTTTTTACACCATTCAATGTCAGAAGCTATGTGTTCTATTAAATTAAATAAATTTATAAAAAAAAATAATTGAAGTATAAAAAATGTTGGAAAAATTATAACAAAAGAAATCCTCAGGGTTTAACTATTTTAATAAAATAAGTCTAGAGTTTTTAATTTTTTCATTTTAACCCTAAACTTTTTATTTGTTTTCAATTTAAATCATATGTCTATTTTTATTAAATAAAATCGTGAAAAATAGATATTTTAGTCATTAAAGTCAACAAAAAATGGTGTCTATCTGTCTCTCTCTAAACCACTGATATATATCATATATCTATCTGTCTATCTCTCTAAACCACTGATATATATGATATATCTATCTGTCTATCTGTCTCTCTCTGTCTCTCTCTTCTCTGCAAACCAAACCTGAGTGTCTATCTGTCTCTCTCTAAACCACTGACATCCACTACTCTCTCTCTTCTCTCTCTAAAAACCACTGACATCCACTACTACCACCAGCATGGCTAGTTTCGTCAACAAGCATGTGCCAATCATGCTCAAGCGACGTGTCACTGTCGACCTCATTGCCTACTTCTTCTCCAACTAGATCACCGAGTTCATCAACCACTAAGATATTTATGAGAAGACAATCAACATAGATCATAGTACCACCGACATCAACCAGATTTGTGACTGAGATGGAGTCGTCGATCTAGATCTATATACGAAATTATGAGTTTCAAGTCAATTTTTTGAGCTTCTAGCTTTCACTTCTACAAACATTGCTATACTTCAGGCATGGTTCTAAATCACGGTATCGAGTAACATAACGGTATCGATCGTGGAGTATCGGTCAGTATGTATCGGGAATCGGGTGTCGCAGTGGTGAAATTTTAAAAATGATTTCACAGGATTTTTAGCTTTTTCTTTCTCGTACCGGTCCGAACCGGTGAGTATCGGCCTGTCGTGACTTGTGTAATGATTACAGACCACTAGGTACTGGGACTCGGCTGATGCTCCTGCGATTTTTTATTTCAACACTATACCAGCTTGAATCCATTGCAGTGCTCCATTTTTTTGATATGAACCGGCCGGTATATAGCGTATCGGCCAGTTTTTAACACTATGACTTCAGGCCTCGATTTGTCTATTCTCAACACCATACTCTTTAATATTTGTGATCAAGACGCCATTACTATCTTTGCCTGTCTAGAGAAAGAGAGTATCATCGTTTTCATCTTAAAGATACTGGTCATTACTCTCTAAAAACCTAATTTGATGCTTTTAATTTCATATATATATATACATGTAATTGATTCTTGAAAATTTTCTAAGCATTTGATAAGGTTGTGTTCTGGTTTTTCATCTTTGAAAGTAGTGATCTGTTGTAAACCCTAGGTTAGTATGCTTTGTTCTTGAAACCAACTTAGCATTTATTTTAACCTTTGAAAGTAATGATTATAGACCTAGACCAAGCAATTACAATAGAAATTACAAACATATATATATAGAGAGAGAGAGAGAGAAACAAATATATACAAACATATATATATAAAGAGAGATATGGAGTGGAAACAAATTCTAGAGAGAGAGAGAGAAGAAATGGGGCAGGCATTTCGTCAAGCATCTGGAAGGATCCGAAGTATGAATCTTGAACCACGGTCGTCCGCGGCGGTGAAAAGGCGGTTGATAGCTGACCACCGATGGCGCCACCCAACAAGGTCGCCGGAGATAGCTTCAGTCCAGGTTCCGATGAGTGTCCTTGGGCTGAGACATGAGCGATTTGATTTGATAAAAATGCTAAGTCTTTTGTTTCGAATTGAAATTCAATCTATTGTAATTGCATATAGTTCAAGTAATGTAGTTCAGATTCAGAAAGTAGCATACTTGTTCATCAACCACACAAACACACACACACACAAAAGCATGTCTATGTATCTGATTAGTGAATT
Source organism: Camellia granthamiana (assembly GCA_036172215.1). Taxonomy (NCBI): domain Eukaryota; kingdom Viridiplantae; phylum Streptophyta; class Magnoliopsida; order Ericales; family Theaceae; genus Camellia; species Camellia granthamiana. The sequence continues at coordinate 29,505,953 of CM069914.1, forward strand.
GTTCTTGAAAACCATGTTTATAGATTGTATATTGTCTACCTTTGAAATTGAGAGGAAGCCTTTGTATGAGTAATCTATAGCAATGCTATAGGGATCAAGAAGCTCCAACTTGGTTTATTGTCGTGTAATAGAGATCTTGGTTTTTAGTATTACCCTCTTTTAGTGTTATATTAGAAGAAATAATTTACAGAATTTCAACTTTGGTGCATGTTAAACAGACACTAATTATAATAGTGCACTCGATTGTTGGTTAAAAAAAAAAATGTTGGTAAAAAACAAGGAAACAAAAAAGAAATGCCTTTTATGTCTTTCCATTTTCAATTTTTGAGATGGTATAGCTTGCTTTTCGTGCTCTTCGGAGGGGTTTAGTCTCCTCGGATACGATAGCCCTACAATTTGGACTCCCGTGGTTCTGAATCTGGTTTCACAAGTGCAATGTGAAATAGATTAAACAAATGAGAGTACAAATCCAGCAAAGTTTAGAAAATCCATTTATCATCAAAGATGCCAGAAATGGACTACATTGCCAAAATTCAACCTAAATATTTTTGAAAAATTTAGGAAACCCATAACTCATGCCAAAGGCCACTTATCTGTCATAACCAAAGTGTCTCGGCTCGGAAACTTAGGTATAAAAGAGAAAGGTCATGAATTGAGCACTCCACTCACCCGATCAAAGATCATCCTCTACTAGTCATGACGTGATTTTTACGTACATTATATGCTCTTGTTCCGATTATTAATGCTAACTTACTATGTGAGGCATACAAGTATAAGCTATTTCACCCACTTTGGGATGCTTTGATTTCATGTTTGTTTGAAAATAGTTTTGAATGTACTTGAAAAAGCAAGCTCATATGTACATTAATCAAAAATCATCCCAACTCAAACGAAATAACCTCCATCCACAGGTATTCAAAGAGGTATATCAAATAAGCACTCAGCCTCATGGTAAATATGCTTAATATGGCAACACAAACATATATGCAATATGCTAAAACAAGAAATGCTTACCTAATACTCCGAGACAAGCCAAATAAAATAATTAGAAAATTACATGTTCTAATATGCAAAGTGACTAATGCAACACATACAAAATGCAACTACGAGGTTCGGTTTTAACATGTCATGTGAAGCAACTCAAAGTATGCGGTAGCATACGTATTCAAGTAAGTAATAAATGACAGCAATGTTAGAATGATGAACCAAACCCAATGCATGCAAAAATGGATAAAATACATAGCAATGATATGAAACCAAAAATATGATACTACATGCAACCATCATAAGCAAGTAAAAAAAGGAGAAAGAATGGGAGTTGGAAGACATACAAAATATTACAAGTGTTTACAAATTTGCTCTCGCACAAGAGGGTCCGACTGAATGTCCTCATTAAACTAATTATTACAACACAATTGAATGCATTTAACTAATTAACTAGTTATTACAAATTCGAATGAAGTCAACTAATTAATTACACAACTAATTAATCAAAGCATTAATTTAATCAAATGGGAGCCGAGGAACCACATGCGCGCGACCAAGCACATCCTCCCAGAAACCTCTTTGTTTGCTGTAAGAATCTGTTCTGTTTGCAGTTAGAAAATTAATCTGTTTTGGCCTCAGGTTCTGCTTTGTTTTGCCATAAAAATGCCACTTCTTGTACAACAAAAGGTGGCCCGACCGGCCTTGAAAAGTGGTTGGCCGGACATAAAGCTGACCGATGGCCACTATTTTTGGTGATTACCTTGCTGTAACAGAGCTAAAACAGAGCAAAAATAGAGTGTTTCCAGGAGATGTTTATCCTCTCTGCCCCTCCCTATCATGAAGATGATCAAGGGAGGAATAGATTTAGTTTACAAATCATCAATGTTCGTACATTTGTTGTATGATGATCTTAGAACCAATAGGACAAAAGTTCAATAAATTGAAACGAAAGACCAACAACACATCCTCCCTATCATGGAGTTACCTCAAGGAAAGGGGTGGACATTGTTTCTTGAATCATTGAACATCACTAAAGAGTATGTAATGAGTCAAGACGAAATAGGTTCAACATAACGTCCGATTGAACCCGACTCAATTTTATTACCTTTTCTTACCTCTTTTACTTCAATTTTATTATTTCTTTTTTATTACCTTTCCATTTCTTATCTTTTCTTCATTTCTGTCCAAAAATGATAATTACGTCCACTAAGTTCAAAAGCAAAAAAGAGTATCAAACATTGACTTAACCCAAGAAATGAGCTTTTCAAGCCCTTTTCTAAGGGAGGAAATTACAAAGAAAGAGTCCAACTTATTTACAAGCGATAATGAATTCTAAGTCAAACCCCAAATAAGCGATAATGACTAATCAAATCCAAAATGAGCGATAATGACTCCAAATCCAAACTTGATAATAAGCTATAATGGCACTTTCCTTGGTGATTTCCAAGGGTCTAACTAGAAAGTTAGTCCCTTAGAAGTAAATGCACCGGTGATAAAGAGAAGTGTCAAACAAAAGATTGTGCTTAGCATGAGAGAGATGTGATGCCTTAGTAATGAACCTCCGAAGAGATTAAACCATTAAGTATGGAAAGTCTCTTTCTTATGTTTGAACAACAATCTTTTGGTAAACACAATTCTTTAATCAAAATAAACAAAGAATGGATGGAGGTTGCAGAGATAATAGTGCAAAGGTGATTACAATAGTGTGAACCAATATGAAAGCTAAAAAAAAAAACTATCAACTCAAATGGATTGGAAAGCTACACCCATGAGGACTTACAACAACACATCTATAATATACAAAGCATAATTTAACATGCCAAATAGCACTAAAACAGTGCTGAAAATTGATTTTTTCAGGTGGAAAAAGTAAGGAAAAATAGGCTAAAGCCAAGAGGTTTCAAACAAGTAACAAGCCTAAGAAAGGATGGCTAACCCCTTCTCTTTTTTTGTAACTTAAAATCACATTTTTGAGCCAAAATAAACTCTGAAAAACAGTATGAAAAAGCAAAGAAAAGAGATAGAAAAGATGGTGCAAAAGCTCAAAGTATACCTCTTTCAAAGAGATGATGCTTTTTAGTTCACAAACCACAAGTTGAACACTCTCAAGGGCTAAAATTGGGTTCAATAATCTCAGCAAGAGGCCTCAAGTTTAAACTTAGGAAGTGTATGGATAGTGTATGTATATTTCAAGAGAGAGAGAAAGAGTGTTTGGCAACCTATAGGCTCTTGGTAATTTTTTCAAACCCTAAACCATGAGGGGTGGTCATATGTTTATAGAAAAACACTATCTCACGTTGGAAATATCTATAATGAGCCAGCTGGTGCAAGGTATGCACATGGGGACAGTTGCTAGCCAAAAATATTTGTTTGTCGCTAGAGCTGGCCGACTGGCCATAAAGGTGGATGGCCGGCCAACCAAAAATGGCCTTCCAGCCACTTGTTGCCAGTAGGTCTCTAAGTGGTCATCAAGCTAGAAAAAAAGGTTTTGGTTCAAAAGGCGTGGAAGGTTTAGATTCTGAAGCTTGAAAATTGAAACCTTTTGCTGAAGAAATTGAACGATTTGTACAGCATAATAATTCATCATTGAGTGTTTAACGTGAGGCACCTAAGTCTTAAGGGTGGTCAAAATGGGGTGTCTACAGTTGCCCCTCTTTGACAGAGCTCGGACTTATGAAATGACGTGAGTGAATGTCAAAGCCCAAAGACAACCCATTTTGACAAGGCCATAAGACTTGGGTAAGCAATCAAAATGTAAAATGCAAGTGGTTAAACTCGAAAGTTGCCTACGTATCCCTTCGCAAGAAATCAAACTAGCGTAGTTCAAGGGCAAGATGCAAATGACATGCACAAGAATACACTTGAAAACTGGACTTACATGCTTCGCGAAGCCAGTTATTTTGAAAATCCATGATCATGCAAGATAATGTGATGAGCAAATAATAAGATGACAATGCGATGAGCAATAACAAGATGAAAGCATACGAATGAAAACAAGCCTCTAGCTTAAATCAAAACAAATCAAACCGTGCCTCACATAGAAGGAGAGTAAGCAAACAACAATTCCAAACATGTTTCATGTGAAATGAGGAAAAACGGTGCAACCAACAGGCATATCTAACGATATTTCATATGGAGAGAGGGAAGGTTATAACCAGGTTGAAGAGCAACCTAACACATTTCATTCGAAAAGGTAAAAGCTCCATACCAAACTACACTTCACGCAGAAAGGGTAGAGGGTGCAAGCCAAACTACGCTTTGCACAGAAAGAGGAAAAGCTCCATGCCAAACTACACTTCGTGCAGAAAGGGTGGATGGTTCAAGCCAAATCATACTTACGTGATAAGGGGGAGGATACAAGCCAAACTACACTTTGCGCAGAAAGGAGAAAAGCTCCATGCCAAACTATGCTTTGCGCAGAAAGGGTGGAGGATGTAAACCAAACTACGCTTCACGCAAAAAGGGAAAAAGCTCCATGCCAAACTACACTTTGCGCAGAAAAGGGAAAAGCTCCATGCCAAACTATGCTTTGCGCAGAAAGGGTGGAGGGTGCAAGCCAAATCACACTCACGTGATAAGGGGAAGGGTACAAGCCAAACTACGCTTCGCGCAAAAAGGGGAAAAGCTCCAAAAGGTAGAAGGTGCAAGCCAAATCACACTTACATGATAAGGGTGAATTCAAAAGGTATGATGCACGTAGATGCAACATAATAGGCAACATAATTGAAAAGATAAATAGAAAGTGGTATTTTGAAACACTTCATATAGATCTCCGACTTACTGTTCGGAGGTTCTTAAATGCTCAAAAAAAAAAAAAAGAAGATACAACTTGCTCAAGCTTGAGATCGAGGCACTTTCCCACTTCGGAGAAATGGCAGGACTTGAAACGGTGCATCCGGAATCACATTTCGGAATTTTTTAAAGCAGAACTGAACCCAATTTCTTCAATTCTTTACTTTACAAATGAATGCAAGACCAAATATGCCCAAAATAAGGAACATCTTTGCAAAAAACAACCTTGGACCACTTGAGGAGTGGGTCGGCCAAAAGACTGGGCCGGCCAGCCAATAGATGCATGGCTAGCCACCCGATGCAGTTTCAGGGGCAAAAAGGGGATTTCGGCCCGTGGCTTATTTAAACAACACTTTGGCTTCATTTCTCACACACCCAACCACCGAAAATCATAACCCTCTCTCTTTAGGCTCTTTCTCTCTCTAGATTTGCGCTTTATTCACATTACCCAACGATCCATGCAAACTTTTTTCGCAAAACCCTTTTAGCCCTCTACGTTTTGAACCTATTGGATTTTGTTTTGGTTGAGTTTTTGGGCTTTTCATTGTTTTTGGCTCATTTCTCACCGGTTTTTCTTGGTTTTCGTAGTTTCCCCCGAGTTTTGACTTTTTTCTCTCTTTTTCTCTTTTCTAGGTTTTGGCTTTTGGATTTTTTTTGGCCTATTTCCCTCATTTTCTCTCATTTTCTTTGACCACCCACTATTTTTTTCCATGGCGGATGACATTCCTCATGATAGTGCCCCTCCCGAGGTACTCGTCCTTCTACCTGCTAAGGATGTTGAGAAGCTGATGATCGAAGAGGCTTGGGAAGTGGCGGAGGACATTGTCACCGATATTGCTGCGGAGGAGATCTACCCTCCGGGGCCTAAGCCCGAGCTGCCACCATTGCGGGTGAGGCCATTCAAACCTGCTGCCTATCATCCATGCACGCGTGCGATGGTCCCTAGAGGCATGCTGTATTTTAAGGACTTCGTCTGGGCGCACCTGAGGAATTTCTTTTGAGGGAGCGTGCCTCTCATCTCTCCTATGATGCTACTGAGGTAAAAACCTTGCTTTCATGTACTTTGCTTGTTTTGTCATTTCATTATAGTCTTTCATTCTGTTACGCACTTAACAAATTCCTCTTTCAATATAGGGTGATGCCCTCGCTTGGAAAGGCCACGGAGCAGTGACAGCCAGAGATTGGTACTAGGAGCTTCCTGCCCGAGTCAAAGAGCTAGTGGACGAGGCAGGCTTCGGCCTATTATGCTCAGGGCTCGAACGACTACAGGCTAGTCGAGCCTTACTTGGTGCTTTGGTGGAGAGGTAGTGAGACACCACCAACTCCTCCCACTTCTCCTCCACGGGCGAGATGACGATGACCTCGTATGATTTCTCCATGATCATGGGACTAAGAGTAGGGGTGATCCAATCCCCTTCGACATTGACATCGGCTAGTGGAAGGCAGCCTAGATACATCTACTTAGAGCACCCCCTCTCTTAGACAGGTCAGCCATGGTGCATTACAACTGGTTCTACGACCATTTCCATAGGAGCCAGCTGGAGACTCAGGAGGAGATCGAGCAGTATACTCACGGATTTCTGATCTACCTTCTTGGTACTACATTGTTTGCGAACAGGTGAAATATCGTGAGTTTGTACCTGCTAAGTGCCTTGGTAGTCGTGCCCTGGGTACGGTTCTATGATTGAGATGGCGTTGGCCTCGCCACCCTGTATGGCTACATGAGCTCTAGTTACCACAAGAAGGAGAACAAGGTTGGGGACTATTGGAGAGCCTGGGAGGTACACACTGTACTTTCTGTTCATTTTTGTTAGCCCATTATGCTTTCTACTTTGCACTTTTTGTATTTATTTTTGTTACACATTATGCCTTTTGCTTTGCATTTTCTATTCCCGCCTGTTGACTCACAAATTGATATTTTCTTACAACTTTAGGTTTATGCATATTTCCCCACCCTTACTCTCGTTCCAAGAGATGAGGTAGAGGCTGTTGTGCCCTACTCCAAGTGGTACAACGACAGATGCCACTCTCAGCACCGTGGTGATACTGTCTTCGCTTATTTCTGTCGTTTCTTCGACACGGTGTCAGCGTGTAACAACCCCGACCTCTGATTAACGTATAATCCATGATTACAAATGCTTAATAAGTAATTAAGATAAAATTTTGCATTCATTACATGTGTTATGTGTTATATGAGTTTCTATCTGTTCTATGTAGAAATATCTGTCTCTAGTTTTGTTCTATTTTGATAATTGAAGGCCTTATCGGCATCCGATCATGAAATTGACTTGGTATATGTGTTATTTGAAATTTTTAGAACATTATGGTAGGTTCAATTAAAATTTGATTCGTAACGATTAAATTAGAGTAAATAATGTCAATTGATTAACTATTAATGAAGCCTTCATAATTGAGCCTATATAAGGCATGAGTGGGCTTTAGAGTGCATTTTTACACTCTCATTTCATCTCCTTGAGAGCAAAATGTGGGAGAGTGAGAAAGGAGCCTAGAGAGAGTGTTTGAACTTAAGAATTGGAAGAGGACTTGTGGAGAGTTGAAGGTTTGGATTTGAAAACTCAAGCAATTGAACCTCTAGAACACCATTAAGCATCTAAGGTAAACAATCAAGCCTCTAGTCTTGTATTTTACTTGGTTGGTACATGCATTCAAGAAATTGGGCCATGGGTTGAATGAATTGCACTAAGGAAGTAGAAAAGAAGAGCATGTCAGGCATGAATACATAATTCTCATAATTTTGTAAGTTGATTTTCAAGAATTTCCACATGCATGTCCATATCTTGGTTTTGTTTAAAGAATTCAACAAGTTTTTGATCCAAACATCTCATTTGCTCATGATTTGGAAACTTGGAGCTTAAATCACTCCATGCATGTCATATTCATGTTATGCTTTCATAATTCAAGCTTGAGTTTGTATAATTGACACACTTATGGGCCTTGATTTCATGAAATGATCTTTAATTCTTTATGTTTTCCAAGTTTAGACTTGTTTCCTCAAGTTTTAGGGCCCAAGAGTTATGTTTTAAAGGGTTGAATTCGAGTTTTGAGCTAGGGAGTGCAATTTGGAAATTCCAGATTCTGTTTCTCTGCCTGAGCGACGAATTCTCCACTCGAGTGACCACTCTATGATCTTACACTTCCTCTCGAGTGACCAAAAGTTCACTCGAGCGTGAAATGCAAGCTCCTAGAAGTTTCATGTTTTGCAGACCGCTTGAGCGACAAGAGTAGCACTTGAGCGAGCACTTGAGTCTCACGCTTAAGCGAGCGTCGAGCGGAAAAATCGAGCAACTAGTACTTTTGCAAAGTTTACAGATCACTCGAGTGAAGAAAGTTGCGCTCGAGCGACCAATCACGTTTTTCATGTCCACTCGAGCGAAGGAAGTTACGCTCGAGCGAGACCTCTATTTCCAACATTTTTGACCAAGTATTTTCAAATGCATTTTTACATCCTTATTCCATCCTAGGCATTCCTAGGCCAAGATTAAGACTCAATAATAAGGATAAAAGCTGGGAACACGCTAAGAATGAAATGTAATGAGTTAAGTATATCTTGAACGTGTGTTTCAAACGTGTACCTGTTATGTGTTATGTAGGTCACACGCCGTAGGCAATTCGATTATCTATTTTGTCCATCTACTTTGGAGCAATCTGTGAGTAATAACTTTGTAAAGCTATGTTCAATTTATAAGCATTTTCTGAATGATATAAGATGATATGTTTTTTGAAATATTATTTTCTGCATGAATGAATGGTTGTCTAATACTTCTGAAATATATTCGTGGCATCATTAGCTTCAGATGACATCTGTTATCTGTTCTGTATACGTCCCAATTATGGGCCAACTATATGTCTCATGAGCCAACTGTTATGAATCTTTCTGTATACGTCCCATTTATGAGCCAACTGTATGTCTCATAAGCCGACTGTATCGTCTTTGTGCACGTGAGTCAACTGTATGCCTTTAGGGCCGTCCCTTAACGGGTCAACTGTTTCCGCTAGCACTAATGAATGTACCACGTATGATTAACTGCAAATTCTGATTATAAGTATGATTTTTGGACATGATTATGAATCCATTTTTGTTAACTTTTGAATTTTGTCTTCTGTAATTGTGATGGACAACATACATTAAACCCTTTACTCTGTTATTATTCACTAGGCTCCAGCTCACTGTATTATATATTTATATAGGTAATCAGGTGCGTGACCAGGCTCAGTGATAACCACCTGGAGAGTTTTTGTTAGCCAGCCCTTATGCCTCCCGAGGAGGTTCCATACGTCATGTGATCATGTTTTTGTAAACATAAAAAGGCTTCATTTTCTTTTGAATTATGAACAAGATTTCTGTCATTTGTATATTGGGATAAGTCCCTTTTGGCTATATCTGTAATGAATGTGATGTAAGATTACTGCATTATGATGTCATGTATATATGTATAAAGGTTTAAAATTTCTATCCCACATATGTCTCCACAGCTCATTAGACTATATATTTTCTTATAATTGCTTCCACAACCCCTAATTATAAGTTATTCTGTTCAGAGGCCTTTGGTAATCCAAGGATTACTAGCCGGTTACGACGCTAAACCTATAGGGCCAGGTTTGGGTCATGACACAACGCGAGAGGTACTCTAACACTCATACTCATTTATTTTCCCTTTCCATTTTCAATTCTATTGCTTTGGCCCATACTCTGACAACTAAGACAACTGACAACAACTGACAATTGTGCATACTCTGTTTGCAGGTGACCTGGTAGCTGTGGGCAATGATGCCAGCGGAGACAAGAGATGATTATGCTGGGTCTTAGGACACCTCCAAGTTGCTGATCTTGTTAGAGGGTCTTTTCTACAGGACCTGGTATTTGGGGGAGAGGTTCGTGAGCCAGACTCTAGGGCTACCTACCCTTGTTGTTCCTGCTCCTTCCTGTACATCAATGAGGACAGCTGGTGGTCTACCAGTCAAGGCCATCATGCAGTTTATGGCGGGCAGGATGCTGATCTCTTCCGCGAGGTCGGGGATTACGCTAAGTTCATTAGGACCCAACTGATGCCACCCTTGACCAGAGCTCAATCTGGAGGTACTGCAGATGCGCCCTCTACTAGAGAAGCTACTCACACGGCCGAGCCTAATGTTGGATGGGCCGCCCCTACTGTTCACGTAGCCGATCTGGCCGAGATCTTGACTTCGATCACAACTTCGATCACATATTACTAGCCGAGTGGGATGGTCTACTAAATCCCAATTGAGCAGTCAAAAGAGAATGAGTATGTTAGGGACACTACCGTCCAGGAGGTATGCATTTTGTCTTGTAGTTTGTATTTCACATTCTCTTATTCTTGTATACTGATGTTCAAACTGACATTTAGGTGCCAGTGGAGTACGTGGACGGCTTTCTCGGGTTTGTCAGCTCCCTAGTACAGATGGTACAGAGGATGGAGGCCCTGCTCGCTCTCCACAGTTATCATGTACTCTTACTTTTCTCATTCATCTGATGCTCTGATTCATACTCATATTGTTCTACACCGATACTGCAATGATTTGCTATACTCATGTTGATTCTGCGCTGATATTGTTCTAATTTGCTCTGTTTCTTGCTTTCAACCTCTACATGCACTGGCGGCACCAACGGCACCCCCTCTGGCTATGGAGAGGAGAGATAGACAGGCTCTTGGATGCCACAGAGGCAAGGGTAGAGGCCAGGGCAGAGGTAAGGGTGCCCCGAAGTGGAAAGTCTCAAGTAGAGGAGACTTCCTCATCCTCAGAGCCAATTTTAAGCGGAGATTATGCTGAGACCAGCGACATTGAAGAGACAATGAGTGGACGCTCCAAGTCTGGGAGGGAAGAGGATGAAGCCGGTTTTGGGTCAGAGAGTTGGGAGGATGACACCGGCTCTGGCTTTGAGTCCCACTCCTCTGATGACAGTTGTCCCGATGGTGACAGTGCTCCAGAGTCTTCTCCGCGGAAGAGGATGAAGAGGGCCTCTCGAGCTTGATATGACTGATACCAATTTTTGTATTCTTTTTGCTCTTTTCTTTTGCTTTGTAGTTTAGAACTTTGTATAAACTCATATAGGTTTGTTACTTTTTGTTTTAAAAACTTGTACTTTCTCTTTTGTAAAAACTATGATCAGGGTAAAACTCTGCAGTTTTATAAAAGAGCTTTATTTTTTGTACAGCATCTTGAGAATGGCACTACGCTTGCATAAAATTGGAACTGAGTTCGAAATTGAAAATGCTTGTATTTGAACGATGTTCATAACCGAATATTGAGCCTTCAACTGACCAAAACATAAAATACAACTCAATAAAGGAAAAATAAAGTAAAAACAACCTAAACACAGCTATTCATACTTGCTGGAAACAAAAGACTCAAAACAGAACTCAAAAGAAAAAAAAGGCCAATCATAACACTGTTGCCCAGCTACCTAGCTAGCATAATTGGTCGGCCAGCCAAGTGAATGGACGGCTGACTGGGAAAGGTGGCCGGCCGGCCAAAGGCTGTGGCTAGACAGCTGGCAACAGCTTTCAGCTACGCTGTCTAGCCACACACATAACCTTATCTTCTATAATGGTCTTCTCTTACCATTTCTTTGACAGAATACCATCTTTTCTGTAGTTTTCTTTGAAGATGGAGATATTTCTTGTTGAGAGGGTCAAGGATTGGACGGCCACGGAAAAGGTAAATTTGAGCAGTTTCGACATAAATGCTCTTTTTCCATTGAGTCGCACGCCGCTTTGTTTTCCATTCCTTCATGCCGTTGTCTGATATTGGAACTCGATTACTCATGTGTTTCGCTTCGGAACACAAGAGACGTGTTCAACTCTCGAAGAATTTCAAGCATTAATAGAGTCCCGGCGCGATGAGGTGATTATGCCTCAATCCCATTTTGGCCACGCACGGGCTCTTGAACGGATGTATGGGCTTACTTTACATGAGGCTCGGTCCTTGGCTCATAACGGGGAGTTAGATATACCCAGCTTGGTTCATCAGTTTTTCGGCATTGGAGACAGAGGTAACCTTCTCTGGCGAGGTTATCGTCAACATGCCCTCTGCTTATTTTTACTTGCACATTTCCTACTTGCCCCGAGTTGCAGCGGAGCTAGCATTAGGTTGATAAAAGTGGCCCAACGTATGCAGGAGGGTTAAAGTTGCATAGGTTTGGCTTTGGCCAAAACTTTGATGAGTTTAAATGCCTTCTATCAGCAAGAGACTTCCCGGTTTGTAGGGAGTCCATTGCTTCTCCAAGTATTGTTTTCCACCCCTTCTTGTTTATGATTTCTCACATCACTTTGGCGCTCACTCTCTTATTTTTCTCTCAAAGCCCTTTCCTTACTTTTTCTCTCAACTTACACCTCTCTATTCTTTAATCTCTTATCTTTTTCATCCCTTCCCAGGTGTGGTTGATGGATAAGCTGAAGGTTGCGGATCCTTGCCCTGATTATTCGGCCAGATCTTACTTCTTTTGCGCACGGCTAGTGGACTTTCCCATAGAGGGGTTGTGATGTGATTGGATGTGCAGCAGATTTGTAGTTGACATTGCTTGGTGTTGTCCCTGGTTGAATTTGACTGAGATGAGCTACAGCATGTCCTGCCAATCAGGTATACAGTCAATTGGTCTTACACACTTTGTATTCTACTTCCCTTTTTGGTTTAAACGCCAGCTTAGACGTGATCAGTCCTGTCTAGATGAGGGGCTTAAATATCCTGCTTCATTCCCAGTTCATGTTTTGCACTTGGCTCGATACCTCATTGCTTGGGGGACGCGAGAGGTTTTGGCCCCTGCTACTAGCTTCATTCATGCCCTTTCTGGTGAGTGCTTGGCTGCAGAGATTTCCGAGAGTGCGGGCAGGAGGCAGAAGACTATCACCTGACTCATCTATGCCCCTAGTTAATTACTTTGACTTTTCTTTTCAAGTTTTTATGATGTAAAAAAAACTTTGATATAACCTGAGAGTTGGAGGATGTACTTGTGTTGAAATCATGTAATTAAAGTTGTGAGTACTGAAAATTTTCCTTTTTGGTCCGAATAATGGTTTATGTTGTAAAAGGTAAAATTTTGAGAAAATCAGCTTCATTAAAACTTTTCAAAACAATTTTCGTAAATGGTCACCAGCTAACACACATGGAATCAAACCTTAAGACGTACAACCCCAAATCAAAAAGATCATAACTGTCCATAATTGCATTCACCATTACTACTCTGTCTTGCAACTAGCCCTTTCGCCAAATGGAGGTAACACAACCAAGCTAATAGATGATGAAAAAAGATGGACCGATCAAACAAGTGAACAAGACAATTGAGTTGAGAATGGTTATGGCTGAACTTTGGGATGAAGTTGCCTACGTATCCTAAAGATGGGAATCAAGCCTTACGTAGTTCGGTTAGGGTTCACTCGAGTATTAACTCTCTCTTTTTGCGCTCTAACTTTTACCAAAGCCGCCATTTCGGGTTTTCAACCTTGCGAGCTCTATTTTTCTTTATTTTTAATTTTTCATGCTCTAACTTTTGCCTAGGTCGCCGTTTCGAGTTTTCAGCCTAGCGAGCCTCTCGGGGATAGTATTTCTTCAAAATGTCCATGTTGATCGGTTGCGAAAACTCCAAGCCATCCAAATCCATAAGGATAATCGCTCCTCCTAACCAGATAGATTTGATGATGTAAGAACCAGTCCAATTGGGTCTGAACTTGCCCTTAGGGTCATGGATGGGAGCTTGGTTGTCTTTGAGCACCATATCTCTTTCTTTGAGGTTTCTAGATTTAACTTTATTATTAAAGGCCCTAGCAATTCTGCCCTGATATCCTTGGACATGGTACAACGCTTTCAACCTCCTCTCGTCAAACAACATCAATTCTTCAAACCTGTTCTGCTGCCAATCCATCTCTGCTATCTGACACTCAGCCATGATTCTCAGCGACGGTATTTCGATCTCAATCGGCAAAATAGCTTCCATCCCATATACTAGAGAGTAAGAGGTTACCCCTGTAGATATTCGAATTGACATTCTATATTCCCAGAGCACAAAAGGCAGTTTATCTGGCCAGTCTTTATAGGTTTCAACCATCTTTCATAGGATGTTCTTGACATTCTTATTTGCGGCCTCAACAGCTCCATTGATCTGTGGTCTGTATGTTGATGACTTGTGAAAAGCCACATTGTATTTTTCAAGCAAGTCTACCACCTCTTTCTTGAAGTGCGAGCCATTGCCCAATATGATCTCATTTGGCACCCTATACCTGCAGATGATGTTGTTCTTGAAGAACTTGGCTACATGTCACACTTTCAACACTGATTATGACTACATTTCCACCCACTTGGTAAAATATTCGATCGCCACCAAAATGAATTCATGTCCATTTGAGCCCTTTGGCGAGACTGCTCTGATGACATCAATTCCCCAAGCTGAGAAAGACCATTGTGAAGTCATGTTGTAGAGATTTGATGGTGGAATATTCATGCGATTGGCATGAATCTAACATCTGTGGCATTGCCGAACAAAATTGATAGAATCCTCCTCCATGGTTGACCAATAATAACGTTGCTTGAGGATCTTCCTAGCTAGCATCACACCATTCATGTGTGCTCCATACTCTCTTCCATGGATGGCCTCCATGAGACGCTTTGACTCCTCCTCTTCAACATAGAGCTTGTGCATTCCCAGATGACTTCTCTTATACAACTTATTCCCGCATATAATGAACTGAACGACCAGACACCGTATTCCCCGTTTATCCTTAGCATTTGCCCTTGTGGGTACATGTCGTTTTCCAGGAAGTTTCAAATATCGTAATACCAAGGGTTCTTGTCTTGAACTTCATCTATTGTGGCTATTGTCTCATAAGCTAGCGCATATTTCTATTCAATGATAATCATACGCATCTTAACCCCGAGCGGTATGTCTACTATGGAAGATAGAGTTGCCAGCGCATCAGCAAACCGATTGTTCTCTCTTAGTAGAAGTGTAAATGTCAGTTTTTCAAACCTTGAGATTAGAATATCCAGGGCCTAATGATAAACTTTCATTTTCTCTTCCTTGACCTTCCAGTCTCCGTTGGCTTGAGAAACAACTAGATTTGAGTCTTCAATGACATCCAATCTTATTGCCCCTAGTTCTAGGGCAACTTTCAATCTAGCGATACACACCTCATATTCTGCTTCATTGTTAGATACCTTGAGCCAGAGTTTAAAAGCTAAGGGTATATGGGAATCATCAAGTGCTATAAGCAACACGCCTATCCCATAACCATATTGATTAGTTGCTCTGTCAAAGTACATTGTCCAAGTCTCTTCCTCTACCTATAGAATCTCCTCATCTAGGAATAAGTACTCTATTGCTTCTTCTTCTTCCACAAGGTGGACTACCAAAAATTCCGCTACCGCTCTCCCTTTGATGGACTTACGAGTGACGTACTTGAGGTCAAACTCTGAAAGAAGAAGCAACCAAAAAACTAACCTACCTATAAAAGCTAGTTTCTCAAAGAAATATTTGATGGGATCTAATTGTGAAACCAGAATTACGGAGTGACCTAACAGGTAGTGTCTCAACTTCCTTGTAGCCCAAACCAAAGCTAAGCAAGTATTCTCCAGAGGAGTATAGCGGGTCTCATAATCTAGCATTTTCTTGCTCAGATAGTAGATGGCCTTCTCCACCTTAGCTTCTGATTCTTGCGCTAGCATACACCCCATGGTTGAATCTGTTACCGATAGGTACAGGATTAGTGGCTTCCCCGGTTCTGGTGGCGACAACACAGATGGGTTCTGAAGGTATTGCTTGACCTGTTCAAAGGTGAACTGACATCGATCATCCCATCAGAACTTCTTTCCTTTTTTCAAGAGACCAAATAGTGGTTCACAAGTCAAGGTTAATTTGGAGATAAACCGTCTTATGAATTACACTTTACCCAGAAAGTCGCACACCCCCTTTTCAGTCCTTGGTGGTGGCATTTCTAAGATGTCCTTGATCTTAGATGGATCTACTTCAATTCCCCTCTACGTGATCAGAAATCCCAGCATCTTCCTTGCAGTCACCCCAAAAGTACATTTCTGTGGATTCAACCTTAGTCTGTACTCCCTAATCCATTCGAAGAATTTTTCCAACGCGATGTAGTGGCCTTCTCACTTTTTGGATTTTACATTCATGTCATTCACGTACACCTTGACTTCCTTATGGATCATGTCGTGCAGGATTGTGGTCGCAGCCTTCTAACCCGACATTCTTTAACCCGAATGGCATAGCCCTGTAGCATTAGGTACCCCATGGTGTGGTGAAGGTAGTTTTCTCTCTATTCTCAAGCGCCATCAAAATCTGGTTATACCCAGAAAATCCATCCATGAATGATAGCAAGGCATGGCCGGTAGTAAAGTCTACCAATTCGTCGATGTGCGG
Source organism: Camellia granthamiana (assembly GCA_036172215.1). Classification (NCBI taxonomy): domain Eukaryota; kingdom Viridiplantae; phylum Streptophyta; class Magnoliopsida; order Ericales; family Theaceae; genus Camellia; species Camellia granthamiana. Next base: position 29,522,136 of record CM069914.1, read on the forward strand.
TAGTGGAAAGTCGTCCTTCGGACTAGCCTTATTCTGATCCATGAAGTTGACACAAACTCTGATTCTCCCGTCTTTCTTCAAAACCAGAACAATATTGGCCAACCAAGTTGGATATTCAAACACCATTAAGAATCACGCATCGATCTGCTTATTGACTTCCTCTTTAATCTTCAACACCCAATCTGGACGAATCCTGCAGAGTTTCTGTTTAACTGGTCAAGCCTCAGGGTCAAGAGGGGTTCGGTGCCATAAAATCTCGGGATCGATTCCAGGCATGTATTCGTAAAACCACGCAAAAACATCTTTAAATTTTTTTAATAAAGCGATTAAACGCTCGCATTACTCCAAAGACAACGTGGACTCGATCTGGACTAAGTGTGGATCCTTCTAAGTACCCACATTAATTACAATGATTTCATCTATGCAAGGCTTAGAACGTCTCTTCTTCTCTTGATTAATTAAATTTTTCAAAGCCCGAGGAATTTATTCCTCTTCATTTTCGTTAAAATTTTGAAAATCTTAGTCAATGCAATAAATTAACGGCACAGAGAAGTAAATGAAATCTACAGCATTCTCATTCAAAAGTTCTGGCTCCTCGGTTACAACAGACTCAAAAGAAAATGCCAAAAAGGAGCTAGACAAGACCTTGGCACCCGGGTTACCACCCCTGGAAGTGCCAGACTCCTCAGACGGACTCGAATCTGATTTTGACTCAACAGACTCGATGGAATCAAATTCAGGCTCATCATCCGATTTAGAACTATCAATAAAGCCCCTCTCGAGTTGCCAAACTAGGCGTGGAGCCTCGGCTACGTCCACTATGAGACCAGGGTAATCTGCCACAGGTTTATCCCCGATCACAGAGATTGTAACACTATCCCCTAAGTTAAAGGACTCAACCCTAACGTTGGAGTTTGTTAGTAGGTCAGACAGTGCCATCCCTAATAGGTCTTCTTCATCGACATTCGAGCTTGTGTTTCTGCCTTGCCCCATATCGATGCTTGGGTTGATCCTCCCCTCTTCACCATCTGACAATTGGTGATTGAAGAAGATCTCAAACCCAGGGTACCTCTTCTTTGATTCCCGATCAACCCACGGCTCCGAAAACCCACAGAAAGGGAAGTCTTCTCCTTGGCGGACAAAGCGTCCATTTAGGGTTCCCCTGATCGGCTTGTGGATTAATTCAAATTGCCTCCCAGTTTTCTTTGCTTTAATTCTCTCTTTTAATCCATCTCCCTTTCTCTTTCAATCCTCTGTGTTTGGCTTGTACCCTAGCCTAAAAGCATTGAGGTTATGGCTTACTTCTCTGATGATTATATTTTCTTGCCTCCCACTTCTATCCAATCTCGATCTGAGAAGGTGTCCTTGCTTATTCATCATATAGATAGATTGGGCGCTCACATAATTCACCTCATCCTCTGCCATGATCAATTGCACCAACCGGGCCTCTGCCAAGGTGAATCCAGAGAGGAACACATCCTCTTCTCTGTGCAGTATTTCCAACAAGGGTGTGGTGACTCCTGGAGGAGGATGGATCAAAGAATTGCCATAAATAGTCGCAATCCCTCCTTTGAAAGGATACTTCACCAGTTGGTGCATTATTGAAGAAACTGCCTTCATTTGATGCAACCAAAGTCTACCTAAGAGTAGATTGAAGGTTGCTGGTACATCCATCACATTGAATTCAACCTCATGTTCGGATGGGCCAATCAGTATCTGACTCTTAAAGGTCCTTATGACATCACGGCAAGTATTCTCGTAAGCTCGAACTGCTTGAGTCGTTGGCGTGAAGTCAGCTAGCTTCAAGCCTATGGCATAAGCAGTTATCGCCGGACATACGTTGATTGCAGAGCCAGTGTCTACCAACACTACTAGAATCCACTTCTTCCGGATTTCCAAGGTTACATACAGAGGTTTGTTATGGTTGGCCCCCTCGAGCGACGATTCTTTATCTATAAAAGACAATAATTGAGTAACATCCCCAGATGCAACCAAAGACACCAGTTGGTCGATCGTGGTGTCTATAGGTAGCTTGGTCTTGTTTAGTGCCTCCAACAATGCTTGCCAGTGTTCCCGGGAAGCCATCAGTAGCCCCCAAATTGAAAAGTCTGCTTGGATCTTCTTAAGTTGCCTTAATACAAGGTCTTCTTCTATGTCCTTCTCTTTCAACTTCTCAGCCTCTTTTCCGGAGGGTTCTGCTTGATCTAGAGATAGGGGTTTGAAATAACGACCACTTTTGGTCATGTGGTTAATCTCATCTCTATTCCATGTATTATCAAGGGTACCCGTTTTCCACCATTCATCAGTGTACGCAAGGCTCAGATCACTGTCCTCCCACCATTCTCCTATAGTCATTGATGGGCCATTATCGGGCTTCACCCGGATTATGTTCACGCCGAGCCTTTCATTGGCACGCTGCTCCTCCTTTGCATCTGATTCAATTCCGGCCTCCCGATACGGTCTTAGTTTCCTTGGCATCTTTCCTTTGTCGCCGGATTCCCATCTAGGCTTTTTGTAATTTGGACATCGCCCGCCCTTGACTCAACATCTTCTTTTCTTTTCCCTTTCTCCAGCTTTCGGGCTATTTTCCTCTATATTTCCTTTATTCTCTCTTATTGGAACTGTTCTAACACTCGCACTTTCTCAGTGATAGGTATATCCTCAGCTTTGCTATTCTCACCAATTTCCTCTCCTTACGGATTCTTCTTCATCTACTCTTCTGTATCAAATTCCTCTTCACTACTTAACCATTTGTGGTTAGATTCAGGTTGGCTTGGATCCCACCACTTGATATGAACACTGCCCACATCCTTTTCTTCAAAGAAATAGAGGTTCTCTAAGTCTTCATCTTTTTCTGCCAAGTCATCAAGACCTTGTTCAGGCTAGTCATCCAGATTTTGCCCAGGCCCATTTTCTCCGATGGCTTTGATGCTGAGTGAATCTGGTAGTATAACTGTAGGTTTTGGTTGGTCAGAGCCACAATATACCGACTAGGGTCATAATCTTCCACGGATGAGGGCTCCTTTTCCACAACTTGGGTATCAAGCAACCCTTCTTCTGGTGAATTTCTCTTCTCTTCAATTTCTTCTACCACAGGTGTTGATTGGGTTTTGGGTGTTATATTCATCATGCTCAAATTTGTGCTTTCAGAAATAACTACCTCAGGTTTAGGCAAATAGGATGGGGTGATATATATACTAGGGTTGAAAATGGGCGGTAGTGTATGGATGAGGTTGATATTTCTAGATTGGGGGACTCGGTTATGGACAGGGAGTGGGTTAGTGGTCACATTTGGTTTTTGGGGTAAAGCTATGACTTTGTTATCAATGAGATCTTGGATCTCATGACGAATGCAATATCAACGATCAGTAGGGTGACCATGTTGTTGGTGGAAAACACAGTATTGGGTGAAGTCGTGTTTAGCTGGGAGTGGGTCAGGGAAAGGTCAAGGGTCAAGGGGCTTAAGATGCCCTTTTTCTATTAGAAGTTTGAGAGCATGGATTGGACTCATATAAAGAAGGGTGAAGGTTCTGTATTGGATTCGGGCTGGGCCGATGGTTTGTGAGGTTGTACCAACGAACAGATCGGCTATCTTTGACGTTGTGGTGACGGTATTGATCTCGGCAGGCCTAGGAATAGTGCTATTTCTAGCATTGGTACTTCTAGTAAACGACCTTTTTGCCGGTTCACTTGTTTTATGATCACTTGTTCTCTGGATAATGCCTTTCTTGAAAGCACTCTCAATTTGCACCCCCAACTCATGTAAAGCAGTGAAGGTAGATAGTAGCATGACTATCATCCTCTGTAACATGTCTGGTTCAAGATTCTAAACTACCAACCGAACTTGTTCCCTTTCTGAGGGCCTGTTTGTCATTCTAGCTGCATTTTCCCTCTATCTTGCAACAAATTCAATGAAGGTTTCCTTAGGATTTTGAGTGGTTGCCTCCAATTCACTGATCGTTACCTCTATCTGAGTATTGTAGGAATATTGATTAACAAATCCCTCAAGTATTTCTTCTCAATTCCGTTTGGTGGAGTCCTCCAGTGTGACACACCAGATAGCTACCATGTCTGATAAGGTTATTCCGAATAACGACAATTTCTAAGCCCGCGTCAAGTCCATTGGTTTCAAGACATCCGAGAAGTGACAAACGTGAACGATAGGATCTCCACTTCCATCAAATCTGTCAATGTGAGGCATTTTGAACTTTTCTGGCAATCTTACAGAAGCCCTGGTTATTATCTTCAATGTCCGGGATGGAATTAAACCCTTGAGATTTCTTGAGCACCTTCTCCAGCCTAACGATTTTTATCATAACAGGATCAATGTCATTGATATCGAAAGGAAAAAGTCCCCATGGGGCTGTGCCAAAGGCCTAAAATGTAACGCCCTGGAAATTCACACTATAATACACAATAATGACATGATCATTTAATCGAAAAAGTCATATTTCTCATTGAACTAAGAGTTAAGTAATTACAATTTAATAAATACATTTCCACAATATCCGATATTCATGCTTCAGTTCAATGAACTAGATGACCTAACAAGACATAAGCCCCTTGGGCGTACAATATTAAAAGATACATTCAGTAGTCCGGTTACAAAAATCCCAATTTAAAACAACCAACACCCTCTCGATGTCTACCATCCCCAAAGGAGCTAGTGCTTGGACCAATCCATCAATGAGGCTGTCCTTCGTCAATTCCTGAAAAATAAATTAGGGTTGAGCTATATGCCTAGTAGGAACACATTTAACCAAGTATTTAATTCTTTGAAAAAGATTACAGCATCCATGTGACAAAACATTACAGTACAATTTACCTTCACCGGTAGTCTTTAACAAATCACAAAGAACCATGATATTCTAACACAGACAGTAGCACATCATGTCATCATGTCATCATGTATAACAAATAAACATCCACAACCATGGAAAACTTACCACACATTCATCTACAAGAGTTCAACTGAGAACATCTATCACTTCTATTTTTGAAACCCCCCCCCCCCCCACATTTGCCAGCTATTATACGACAGGAAGTGGACACCCAAAGGAAAATCATCCATTTTTCCACTTTCGCCAGCTATTACACGGCAGGAAGTGGGCACCCAAAGGAAAATCATCCATTTTTCCACTTTCACCAGCTATTATACGGCAAGATTATTTGGACACCCTAAACATTTTCCCCATATTCATCCAGCGATAAGCCTAGACAGGGCATTTAGGCACCTTTTTGAACTCCCCGCGCGGGGTACCAACACAACACCATACTTACCCAAAACCAACACTCACTTGGACTCATACACAACTAACAAATATATCACACTTCAATCCTACCAACAAACATCAAACATCACCACAAATGAACACCACATAAAAATTCAAGGGATAATAATTTCCATCTCTCCATTGTTCACAATATTTCATGAGCTAAGAGAAATTCCATTCCATTTAGTAATTTCTACTTAATTTGGGAACTTAGGGTTTTACCTAATTTGGGGGTTTTTCTCTTGTATCACCAATTTAGGTTTTACTAACATTTACATTCATGTTTAAAAGAAGGGATTGAGAAATTTCAAACAAAATGTTCCAAAAAAATAGTTTAGTATGAGAAATAAGGGTTTATCCTAACCAAATCCTCAAATTAGTTCAGAAATTACACAATACCATGAAACCCTTTCAATAATGAAGAAATACTTGGGTAAAAGTATCCCTACCTCAACAATCAAGCCAAAAAAAATCCAAACACCTACAAGAATCTTTCGCAAACCACAATCCAATCGGTAGATAATGACAATATTCAAGTGTTCTTCGCTTTAAGCAAGAGTTTTACGTTAGATTTCAAGGTTATGAGAGGTATTCTATGATGGAAGTTTAGGGTTTCATAGAGAGAGGAAGAGGGGATGGAGGATAGAAAAAGAGAAGTGAGAGAATGATCTAGAATCATTGTATTTAAAAAGTTGATATCGCGACCCTCGCTCGAGCGTGACTTCCCATGCTCGAGCGACCAGACACAATCAAGAGAACTCACTCGAGCGACAACTCCTTCGCTTGAGTGGGGAAAAAGAAACCTTAGAAGTTCTGCAGTGCTACAATGTAACTCCTAGAAGCTAGCATTCCACGCTTGAGCGAGGCTTTCCTCACTCAAGCAAGCACGCCTGCAATACAGCAAGATTCTGGGAGCAACGATTCCACGCTCGAGCGACAGTTTCCTCGCTCGAATGACCCTAAAAACAAAATGTGACATAAAAGCTTGAGCTAATGCTAACATTTCTTAAGGATTCAGGACTTGAGGGTTTTCAATTGATGGAGTTGGATCAGGGTTCGGCTGAGTAGCCGAGACTGGATGTACAGTAGATGTCGATGCCCTAAATGGGCATCACATTTTAGCAATAATCTTATCCTAAGGCAATTCTTTGATTCAGAGTATCCATGGTTCTTTAAAAAGTTGCCATCATAGTAGCAACCTCTTCTGGACTACTGTGTGCCTTTGCTTGTCAAGGGGGGTTAATTGTTGGCGAGCTAAGTGAGTGAGAACAAACATGCGACTGCTGAGTGCTCTATGCTGGCAAAAACGGACTAGTTCTTCTCCTCTGAACAACTGGTAAGAAAGGGACTAATGCTAGCTAACTGTCAACTAGATCTCAGATTTTGCATAACCTACCAGCGCGAGTCTACAAAACTTGGGGGATATCAGATCTCTCTGAAGCTATGATTGCAAGACTACCTAGCAAAAGAAATAAAGAAAAGAAAAACAAGAATCAAAAGTCGAACAACACTTTGAGCCCAAATTTGCAACAGATATAATCAAGCTAAAAGGCTGTATTTCCCACTGAATTCTGCCCCCATAAACTAATACCCACTGTACCACTGATATGACGCATTCCAGTACAGTTTCACTATAAAACACATACTAGGTAAAGAGAGCCAAAACACCCCTATAAGGGGGTAGGGTTACCCTGTCCTAGATTTGACAAGGTCTAGGGTTTTACTACTTGAAGCAAGCAATTTCACAAAATCTTACATACAGGTGAGCATCTTGTCCTATGTTAGAACAGTCATTATGGCTTTACTCTATGCAGCTAAGTCGATTGGTCAAAAGGGATATCTCGGCAAGATTACCTAATATGTCTCTCGCACCTAACATCGAGAAGTGAAAGGAGGATCAAGCGATACGACGGTAATTCAGATCTAAAGGTTGTGTTTCCAACATGGCAGAGCCCACGACCGGCTAACTTTTTAGCAAGCTTTTTAAGCAAGCCGTCCAATAATAGCAGATGGAAAACACAGTGACTTAAGAGCACCAACGCAAATGCAATGCAAAGAACATATATGTGTAGATAAAATTTCACATCATAAAGTTCAAGTCAAGTTCTCTAAATCCCTAGCAAAGTCGCCAGAAACTATAGCTTGCTTTTCGTGCTCCTCGGAGGGGTTTAGTCTCCTGAGGTAGGATAGCCCTATAGTTTGGACTCCCATGGTTTTGAATCTAGTTGCACAAGTGTAATGTGAAATAGATTAAACAAATGAGAGTCCAAATTCAACAAAGTTTAGAAAATCCATTTTATCATCAAAGATGCTAGAAATAGACTGCATTGCCAAATTTCATAGTCGCCACCTAATATTTTTACGAAAATTAGGAAACCCATAACTCGTGCCAAAAGTCACTTGTTCGTCATAACCAAAATGTCTTGGCTAGGGAACTTAGGTATGGGGGGGAAGGTCATGAATTGAGCACTCCACTTATACAATCAAAGATAAACCCCTACTAATCATGATGTGATTTTTACGTACATTATATGCTCTTGTTCCAATTATTAATGCTAACTTACTATGTGAGGCATACAAGCATAGGCTATTTCTGTCACGACCCAAACCCACCTCTAAAAGTTTAGGTCATAACCGGCCTGCACTCAGGCCTCAAAGACAAAATTCCGAAAATTCTTATGTAATAACGGGGCCTTAAGCGGAAGCAGAACAAAAATAATAAATGTCCATTGAGCTGTGCATACGTGATGACCTGAAATAATTAAACCATTTAACTATACTTTTCATATTTACATATACAATGACAGAGCTTATATAGATCTCACACACTATATGAAAGACTTCAAACAAAACTAGGCTTGGCGAAATAACACTACGCCTCTACACGGAGGCACTTCATGGGTGGCTTGATGGAGAGGCGAACTCCGGGATAAACTCTAATAATTATCTTTCGATTGCTCACCTACATACATATATATAAAAAATAAAAATAAAAAAGGGTGAACTAGAGCCCGATGAGTAATACCAAAATAAAGAGGTTAATGAATGATGTCCACCACATTATGTAAACATGACTTAGAATTGCGAAATATGTATCTTAAATTATTTCCAAATATCATTTTCATAACAAACACTTATCGTATCAAAATTCGTTCATATACAAAGAGTCCAAAGGCGTATCAAAGGGACCACAAGGGTCAAACAAAGGGTCAGGATCACATTTCAAAAAAGGACATCCATTTATTCATATAAAATAACATTTCATAAACATGATTCATATGACAATTTACAAACATCCATATTTACACTTACAGAACGGCCTCGGGCCCAACATATTAACAGTTGTAACGAACATAATTAGGTAGATGGAACATCGACATGTCTCCATCTCCCTCGGCCTTATGGCCAAGTAATCCATATTAGACATAACAGCCTCAAGCCTATCATACATAACAGAAACAGAACGACCTTGGGTCCATTTCATATGCTATAGAGTAGATAGAACATCGGCATGTCTCCATGTCTCACATAGAATGGAACGGCCTTAGGCCCATAATTCATAAGCAATCCATATCATACATAACGGCCTCAGCCCCAATATATAGCAGAATGGCCTTGGGCCCACATTCACATAACAATTTAGTTCATGAAATTCACTCATGTCGAATAAATACAATCTTTAGAAAATATAACAATTATGAATAGTTAAATAAATAAATAGAACATATCTTTATAGAGGTATTACTCATAGTGGTTTCCAGAAATGGTTGACCGGTTCTTGAATCTTGAGCTGCAATCACAATGCACATAGCACAACATATCGAAACATAATATTACTCTCTCAATCAAAAATAAACCAATCCATTACTTTGCCTTAACCAATTATTTATGTTGGTTCTAAACTCATTAATCTTCAATGGGTCATAATCCATGTATAAGAAAATAGGAAGAAACGAAAGGAAGCTGGTTAGGAGAGGAAATAGCATAAAATGGTTAGAAAGACAGTGAACAACCTTCACTAATTTGAACATATTTATTTGTGTACTTAGAATTTGGATGTGAGACCACACCATTGGAAACTAGACTTCCGGAGCTTGAATTTAGGCTCAAGAATCACTTAAAATGGAGTCCGGATAAAGGAGATATGCTTATCCGAAGTTAGGTTGAAATAGGGGAGTTCCGCATGTGCAAGACCAAAACCGCACGTACGGGAGAGCCCGGGCACGTGCGGGGGCACGTGCAATTATTTCAAAAGAAAAAATGTTGCTGGAAATAAACTTCCGCACGTGCGGGAAGCCCCACCATAGGTGCGGCACTGGGCAAAATTCCGCTACTAAAAATATATGTTGGTTCTATCACTCGTTCTTCTATTTTCCAAGCTAGGTTTCAACTCAAATCACTCAAAACATGTAAAACTAATTGAAAACATGAGATTATGATTGTTTTCTAAATCAAAACATCAAAAATACAATGAATCTTCAAGCAAGAAAGATCAAAATCCTTGTTTAGTTCTTTTTCAAACTTTTTCAAAACTTCTTCGTCCAAATTCACATAGATCTTCATTTTATATATAATTTTATGAGTTCAACCCATACAAAACCTCAAGATTAAGGCTCAACTTCTCACAATCAACTTCAAGATAAGCAAATATAAGGGAATTAACTCTCAAATCTAACAAGGGCAAGGAATTCATGTTTAATTTCAAGAGTATAATTTGCTCAAGCTTATGAGTTACAAACCCTAACTCATTTGAGTGTGAAATCTCTAATTTAAGTCTTGATTTTACACAATTGAAGAGGTATTCCAAGAGTTTTAGTTGATTTACACATACCTTGAATTAAATTCTTGAATTCCCTTTCAATTCCTTTAATTTCCCCATGTTTCTTCTTCAATCCTGACCTTTTTCTTCTTTTTCTCTTGTTTCTCTCTCTTCTCTCCAGATTTTTCTTTTCCTTTCTTTTTGTTGAGTCTATCTCAACTAAGATCCATATACTTATATATATAAATAGAAGATATAATATTTAATAAAATCAATTTAATTCATTCTAAATCAGATTTTTACAAACTTTGTACTAGGCTCTAAAAATCATGTTGATCGTAAATATTTAATCAGTTTTGTTTTTTGGCACCTCTAAGGTCCTCAATTTTCAGTTTAAAGCTTAAATTCAATAGATTTTTCTACAAATTTCAAATCCTTTTAATTCACACCCTTAGACATGCAATTCCATATCAACAACATAATTGGCCTAATCATGACTAATCACAAGTCTCACAAAATTTACTTAACCTAATTTGACTTCCATTAGAACCCCAATTAATTATATTTAAATTTATTAGTCTAAATCAGATTTTTTAATCAAACTCCCAAAAGGCTTGAAATATCAAATTAAGCTTATTTTTATCATCAATTTTGATTTCTCACATCAGTAAGGCCTTCAATTTCATATCAAACTCAAGGTCTCTGCCAACAAATTATATACTCTAATTGAATACCTCATAAATAAATTTAATTCGCAATAATCGCAATTCCCACCCCTTATAATGTAATAACTCCAATTCTGACCCAATTAGTCAAATCTCAAGTTTACAAATCTGAATCGAATATTTAATTAAACTCTCATATGGTCCGATATTCGAAATTAAAATAATTTCTCACTACTTATCCTTTCTTGAGCCAATCAGGCTTTCAATTTCTAATTTCAAATAAATCTTCAATAGAATCGTATACGAATCAGTCTTATTAATTTTCATAATTCCCAAATTAAATCAGAATAGTTGGCAATTAAAATTCAAATCTCCGTCATTAATTAAATATAAAGTATTACACAATGGGATTACTACAATTTCACCCACTTTGGGATGCTTTGATTTCATGTTTGTTTGAAAAGAGTTTTCAATGTACTTGAAAAAGCAAGCTCATATGTCCATTAATAAAAAATCATCCCAACTCAAGCGAAATAGCCTCCATCCACAAGTATTCAAAGAGGTATATCAAATAAGCACTTAGTCTCATGATAAATATACTTGATATGGCAACACAAACATATATGCAATATGCTAAAGCAAGAAATGCTCACCAGTACTCCGAGGCAAGCCAAATAAAATAATTAGAAAATTGCATGTTCTAATATGCAAAGTGACTAATGCAACACATACAAAATGTAAGTACGAGGTTTGGTTTTTAACATGTCATGTGAAGCAACTCAAAGCATGCGGTAGCGCACATATTCAAGTAAGTAATAAATGACAAAAATGTTAGAGTGATGAACCGAACACAATGCAAGCAAAAATGGATACAATACACGGCAATGATATGAAACCAAAAATATAATACTACATGCAACCATCGTAAGCAAGTAAATAAAAGGGAGAAAGAATGAGGGTTGGAAGACATACAAAATATTACAAGTGTTTACAAATTTGCCCTCGCACAAGAGGGTCCGAATGAATGTCCTATTAAACTAATTATTACAACATAATTGAATGCATTTAACTAAATTAACTAGCTATTACAAATTAGAATGAAGTCAACTAATTAATTAAAGTATTAATTTAATCGAACAGGAGGCGAGGAACCACATGCGTGCGACCGAGAACATCCTCCCGAAAACCTCTCTGTTTGCTGCCAGAATCTGTTCTGTTTGTAGTTAGAAAATTAATTTGTTTTGGCCTCAGGTTCTGCTCTGTTCTGCCACAAAAATGCCATTGCCTGTACAACGAAAGGTGGCTGACCGACCTTGGAAAGTGGTTGGCCGGCCGGCCACTATTCTTGGAGATTACCCTACTGCAACAGAATTGAAACAAAGCAAAAACAGAGTATTTCCAATAGATGTTTATCCTCTCTACCTCTCCCTATCATGAAGATGATCAAGAGAGGAATAGATTCAGTTCACAAATCATCAATGTTCGCACATTGTTACGTGATGATCTTAAAATGGATTGGACAAAAGTTCAATAAAATGAAATGAAAGACCAACAACACTTCCTCCCTATCATGGAGTTACCTCAAGGAAAGGGGTAAACATTGTTTCTTGAATCATTAAACATCATTAAAGAGTATGTAATGAGTCAAGAAGTAATAGGTTCAATATAACGCCCGATTGAACCCGACTCAATTTTATTACATTTTCTTACCTCTTTTACTTCAATTTTATTAGTCCTTTTTTATTACCTTTCTGTTTCTTATCTTTTCTTCATTTTTTGTCCAAAAGTGATAATTACGTCTACTAAGTTCAAAAGCAAAAAAGAGTATCAAATATTGAATTAACCCGAGAAATGGGCTTTTCAAGCCCTTTTCTATGGGGGAAAATTACAAAGGAATAGTCAAACTTATTTACAAGTGATAATGAATTCTAAGTCAAACCCAAAATGAGCGATAATGACTCTAAATTCAAACTTGATAATAAGCTATAATGGCACTTTCCTTGGTGATTTCCAAGGGTCTAACTAGAAAGTTAGTCCCTTAGAAGTAAATGCACAGGCAATAAAGATAAGTGTCAAACAAGAGATTGTGCTTAGCATGAGAGAGATGTGACGCCTTGGTAATGAACCTTCGAAGAGATTAAACCATTAAGCATGTAAAGTCTCTTTCTTATGCTTAAACAACAATCTTTTGGTAAACATAATTCTTTAATCAAAATAAACAAAGAATGGAGGGAGGTTGCAGAGATGATTATACAAAGGTGATTACAATAGTGTGAACCAATATGAAAGCTATAAAAAAAATAATAAATAAAAAAGAAGCTATCAACTCAAATGGATTTGAAAGCTACACCCATGAGGACTTACAAAAACACATCTATAATATACAAAGCATAATATAACACACTAAACAACACTAAAACAACACTAAAACAGTGCTAAAAATTGATTTTTTGAGGTGAAAAAAGTGAGGGAAAATAGGCTAAAGCCAAGAGGTTTCAAACAAGTAACAAGCTTAAGGAATGGTGGCTAAACCCTCCTCTTTTTTTGTGACTTACAATCACATTTTTTAGCCAAAATAAACTCTAAAAAACAGTATGAAAAAGCAAAGAAAAGAGATAGAAAAGATGGTACAAAAGCTTAAAGTATATATCTTTCAAAGAGAAGATGCTTTTTAGTTCACAAACCACAAGTCGAACACTCTCAAGTACTAAAATTCAGGTTCAAGAATCTCGGCAAGAGGCCTCTAGTTTAGGAAGTGTATGGATAGTGTATGTATATTTCAAAAGAGAGAGGAAGAGTGTTTAGGAAGCTAAAGGCTCTTGGCAATTTTTTCTAACCCCAAATCATGAGGCGTGGTCATGTATTTATAGAAAAACACCATCTCACGTTGAAAATATCTGTAATAAGCCAGCTGGTGCAAGGCATGCACATGAGGACAACTGGCAACCAAAAATATTTGTTTGTCGCTAGACATGGCCAACAGGCCATGAAGGTAGACAGTCGGCCAACCAAAAATGGCCTGTCAGCCACTTGTTGGCCAACAGGTCTCTGAGTGATCAGGCTAGAAGAAAAAAAAAAAAAAAAGGTTTTGGTTCAAAGAGGGTAGAAGGTTTAGGTTTTGAAGCTTGAAAAACGAAACCTTTTTCTGAAGAAATTGAACGATTTGTACAGCGTAATAATTCATCATTGAGTGTTCAACGTGAGATGCCCAAGTCTTAAGGGTGGTCAAAATGAGGTGTCTATAGATGGGTTGCTAACAGATTTGAGCATATGAAAAAGCAGGTTCTGAAGAATATAGGGGAGATACTGAAAGCAAGTGGTGCCAACTATTCTTCGGCAGTTAAGACAACAATTATGTATGTAATATTTGTATCTTTACTTTCTATTCAGGTCAATCTCTCTTTTGCTCTCTCTTTCTCTCTCTCTCTCTCTCTAGAAAGTGTCAATGCTATTTAATTTAATTTATCTATATTGTTGTGACTTTTTCATTTAGCTAAATCTTGCCCATTTTGGTTTTAAGAATTATATATATATATATATATTTGTTAGTGGGTTCTTTTGTGGATAATAAATATTGTTTGTGTTTTATTTGGTTTGCAGTAAGTGGTGTGGATTTGAAATTTTCAATAAGCTTAAATCCAAAGCCATAGAGATGTAGAAGGATAGATGGGTAAAAGTGATGGTGCTCGCGAAAATTATACAGTTAAATTTGTACAAATAAATATTATACAGATATGAAAATTTGTTCAAATAAATTTGGATAAAAAATTTGTATAGATAAAAAATATTGAACAAATAAAAAATTGGTCAGGTAAAATTTGGACAAAGAAAAAATTTGCACAGATAAAATTTGGACAGATAGAAAATTTACACAGAAAAATTTAAACAAGTAAAAAATTTACACAGAAAAAAATTAAATAGATAGACAAAAAATTTGAACAGATAGATATAAATTTGAATAGATAGTCAACGAAAAGTCAAACAAATAAAAAAAAGTCAATGTGTAAAATTGGAAACAAAATGTTCTGCAGGACTTCTCACCAAATTATTTCATAAAGTGTGGACCTCTTACCAACAAAAAAAAAAAAAAATAGTGGACCTAATGCCTTAGACAATTATTAGAGTGAATGTTTTACCAATTTTCTCAATTAAAAATTAAAAATTTATTTTATCATAGCAGTCAAATTTTAATATGAGCTGTGGGGATATATTTTCTGAGTACCAACACGTGGCAAGATGACGCCGACGTGTCAGCCGAGGTGCCACGTGTCGTGGTAGTTACGCCGAGGTGATCTCGGAGTTGCCGAGGTTGCCTCCGAAGATATCGGAATCCGAGATAAGTGGATAAGGGACAAGAGTCCTAGAATGAAGAGGGAACTCAACCTAGAGATGGACAAGAGTCCTAGATCGGGAGAAGACTTCAGTTTGGGTAAAGATAAGACTCTTAGGGAGTTTATCATAATCCCATTGGGAGTTCCAGATTAGCAGTAATCCTGAGTCCATTGGAGTTAGGCTCCTATTGGGGCTAGGATTGTATTGGCTATAAAAGAAAGGCACCCCCATGGGTCTAAGGTATGTTTTTATACTCAAGCTTGTGAGTTGAATACTTGATTATCTTTGAGAGATATACTGACTTGATCGTCGAAGTGCCCCCGGGTGGAAGAACCACCGCCGGAGCCTTTTCTTTCTGTGCAGGACAGCAGGGTGCCATCTATTCTGCCTGTGTTCTACAGCTGAATCACTAAGGTGGGCAGTGTGATCAGAAAATCACTCACACATGAGCAATGATTCATAACTCTAAATTTAGAGTTCTAACAATGGCTCTAATGATGTGGCATAGAGCAAAAAAAAAAAAAAAAATCAACACACATACATCAAATCATTCATAAATAGGGTCCACTACCACATAAATAGAACTCTCATTAAAGTTCTATTTTTAGTACTCTTAAACATTTTTTTTTTTAATATATTTTTTTTCCGCCCGAAAATATTTAAAGTAGCACCTAACCAAATGTAGGAGTTATTGGGGGCAATTCATGGCAATGCAATAAAACCCCACAACTGGCATTGCAAATTTGCAAAGGTATATTGCATCAAGTTTAGTGTGGAATGAGTCCAATAGTAATACTGTACTGATAAATCATTAATGCTGTCCGACCATAATAGATAAGAGCCTGCCTGGGTTTATCCTCCATACCCATATGCCCAATGAAAAATTATGTGGCGATCTGAGGACAAATTCACTTAATATTTTAATTTGATATTTATTGATTAAAATTATAAATTTTAATATTTTTTTTATTAAAATTTGAAGATAACTTGACAAGTATCAAGTAATAAATGATGTGTATGAAGCAAGGGTGCATTTGATTCGCCAGATTAGAGGGGGTACTAAGCACTATTTGGATTGTAATCCATTAGAAACTTTTTATCCGACATTTGTTTTTTTTTTAATCCGCCGGACATAGAGTCCGGCCGAACTCCTTATCTCCCATATATGGGATTACACTGTCCTAGGGAAGGGTGTGGGACAATTTTCATGGGATAACAATCCCATGGGATTAGGTGGTGAAATGACCATTTTGACTCTCAACTATTTAATTATGTATTCTATTTAGTAAAATTCAATAAAATTTAAATATCTCAATTTAAAAATAAAATAATTTTATTTAACTTTTTATTGATGTTTTATTTATTTAATTTTTTTAAAATAATTTTTTATAGATATTTTATTGATGTTTTATTTTAAAATTGGATAAATTACAAAAACACCCCTGAGATTTACTTAAATTACAAATCACCCTCTATGATTCTAGAAATTACATTATGTCCCCTAAGGTTTCTAATTTCATATCAAATAGGTCATTTTATTAATAAATCATCAAGTTAATTAACAGTTTTTAATAATGTTAAAATTTTATTTCAATTAATAATTCAGATAATTTTATTATTGTATAGGTGAACAGTTAGAATTTTCATTTTTTTCAATTAATTCTGTTAAATAAAAAATTCTAATAGGGAGATATTTGTAATTTTTCAAACCACAGGGGGCAATTCATATTTTAAGTAAACCTCAGGGGGTGTATTTGTAATTTACCCATTAAATTTTGTTTATATTTTATTTAATTTCATTATTTAAATTTTAATAGATGCTTTATTCAATTTCATTATTTAATTATTATTATTTTTTTAAAATAAATTTATTTAAAATTTTAATTAAAAAATAACATATATTTTTATTGATATTTTCTTTATTTAATTTTTAAAAATAAATTTATTTAATTGTGTAAAAAATAAAATAAAATTTTATTTTATTTAATCTAGCTAAAAATAATTAAAATATTAAAGATATGTTTAATATTGCTATTACTTAGTAAATAATTAAAAAGGGTAAATGTAACACCCGCCCTTATTTAGCTGTTAATTTTATGATTAATCTTACTCAAGTATTTATCTGTCCATAATATGCTTATTTACGTGCATCATGTTTGTTGACAGATATGTTTATTTATGATAAGACCTGTCTGATTCGTTAAATCATAGGATTTTAAAGTTAGCTAGTGGACTAGGTGGGTAGAATTGATTCACTTTAATTAGGTCAAGAAGTAATGTAATTACTTAGCTAGGTAATTCAAGTAATGAGACTAATATTTAATTAATCCAAGTTGCATAATTTAGATATAGGTATATATCTCTATATATGGATATGTTGAATTCAATTAGAGAGAAAGAGAGACATATAATCTGAGAGAGGGAGTGAGAGAGGGTTCTACAGCTTGAGTGAGTGATCAAGAAGAAGAAGATGAGAATTTGAAGCAACTTCACTAAATCTACCCATCAAGGTAAGAATTCTTCCTAATTTCTTGCATGAGACTAATTTCCATCTTGAATTCTTGAAATTTAAGGAGAAAGTGAGGAATTGGGTAGTGTAAGTTGTGTTACAAACCCTAATAGGAGGAATTATTCCATATCTTTGCTTGAATTACTTGGTTTTGCATGATTCTAAGCTAGATTTCCATAGTTTTGTTGAAATATAGAATCTCCACATGCATAGGTTTTGCTTTCTCCTTAATCTTGAAATTATATATGAGCTTGTAGAACTTGGGTTTGAATTTAAGGTTCTATTCTTAAGTTGAACATGGAAATTGTTTGTACACCATGTTTGTTAATTTTTGGCCTTTAGTTTGATTGACTTTGGGTTTGATTTTGAGGAATTTGGAACCCCAAAAGCAGAGCAAAAATTCGGTTCTGGAATACCTAGAACCGCACGTACGGCTGGGGAGCCCGCACATACGGGAAACACTGGCGCACGTACGGCAGGAAGGCCGGCACATGCGGATAACAGGGGAGGAATTGGAAACTTTCTGCATAAAAAGCACTTGGGGACACACGTGCAGAGAGGGTCCCGCACGTGCGGTCAAGAAGCTCCGCACGTGCGGCTGTTTGGCTGCCTTGGATTCACTTTTCTGTGTCGTTTACTCCACTCTTGAACCTCCATTAGCGTATGTCACACCCGTAATTGATGTCCAATTTCATTGCATAAACATTTAACAAGAGCAAGCTACATTTAAACCAATCAATTCCTAAGTTATGGAACTAACTAATTGGGTGTTTGGTGAATTAAGTGAACAATGCTTGTATCTGTCTGTATAAGTCAAACATCTCATTCCAATCACCTGCAACATGGAACTGACTATGAGTAACACTACTATAAAAATATATTTGATTTAAATTATCTTCTCTCTGCTTCAACTTATGTATTACTCCGATATGTTTCTTATGTTGATGAATGATAATTCTATCTTAGTTTTCATTATTTACTATGACGACCCTGGCACCTATTCATATGAGTACAGTTCTGTCAGTTCTATTTCATAGAACTCCTGTTTAATATGGTAATGGCTATCATATCTGATCTTCAGTCTTCATGATCGCCTGTTCGGTCTTCCTGACCGCCTGTCTGGTCTTCATGACCATCTATTCAGTCTTCTAGACCACCTGTATTTATTGTTTTTGAATATACACCGTGAAATGTTATGCTTCTCGAATGTTGTATGAACCTGCTCAATTTGTGTTTTATTTTATGTTATAATTATCATTCAAGACCCCCTTATTCAGTTGTTATTCACTGGGCTATAGCCCATATTTTGGTTTATCGTGTAGGTGATCCAGCTCAGGAAAAGACGTAGTGGCGTCGGTCTTGCTCTGGTTTTGTCAAGCTAACTACCGTGTCTTACCGTAAGGTTCCCATCTACCTAAATTTTGAAGTACCCAGTGTTCACCCTTTTGTAACTCACTCATGTGTTTTGGTGGGTTATCACTGGCATTATAATTGTTGTCGATGGGAGTAACTTTTCCCTTTTGATTGTCTTTTTAGACAAACTTGTAATAACGCGTTGTACTTCTGCATATATATATGTGTATATATGTAGCAATGTCTTTTGTTTCATGTGAATTCACAGCTCATTGGACATTTTGTTTTCTTACATAATAGCTTCCGCTAGCCTCGTTTATTTGCTTTGTTCAGTTAAGCCTTCGGTAATCGCGGATTATTGGCCAGTTACGGCACTAAACCTATAGGGGCAGGTTTGGGTCATGACAGTAAAACAGTCTTTTGAACATTTATCTTTATCCAGTCCGTCCAACCAAACATTGGATTCACTAAAAATAGTCATTTCCGGACATCTAATCCCATGAGAAAACAAACACAGGATACACATCCAATCCAACCCAATAATACGGGGGATTCATAGTCCTAGGATTCAAGTCCGATGGATTCTAATCCCCCCTTATCCATTCCGTCCAATCAAACACACCCTAAGGCCATGTTTGTTTGGGTGGATATGAGCTTGGGATTGGACTAATAGTCCAATAAGGTCATGTTTGTTTAGGTGGACATGAGTATGGGATTGGACTAATAGTCCAATAAAATTATTAATCCGATATTTGGTTAAACAATTGAAGTACGGACTAACAATCCATCCGGATCTGATATCCCACATATGATGGATTATTTAATCCCACAGAGAAGAGTGGGATATAAATTGGAGGACTAAGCTGTAGACGTGCCCGAACATCCCGGCTCCGCGCGCGAAATGGCGCAAATTCCGATTTGTTCATTAGCTACTACAATTCGGACTCAATGTCACGGTTCTGAATCTAATTTCGCAAAGTGCAATGCAAGACTGATAAATCACCAAAGAGTCCAAATTCAGCAAATCGTTTTGGAAAATTGATTTTTATAAAGAAGTGTCAAACATGGACTGCTTTGCCAGATACAAAGTCGCCACCTAAATGTTTTGTTTTTGGGAAATTTAGGAAACCCTGACTCATGCCGAAGGCCACGTGTCTGTCATCACCAAAGTTGCCTCAGCTCGAGAACTTGGGTACAAGATGGGAAGGTCATGCAATGAGCACCCCCGCTCGCCCGATCAAAGATCGGCCTTTACTAACATGATATGTTGTTTTTGAAAACACATGTGCTTTTATTCCGGTTATTTGCTAATCTTACTATGTGATGCGCACAGCAAACAAGTATAGACTAGATCGCCTAAATTGGAACAAAACATCTCATGTTTGTTTGAAAATAGTTTGAAGGTGCTACTCGCAAGTAGGATAAGACGTGTATTTGCCACCCTCGAGTGGGCTTAGAAAACATGATTTTGCCATTTCAAATAGGCTTAAAACACACATTTCGATGAATTGTTCCAATTCAACCAATCCAACCTTCACCCACAAGCATTCAGGCAATTAAACACTTCAGCAGTTAGCCTCATGGCAAGGATGCTATCATGGCAACACTCATACACATGCAGTATGCTAAAGCGTAAAAGTTTACCTAGTACTCCGAGCCAAAACAGAAGCTAGTTAGTAATCAATACATGATCCTAGCTATATTAACAATGCCTAATGCAACACATGCAAAATACAACTAAGATAGGCTCAGTTATTCTAAAATGGCATGTGAAATGCAATTAGATAACATGTATTCAAATTGGAATTGAAATACAATGCAGTTAGTATGATGCGCCGAGCCCGGTGCATGCAATACGAATGAATGGATGCAAACATGCAGGCATAGGAATGCTAACTGAAACGTGACCTAGAACTAACCATTGTAAGCAATTAAGTAAAAGGGAGAAAGACGTAGGGTTAGAAGACATTCACACACTCACGCACACTTATTACAAAATTCGCCCTCTCGACGGAGGGTCCGAATGAATAATACAAACCAACTAATTAACTAACTATCCTAACTAATTAATTATTACATAACAAAATGAAACAAATAACTATTCTAAGTTAACAAAAGCACTGAAATGGCCTCGTGACGAGGGATGCATGCATGCTCAGTCGGCTTCGCTCAGAAATCCATTGGAATGTCTCATGTTGCCTCTGTTTGCACTGTTCTGCACCTTTAAAAACTGTACAAATCTCCAAAACACTTATGATCCACCTCATGGACATGCTGAGAGGCCATCGGCCAAATGGTATGGTCATCGGCCAAGGGAAAAGGGTTATCGACCACTTTTGAGTCCATCAGCCAAAAAAGATTAATCGATCGGCACACCAAATAGCTGACCGGCCATCTCTTCCTGCAGACTGCTCCTTTTGCTGCAGCAGAGTACAAACAGAGGCATGGCAATACATTTGCAAGAAAATGTTGTGCAACTACACCCCTTATCATGTTTGAGACTCAAAGGGGTGTAGTGCTCGACTCTCAAGCCATCAATCACGCATTTCGATGCATGATGGCCAAAGAGGCCGAGTCACACAATTCAATGTGAATGAAAATGCACAAAAACACATAATGCCTTAAACTCTATCATGTTGGATCAAGAGTGTCAGCGATCGAGAATTGAGGCACGTTTCATCACTTCAAGTATGAAACGTCCCTCGTTCCTCGTGTTTGGCTTAACACCCAAACCAAACACAATGCAATGCATGCAACATGGAGATGCTATGCAATGCAACATAAGCATGCCAAATGCAATGTAACAAGCATGCAAAATGCAATGCAACCTAAACATGCAAACATACAATGTACCAAGCATGCAACAACGTGCAAGAATCATGCAATGCGACTGTCACGACCCAAACCCGCCCCTGTAGGTTTAGCATCGTAACCAGCCAGTAATCCGTGGATTACCGAAGGCCTCTGAACAGATTAGCAAATAATAAGCGGCTGTGGAAACAATAATATAAAATAGACAAGGTCCAATGAGCTGTGATAACGTACATGGGACAGAACATTTTAAAACTTATATATATACATAAGCTTGCCAGTCAACGGACACCTGTATTTACAAAGTATTTACAGAAATGTACTTCCCAAGATCTGACTGTACAAAACATATACACTGACTAGCATGAATACAAAAACAGCCATGGCATTAGGCTTCGTTCGGAACCTCCTCGGGAGGCACAACAGTTGGCTGACAAAACAGGACAGAAGACCGTCAACTCTGGCCCTGGTCATGTGCCGTCTCACCTACATACATAATATAAACTGTGAGCGAAAGCCCAGTGAATAACAACAGAGTAAAGGGTTTCAATGAATGAGTTCGTACAGATTCAGAAAACATAATTCAGATTTGTATCAAATTCGTCATTTGTCCAGATCATATGCAGACAGAAATCATAAGTCATGATTAAGTTTACGTGATACATTCATTGGCATTAACAGAACAGAACAGAACAGAACGTATACATGTGAGGTTACGAATAACCAGTTCCATGAAGGAACCTCCGGATCCGAGTAACAGAACAGAAGCTGAGCCCCCGTGACAGGGCCTCCGGTACGGGTAACAGAGTGCAGACAGAAATAAGTTCCTTAAAGGAACCTCCGATACCGGGTAACAGCTAATATGTATCACATAATGCTAAGGATGTCACGAATACATATCGGAAATTGAACAATCATTCATTGTACAGAACATATCATTTCGGAAAACATATCTTGTTTTATCACACAGAAAGTAGATACAGTTTGAACATAACTTTACTAAGTTATTACTCACAGTTGGCCTTGAAATAGATAGACGGAGCAGATTAGTCAGACAGAATACGGCACGTGACCTACATAACACATAACAGATACACACTTGAAACACACATTCTAATTGCACAAAACTTACGTCCTTGGTTCTTAGTGTGTTTCTAACCTTAAATCCTCACTATAGAGTCTTAAACATGGCTTAGGAATGCCTAGGATGGAATGAGGATGCAAAAATACATTGAAAACCATGTCTCAAATTTTGCTGAAGATAAGGTCTGCGCTCAAGTGTGGATTTCCCCGCTCGAGCGGACATGCAGGAAATGAATCTCCGCTCGAGTGTGAACTCCCCGCTCGAGAAGACTGCAAACTCATGAAAAAGTGCTGGATGCAAGATATTCACGCTCGACGGGCGCTCGACCCCCGCTCGAGCGTGTGACACAGACCCTCACTCGAGCGTGGATTCCCCCGCTCGAGCAGACTACAAAACACACAAACTTCTGGGTATACGCATTTCACACTCGAGCGTGACTCTCGCCGCTCGAGCGGAAGTGCATGTACTCAGGCTTCACGCTCGAGCGTGAAAGTCCCCGCTCAAGCGTGGGTCAATTTTCTGGAAAATCCAGATTGACCTCCAAGCATGAAATTCGACCTTCAACCATCCAAAACTCATTTTTCTGGGCCCAAAATTAAGGAAACACATGAAGACTCATAAAACAACATGTTTAAAGCTTCAATTCAAGAAACCATGGCCCAAGAGTAAACCAATTGTATAAAACTCAACTTGAAACTTGAAATTAATTTCATGCACATGACTTGTATGCAATTCCTTGAACTCAAGTCCTCCAAAACATGACCAAATGCAATGTTAGACTCAAAATCATGATGAACTCATGGACTATAGCTAGAACATGGCCTTGCATGCAAGAATTTCCATGAAAACACTTCAAAATGTTATGATATGAACATGCATGCATGGATTACTACCCAATTCAACATGTTTAAACCAATTCTTAACTTAGATCACTAATGTCTCATGAACCATGCATGAATTAATCTGGAATTCACAAACTAAAGGATAAATTCCTTACCTAGGTTCCTCAAGTTCAAGTCTAGAAGCTCAATTATGCAATGAATTCTTCAAATCTTCGAAGTCCCAAGCAAATTTCTAGATAACTCAATCTTGCTTCCAACTCCCAAACTCTCTCTCACATTTTGGTCTCTAGAGGAAGTGAAGAGTGATGCCAACACATGTAATTGAAGACAAAACAATTGGTCTAGCAAGCCCACTTAATGGCATTTTGGTAATAAAGCCAAACTAATGTAATTTAACCCTATTTAATCCAATTTAATCATACCAAATCAAATTTCAATTAAACATACCATAAAATCCCATAAATTCTAATTAACATAAAACACTAATCAATTTCGGAATCGGGCGCCGATAAGGTTTTCAATTCGCAGTTCCAAGTCTAAACATGAACAGATCAGTTTATGGCAAACAGATAGAAACACAGAATTAATGCGATACATATGCAAATTAATCCCAGATTCCTTCTACATTACTGTTAGGCATAATTAATCATGGTTTAGCATTAATTGGAGGTCAGGGTTATTACAGCGACAAGCATGCAACAATGAGAAAATGGAACAAGCATGCAACAACATGCAAGATGGACTTAAACCAAAATGGACAGACCTCAGTCATGTCCAAAACAGTGGCCAAAATGATGAATTGATGACATGAAATGCAAAACAAAGCATGCATGCCAATTGGCCCAAGGATTAAGGCATAAAGAGGACAACTCTCAAGAGCACTTATAGAGTGAAAAGCATGCAAGTGTGACAACACTACATGCTCTGAAATCATGCATGGCATGGTGCCAAACCATCCAAACTACACAAGTATGGCATACAAGAGGCTCAAAGCTTGAAGCTAGCAAGAGGGACTTACACCACCACTATACAAAACATGAAGCATATGGCAAGTACAACCCAAAAGAGTCCTAGATCATGCCAAAATGAGTCTAAAACATGCATGGACCAAAGCTAAAATGAGCCAACGTGAAGGACATAAGGTATGATACATGCAAGGTCAATGAAGAGGGTCACACTACGCCTATCAAAACCAAGCATGGCATGACTTAACCAATGGAAATTAGAGTTATGGCATGTCAAAATAAGCCCAAATACACACTGAAATGACAGCTCAAAGGCCTAAGCATGGTGGCATACGTAATGGCTCATTCTTGAGACATAAAGAGCCAAACCTCCAAAGCATCAAAAGAGTGAAAGATGCAAGTGTATGACCACACTACATGGACTGAAATCACATATGAAATGATGCCAAATCATGAAAATGGCCCAAGTAATGCATGCTAATGGACTCAATACACAAAGCTAGTAAGCAAGAATGCCTTATGGCTATACAAAGCATGGCATGCATGGTCAGAGCAACTTCAAATAGAGCTTAAGCATGCTAAAATATAAATAAAAGCTTCTTTGGGTTGAGCCAAAATCATGCTAAAACCATAGCTTAAAGCACAAAGCATGTTAAGGCAATAGAGAGGATTACACTACAAGTATATTAACCATGCTACAAGTGATCAAATCATCCCAAAACAGAGGTATAACATGTTAGAAAAGTCACAAAAACATGCTAAAATGGAGCCTTAAAGAGATAGAAAAACATGCTAACTTGATAAGCCAATACCACAAGCATGCAAGAGAAGAAGAGGGGGGACAGCCCCCTCTTATTTGAGGCCTCAAAACCACATTCCCACCACTGAAATTCCTCTGGAATTCAGTGGTGAATAGGCCAAACAAAGGTGATCTCGAAGGCCTAAAGAGGTGGTTCAAAACAAGGCCAAACAAGGCACTAAGGGGGTAGACCACCCCCAACACCAAAGAGGTCTTAAACAAACATGTTAAATATCTCAAAACAAGACTTTTATCAGTTCAAAGCAAGGCCTAAAACAATATGCAAGGATGGCCAATATGGTATACAAACAAAGGCTTAAAAGGGGAATACACTCACCCTTGAAGCACAACTTTGAAAACAACAGCTTTTGAGGCAAGAAACCAACTTTAAAGGTTCAAATAACCCTCCCAAGAACCTCAACTCGAAAATAGTGGTGTATTACTAGGTGTTGTAGTGCAAAAGTGAAGACAAAACACCCTTTTAGGCACAAACACACACAAATATAGAGAGAGAGGAAGAAATGTAGAGAAAGAGGGATAAATATTTTCTATCTCAAAAACCAGAACCTCTGTGAAGGGAGAGGGGTCTCTCTTCTTATAGAAATTCAAATTCAAAGCTTCCCAAGCAAGCTAAGCTTGGTTCAAATCTCTCCATACACGTGTATGGAGGATACAGAAAGTGACCAACAGCTGGCACTAGCTGGAAGCACAATCTCTGAAAAAGTAGAAAAGGGGGCCTTAGCCAAAATATATGGCCGATCGACCAAAAAGGGGGTCGATCGGCCAAAAAGAGTGCCGATCGGCCAAAAAGAGTGCCGATCGGCCACCACTGATGACCGATGACAAGAAAACACGGCCGATAAGCACAAGTCTTGGCCGATGGGTTGTAAGGATGGCCAAAAAGCCACCCTCTTCCCTCAGAAGCAAAACCACAAGTCCTTGGTCCACAACCAAGCACAAAACAGACAAGTTGAGAGATCCTAAGGCAAGGCGTGCAGCCGAGACCTTTGGGAACTCAAAACGAACACGAGCATGGATGATCATCGTGTGTTCAAACGATGACGTCCAAGTCTTGAGGACGGTCAAAAATGGGGTATCTACATAAGCCAAAGCCTAGACTATTAGTCACTCCTTATAATCCTAACTCAATCCGAACATAAGATAAGATAGACAATCTAAAGGATTCGTAATCCTAGGACCATTAGTCATGGGAATACTAATCCAACCTAATTCAGTCCACTCAAACAAACATGGCCATAAATTATTAATCTGATGTTTGGTTAAACAATTGAAGTACGGACTAACAATCCATCCGGCTATAGTATCCCACATATGATGGACTATTCAATCCCACAGAGGGGGTGGGATATAAATTGGAGGACTAAGCCAAAGTCTGGATTATTAGTCTCTCCTTATAATTCTAACTCAATCCAAACACAGGATATGATACACAATCCAAAGGTATTCGTAGTCCTAGGACTATTAGTCATGAGAATGCTAGTCCAACCTAATCCAGTCCACCCAAATAAACATGGCCTAAGACTATCAAATAATCATTCATGTCCAACATGGGTTTCTCATATCTGTTTAAATTGGCCAGGTTTGTTTAGAGATTTGGAGAGAGGGATTTGATTAGGATTGAATTTTTTTGAAATTTAAATTTGAATATAAAAGATTTTGAAGGGCTCATAGACTTACCACAAGTCCCGTTTTGATAATCTGAATCGTTCATTTTGTAGAACTCTATGTATTTCATTCATCAAAAAAAAAAAATTATGCCAATCTAATAATCATAATATTTTTCTTTATTATATTTGTTTATAAAATAATCTATTTTTAAAACATACTTGTCATGTAACCTTATTCAAAATTACATCATCAAACTAACAGGGTGTTTGATTGAGGAATTTGGGAAGGGATTTGAAAATAAAAAAGAAAAAGGTTTGTGAAATTAGATGAAATGTAGATATATTTTATTCATATTCCACCTACATTTTCTCTATTCTTTTTCAAATCTCTTCTCAAATTCTCTAACTAAATATATATATATATATATATATTATAAGTAAAAGGAGGTTTCTAATGAGGAAGCCTCTAACGCCTCCAAATCCTCTTCCTAAAATTGTTATTTTTCTATTTTAAAATTATTTTTTTTAAAAAACACTATTAACCATTAATTACTTAAAATTAATTATTATACCTTTGAAATTTTGAAAAGTTTATGCTCTTTCATACCTAAATTTCTCCCATTCCATATTTTGTTCAATTTTAAAACCCTACAACATTACAATTTCAATACAGTTGTTGTGTCTGGTCGCTCAAGTGACAACTTCTTCGCTCAAGCGAGCCTCACATATATCAGTTCGTAGCAGCGATATTTTGTATCACTTTTGGCCCCATTTTCACTCAAAACTCTAGCACAGTAGCCTCTCTCTCTAAAACACTCACTCTCTCTACAAATACTCCATGATCTAGAGCCCTTCTACCCTACTTCCTTCGTTAAAAAGATATAGTATCACGTGGGTTTCCTTTTGATCCGAAAAAGCTCAAGTTTGGGGCATCTTCAAGTTTCTCCTTCTTTCTCTTTGAGTTTCTCCATTTGAGGTAGGGATGTTCTATTCTTTAATATGGGTTTTAACCTAAATATTTGTCATTTTTGCATAAATGGTGAAGTTGGGAAGTTTGGGTGAAGTTAGGGTTTGGATTTGAATTTTTGAAAGAGGGGTTTTTGATTTTGGGCTCCATATGTGTATGTGAGGTCTTGCAAATGGGTTATTTGTATATAAATGATGAAATTGAGTCTTAGGGGTAGATATTTGAAAAAATAGGAGATTTTCCCTAATATGAGTTAAATAAATTATTGGTATAAATAATGAAATTGTTATGAGGAATATGAAATTGGAAGGATGCACAAATGAGTTGTGTAGTTGGATTTGATAATTCACTCATCTATGGAAAATATGATAAATTATCTGTTTGTTAGATTTATTTATCTGCTTAAAAATATCTGCTTTGGGCTATTGGTGGAGGATAGCTATGATTGTTGTAAAAACTGCATGAGGATTAGGTTAATTAAAACTAATCAATTGGATTATGTCATTGAATATGGCGGTTGGATTAAATCATTGAATATGCGATTTGATTGGTCATTGTATATGACAACGTGTTTAAATACATTGTATATGTATCTTTGTTTGGGAGGAGATAGGGGATGGACTCCATTGAAAATTAAGTTGGCTAGAGTGTCCAGGGTGAAAGTCCCGAAATCTTGTATATTTATAGGTGCCAGTTCCCTTGAACGTAGTTCCGTAAAATGGCAAGAAATAGAAGTGTTGAATTGATGAATGTATTGAATTGTGAACCATTGAATTGTAGTCTCATATTGGTTGCTTTGATAATAATGAATTTGATTAATTGATATACCCGAAATGGAAGAATGGAAAAGAATTGAGATATTGGCTATCTATATTGAATGACCTTGAAAAGAATACATGTTGGTTAAGAATGTTGCACATTTATCTGATGCTCATAATTTAGTTAATTCTCATATACTGTTTAGCATATCTCTATTGGGCTTTGGCTCACCCTACTTGGGAAACTATTTTCAGGTACAGGTGACATGCCGCCTCCAAGGACATAGCTTGGGAGGCTTAGAGGCTGAAGGCTCCATTTTGCTATTTTGCTTTGTGTTGTTGAGTGTAAATTCAAGCCGAAGGCTTTATATGTATAGAGCTAGGACTCTTCTTTTGTTGTAACCAAGTGACAACTTGGAAAGATATAAGCCCATAGGGCACTTATTCTGTTGTTAATAGTTAGAGTTACATGCTATAGTCTCGAGATAAATATTTATGAAAGTGTAATACATGTAACATCTTTTGTAATACAGACTCTTATGAATGAAAATATAACTTTTCTATCATGTTTATAGATCTAATGAATGATTGATTTATATAATATTTTGAGGGCGTTACAAAAATGGCCGATAGCTGATGTTAGAATGACTGTTTTAGAGGTTATGTCTAATAAGATCAAGTCTTATTTGAAGAGTGACTTAAAGATAGGGGTCATTCACTGATATTTCCTTCTTCTTTTTTTTATAATCTTTTTAAATATTTTTTTATTCAATTTTTTTAATTTAAACTAATTTTAATTGATTGAATTTTGTCAAATAGATATCTGGAGTGAACTTTACAAAATGAATAATAAGGTAATTGGTTAATTGACAAAATAAAATTACAAAATTTATCAAGAAGAAATGTATGAATATTTTATTGTAAACATAATTTTTTCAGGAGAATTAATTAGGAAAATTTACCTATAAATCTCATTTTGAGGGATGATGATCCATTTAGTCCTAAGGATTTTCTTATAGACCAATTAATATTGAATTTGGAAAGATAGATTTAATATATTATTTAGAAATTAGATTTACGGTTATAACCTTATTTCTATTATGTTTCTTTCTCTTTTTCTCTTTTTCTTCTTTTATGCTACAAAGGTAATGTACACAATCTATTTGGGATGAATTTTTATATAAGAATCTTTTTTATTTGGAAAACATTGCAAAAGGTGTAACGCCCAAAAATAATTACAATAAGATCATTCCATGACAGATATTAAATAGTAACAGATCCCTGAATATAATGTTCTTCCATTATAAGATTTCATCTCATTTCAAAAGTGTAACACATGCAGTAATACATTCGCAAGTTTTAACCCTAAATCTATAGCATGTGTCATAACAACAGATTTTAAATAAGATTTAAACAAATATAATAATGCCCTATTGGCTATATCTTTCCAAGACAGTGCTTAGTTATAACAAAAGTGATTTTGAATTCAATACAAATAAAGCCCTAAGCTTGTACAAAATAAATACAACAATAACAAATCAGAAGCTTTTGGCTCTAAGTCCTCCCAAGCTATTGCCTTGGCGAAGTCATATCATTAGCACCTGAAAATAGTTTTCCATATAGGGTGAGCCAAAGCCCAGTAAAGATACTCTAACACAGTGTATGAATCTTAATAGAGTTATAAGGTGAATGCATATACAATGCTCGTGTCAAAACATTTTATATCTCTTTACAAATCCATGCTATGCCAAGTGTACATCTCAAATTTATGAATTTATTTCCTTTACAATAGAAAACAGGGCAGTGGATATAATATTAGGAATCTCTAGGACGTTTCTGCAAGTTGGTCACAAGCACTACCAATTTCTCATTTTTATCAGTATTAACTGGAAGGCTCGACACCTAACCGTGCGGGTTTCTGGACTTTCACCAAGAACACACAGGCCAACATAATATTACAACTATACTCCTACCCAGATTCAGTAAGATATTCACCCATTTTTCTAAAAACAACAACAATTTCGATATGTTAAATATGTTATAATGCTCAATACAAATGGATAAGAAAATAGTTTCAATTCACATAATTCTTATACAATTTCTACAACAATCATAGCTATCCTCCACTGATAGCCCAAAACAAATATCTCTAAACAGATAAATAATTTTCAACACAGATACACTTTCCAACATTTCCAAGTAGGAGTGATAATTCATATCCAACTCCACAATCATCATCATCATTGTTCCAATTTCATAAAACCAACATCAATTTCATCTTCTCTTTACAAAAATCAAATTCTCATAATTTACAGCAAAACCCCCATTTCTTTAAAAATCAATTTCCATGGATAAAATCCATCATTTATCACAACTCAACCATTTTTACAAAGCCACAATCATATACAAAAGCCCATTTTGAAAACCCCTCTTTTGATTTCAAAATAAAACCCTAGGTTTTATCCAAAATTCTCCAAATTACTATCTTGTTTAGAAAAGCAAATAATTAAGTTAAAAATCATAAAAAGTTTCAAAGTAATCCCTACCTCAAAGACAAGGACCAAGAAGAACAAAAGTTGAAACTTGACGAAGCCGAAAATGAACTTTGCTCCGATCAAAATGAAACTCTAAGCGAGCTCTACCTTTTTTATCAAAGGGACTATAGTGTAAATATCAACGGATCAAGATGTATTTGTGGTTTAGAGATGGTTTCTAGAGAGAGAGTAAGTAGATCTAGGTTTTGGAGTGTTTTAAAGAGAGAGAGAGAGAGAGAGAGAGAGAGAGAAAGAGAGAGAGGGCCTTTGGACTGATATATGCGCAAATTGCTCGAGTGCAGGAATGGTCGCTCGAGCGCAGGAATGGTCGCTCGAGCGACCAAACACAACAAAGACACCACTCGAGCGCAAGAATGGTTGCTTGAGTGCACATGCACCTCTCCTAGTATTTCAGACCTGCGAAAGTTCGCTCGAGCACAAAAAGCGTCACTCGAGCGTAGATATCAAACTCTTAATAGTTTATAGACTGCAAAAGACCGCTCAAGCGCATGAAGCGTCGCTAGAGTGAACAAGCAAAATTCTGGGCAATCAACTCTTTGAAAACGGACTCCTAACCCGTTTCAAACACAACCAAGACACTCCAATAGCCAAACTCAACAAGGAATAAAGTGGAAGAAGACATGAACAACCATCAAGACAAGAAAACCCGGATCCAAGACAATAAACGGGTTAGGTTTAAACCAGAGTCGCTATAACCACCCTCCTGAAGGAATTTCATCCCTGAAATTTTAAAATCAACAACATCACCACCATATATAAAATCAATTACAACAACTCATAACCATGACCCATCCACCGGTCATTCATTCTCATAAAAACAATAAACAAGATTTTCAACATTGAATATGCAATTTACTTTTTCCAAAACATATACAATGTTTTAAATTTAATCAACATAACAAATTTTCCATTACAAGTTTCAAACATCAACATAAAGATCCGAATACTTCTCACGGACTTCCACCTCACATTCTCAAGTCACCTCCTCAACCCCGTGGTGTCTCCACAACACCTTTACCAAAGGAATTGTCTTGCTTCGCAAGACTTGGTACCTTGTATCTAGAACTCTAACCGGTCTCTCCTAATACGAGACATCCTCATCTACCTCAAAATCGCTCCAATCCAACACATGTGACGAATCCAGCTCATACTTCCAAAGCACACTGATATGGAACACATCATGGATCTTAGAAAGCTGTGGCGGCAAGGCTAAACGATAAGTTATTTCTCCAATACGCTCTAGGATCTCAAAAGGCCTAATAAATCTAAGAGACAACTTCCCATTCTTCCCAAACATTATCAAACCCCGTCTAGGCAATACTATCAAGAAAACGTGATCTCCTACCTTAAATGATAACAGTCTCCTCTTATGGTCAGCATAGCTCTTCTGATGACTCTAAGCCGAAACTAACCTCTTACGAGACTAACTCAGGACCCACATAGGTGCGTCACCCACCTCGGCCCAACACATAGGAGATCTACATGATCGGCCATACAAGGCCTTAAACAGTGCCACGCCAATACTCATCTGAAAGCTATTATTGTAGGAAAACTCCACTAAAGGCAAGTGCCTCTCCCACGACCCCTTAAAGTCAAGAACACAATCCCGAAGCATATCTTCTATGATCTGAATAGTACGTTCTGATTGCCTATCAATCTAAGGATGATAGGCGGTACTAAATGTCAATCTAATGCCCAAGGCATTCTGTAGGCTCTGCCACAACCAAGCCGTGAAACGCAAATCTTTATCCAAAACAATACTATGTCCCCAACATAAAGGTTGGCAAGATAATCTACCGAGTCACTCGTGCACATAGGTACAAAGTGTGTTGACTTAGTTAACCGATCAACCATCACCCACACAGCATCATTACCTCGTTGAGTCCTTAGAAGACCCATAACAAAATCCATCATGACATGCTCCCACTTCCACTCAGCTATAGGCATGGGTTGCAACAAACCCGCTAGCCTCTGATTCTCGACCTTTACTTGTTGACAAGTAAGGCATCTCGGTACAAAAAAGACTACGTCTCTTTTCATCCCCCTTCACCAAAACTTGCGACTAAGGTCGTGGTACATCTTTGTGCCTTCCAGATGTACCGCAAGGCGTGAATGGTAGAACTCTCGAAGTATCTCATCTCTACAAGACTCCGCCACGAAAGACGGTCAAGATATCTAACACTCGAGTCAGAATACACATTCAAGCCCTTCTCCATCTTTCCACTAGATATCTTCTCCTGGAGGATTTCTACTTCGTGATTACCCTTTTGTGCTTTCAAAACTCGGCTCACAAGTGTAGGTTGTGCGACTATAGTAAATAAGGTTGCAGACTCAACAGACTCACCAAAACACAAGTCAAACTCGGCATTAGCACCCAACATCTCCCATTTCTAGATGGCAATACTAGCCATACTGCTAAAGAATTTCCTACTCAAGGCATTGGCCACTACATTGGCCTTCCCCGGATGATAATGCAACTCGAAGTCATAATCCTCTATGAACTCCATCCACCTCCTCTGCCTTAGATTCAAATCCTTTTATGGAAACAAATATTTCAAACTCTTGTGATCGGAGAATACCTCAAACCTTTTACCAAACAGATAATGTCTCCAGATCTTCAAGGCAAATATCACAGCTACTAGCTCTAAGTCATTAGTAGGATAGTTTCTCTCGTGTGCTTTCAACTACCGTGAGCCATAAGCTACTACCTTCCCCTCTTGCATCAAGACACAACCCAAACCTTCTCGAGACGCATCACAATACATTGAGTAGCCCAAACCTCTCTCTGGAATAATCAACACTGGAGCAGTGGTAACTCTAGCCTTAAGCTCCTGAAATGAATTCTCACAAGTCTCATTCCACACAAACTTAACTCCTTTCCTTGTCAATCTAGTTAACGGTGAGGCTAATCTAGAGAAATCCTTTACAAAATGACGGTAATACCCAGCTAACCCCAAGAAACTCTGGATTTCAAAGACATTCTTAGATTGTTCCCAATCTTGCACTGCCTCAATCTTAGAGGAATTTACAGTCAACTCTTCTTCAGATACCACATAGCCTAAGAATTTCACCTCCTTCAACCAGAACTCACACTTCCCAAACTTAGCATACAGTTTGTGGGCCCTACCTAAGTAAATCAAGCACAACCTGCAAGTGTTCCTCATGTTCCTCCTTAGAGGATAAGTAAATCAAAATGACGTCAACAAAGACAATCACAAAACAGTCTAGTTCATCAAGTCCATAAACAAGGCCGGTGCGCTGGTTAGCCCCAAAGGCATCACTAGAAACTCATAATACCTCATACGGAATGCCGTTTTTTGGATATCCTACTCCTTCACTCTCAATTGGTGATAACCTTATCTTAAGTCTACCTTAGAGAAACAATAAAACCCTTTCAACTGATCAAACAAGTCATCTATACGAGGCAATGGGTACTTGTTCTTAACTGTTACCCGATTCAACTTCCGGTAATTAATACATAGTCACAAGGTACCATCCTTCTTCTTGGCAAAGAGAGCTGGTGCTCCCCAAAGCGAAATACTGGGGCAAATAAAGCTCTTATCTAACAATTGTTGGAGTTGATTCTTCAACTCACTCAATTCGACCGATGTAAATCTATATAGCCTCCGTTTGGGAAGTGGGTTGGCTTTTTGGCTTTTTTGGCTATTTTAGCCTGGGGCTAAAAAGCCTGGTTTGGGAAGGGCTTTTTGGCTTTTTTGGCTTTTTGACTTTTTGGTGATGTGTCTTACTGTTAAATTACCAAACTGCCCTTCATGTTCAACTTTTACCTGTGAGGCAATGAAAGTGGTCCTCCACGTCAGCCTCCGTGGAGGACCGAATTTGGATTTTTTTTTTTTTTCTTTTTTTTATTTTGGGTTTGGATTTGGCCGATTTTGATGTTTTCTTTTTTTTATTTTTTTTTAAGAAATTTATGTTTTTGTCATTTTTATTTTTTTATACATTAATTAGTTCTTGTTATTTAATTTACATTTTTTCCCTCATTTATTTTTATTGGTATACAATAACTTCTTTTATTTTTCAAAAATGAGTTTTCATGTGTTTTATTTATTTGTAAATTACGTGGCAAATGGTTATTTAAGTTTTTATGTTTTTTTTTTTTAAATGTTTTTGAATGAGGCGTATTTTTGGATGAGTTTTTTTTTAATTTACGTTTTTGTCATTTTTTTATTTGTACACATTAATTAATTTATTTATTTATTTATACATTAATTTATTACATGGCAAATGCTAATTTCTGTTTTTTGGATTTTTTTTTTCTTTTTTTTTGGATGAGACGTATTTTTGTCGTTCTTTTTTTTTTTAATTTACGTTTCTGTAATTTTTTTTTATTTGTATACATTAATTTGTTTGACATTTTTTTTTTGTTTTGTTTTTTTTTTTTTTTTTTTGTGTGATGAGACTTATTTTTGTTTTTTTTTTTGTGTGATGTGACTTATTTTTGTGATTCTTTTTTTTTTCATTTACGCTTTACAAATTTTTTTTTTATTTGTATACATTAATTTATTTTTTTTTCAGAAATGGTTTTTCATGTGTTTTCATTATTTTTAAATTATGTGGCAACTACTATTTTATGTTTTTAATTTTTTATTCTTTATTTTTTACTTTGTTTGGTTTTTTGGAAAAACATTTTTTCATGTCATTTATTTAAAATGATGTCAAAAATCATATATTGCCGTGGCACATGATAAAAAATGATGTCTATTTTTTCATGTGTTTTTCTATTTTGATTTTTAAAATTAATTTTTTTTTCATTTTCTGTGAAAGACATGATAAAAAGTGAGGTTTTATTTTATTGTCCTGTGTACTTTAAATAATTTAATTTTAAATTTACTTTTAATTTTATTTTAAATATTTAAATAATGTCAATAATCTAAAAAATTTAATAAGTAAAAAATTAAAATAAATATTCAAAAAAATTAAATCGTAAAAATTTAAATAATTTAAATATTCAAAAATTTATTTTAACAAAAAAATTTAAATAATTTAAATATTCAAAAAATTTAAATAATTTAAAATGTTAATATTTTAAATTTAAAAACAACTCTACACTCAAATCGTAACCAAACACATAAAATAAAACTCAATTAATAAATAATTTTTAAAACTCATAACCAAACACATAACTTGAAACTACATACTACTTTCAGAACTCTACACTGAAATCATAACCAAATACATAACAAAAAAATTAAAATATTTAAAACTATTTTTATAAAATAGTGTTTGAATTTATTTTTATAAAATAGAGTTTGAATTTATTTTTACAAAATATTTTAACAAAAAACAAAAAAAAAAATTTAATTTTTTTCTTTTCAACTTTCTTTGTTTTTTCTGAGAGAAGGTGTTTTTTGGGAAAATGTTTTTTTTTTTTTTTTACTTTTTTGTGGGTGCTGACGCATGCCCCTCTTTCATGGGGGTAGTTTCGTAGATCTACTTTGGCATTGGTTGTTGCCAAGACCATTTTCAGTTTTTGTCCGCATGTGGCTAGAAAAGCCTCTTTTGTCCACATGTGGCTAATTTAGCCTGAGATCTCCTTCCCAAACAGGCTCATAGTGTTGTAGAAATCGGTATCGTGCCAAGCACTAAGTCAATAGAGAACTCAATCTCACGGTGAGGTGGTAAACTAGTGAGATTATCAGAAAAGACATCCGGGTATTCACAAACTACCCTAGGTAACTCAACTTGGACCACATCACTTTCAAGTCCCAAAAATGCCTGCCTCGACCACCAAGGATCACACACTAGCAACAAGGCTTTATCAACTCGATCTTCCAGAAAATAAAAACAATCACCACTCGAGGTGCACACCATAACTCTCTGACGGTAACAGTCTATAATGGCCCGATAGGATAACAACCAATCCATGCCCAAGATGACATCGAAACTCGACATATCAATCAACACAAAAGCAAAAGGAAGTCGACGACCGGCAACCTCTATCTCACAACCCTGACACCTTTGGTTCAACACAACCTCACCACCAACAAGCGACTCTGCCCTGAGTGGAGATGCTAACCGAGGCACTTCTAACCCCAATGCTGATGCGAATGCAGACGAAATAAAAGAATAAAATGCACCGGTATCAATTACCATATTGGCAATAGAATCACATAGCAAGAAGTTACCTTTCACTACTGAAGGTGCTGGCAACACATCTAGCATGGTAATAGCATACACACGTCCTGTAGGTCTCTACTCCACCTGCTCACCCCACGGAACATGAGTCTGATACATTGACTGAGCCGAAGAGGCTTCCTAATTGGCCTTTAAGGCCTGAGCTGATGGTGTAAGCTGATGGCTCTGTGTCTACCTCAAATCAGACGCACCAGATGTGTCATTTGCCTGAGGACAAAACCTTTTCAGGTGCCCTGACTGCCCACACTGATAACAGGTAGGCAATTGCCCTCTGCCCTGACTCTGGCTCTGAGAACGAGCCAAAGACAATGCAGATTGTTGCCTCATCCCTTCTACGGGTATAGTACAGACTTGTTGTGGCCCAGCAAACTACACTTGAAACAAGTGATTCCTCCCTGTCCACCTCTCTTTGCCCCAGAACTTGGTACAGCAAAAGTGGATCTAGATTGTGCTCCCTGGGACTGTTGTAGGTTGGAACCCCTCTGTCTCTTACTGTCTCGGGTCTCTCCCTAAACCTCCTGACTCCTCTACCTAGAGCCCCTTATCCTCTCCTCCTCGGTCTGAATCACGGTTTCTAAGTGAGCCGCTGCAGCCGCAAGATGATCATAATCCTAATTATAGACACAACCACCTTGAAAAGGAGTCCGGTCCTTAACCTCTTCTCAAACTCTAAATAATGCCATTCTTCCATTGCCGCTAGTTCGGATATAAACCTCAATAGGCTACTGAAGGCAGCCTCAAACTCGGCCACCGGTGTGTTAAGCTGCTTGAGCTTCAAGAACTGCTCTCTCAACTTCTCTCTAATCGCGGGAGGTAAAAACTTGTCCTCGAAGACATTGGCAAAAGCCTCCCAAGTCCGCCCAATGCGCCCTCGCACAAACTTCCACCATTAACCCACATCTCCTTTCAGTTGGAAGGATGGCGAGGTCACTTTTAACCTATCATCCTTGATGCCAAGCATTGCGAACATCTTCACCATCTGCTCTTGCCACTCATCCACCTTCAGTGGCTCCTTCGGATCCCCCACAAACTCATCCGGATTCAACCAAAAGAACTCCTCTTCAACAAGGACGGCCCTATTTTGGCAACATGGGCCTGGACTTGAATTTCAACTCTGAGAATGTCCATGGATTCCTGCAAAGCTCTGATCATCTCACGGGCTAAAACACCCATGGCCTGCTGACCAACCGGTTCGGCCACATTGGCCTGACCAACCACTTCTTCCTATGCCGGAATATCATCCGGTAACAGCATCTCTTGCTGTCTAGGCCTGCCACACATACCACCACTACGCCCACGTTCTGACATCCTAAAGGTAACACCAAAAATTAACACATTTACAAATGTACCGAAGCTAGCTCACTCGCGTCCTAATGCGGTGGACAACAATTAATTCACTCCACATAAGCACGTAGTCACATAAACACTTACTAATTTCTTTTCTAGATAATGATCATTCCGCGACGTTGCCAAAGTTCTAGCTAGAAATAACAGTGATCAATTGTTTTTCTAACAAGACTTCCAGTAACTAGTAGACCCAATCAATATCTTAGAAATTAAATCTCATACCCACTTAGTCACATAAGCATATTATCACATAGCATACCAGGTTTATTCCTAATATCAACTAACAAGGAAACCCATTGTGGTAATAGCCACTCCCTACGATCCAAAAGTATTTAAACCAGGTAGCTTTAATACCAAGTTGTAATGCCCCAAAATAATTACAATAAGATCATCCCATGACAGATATTAAATAGTAATAGTCAGATCATCCATTATAAGATTTCATCTCATTACAAAAGTGTAACACATGCAGTAATACATTCACAAGTTCTAACCCTGAATCTATAGCATATGTCATAACAAAAGATTTTAAGGAAGAGTTAAACAGATATAATAATACCCTATTGGCTACATCTTTTCAAGGCAGTGCTTGGTTACAACAAAAGTGATTTTGAACTCAAAACAAATAAAGCCTTAAGCTTGTGCAAAATAAATACAACAATAACAAAAACAGAAGTTGTTGCCTTGGCGAAGGCATATCATTAGCACTTGAAAATGGTTTTCCACATAGGGTGAGCCAAAACCTAGTAAAGATACTCTAACACAGTGTATAAATCTTAACAGAGTTACAAGTTGAATGCATATACATATATCTCTTTCCAAATCCATGTTATGCCAAGTGTACATCTCAAATTTATGAATTTATTTCCTTTACAATAAAAAACAGGGCAGTGGATATAATATTGAGAATCTCTAGGACGTGTCTACAAGTAGGTCACAAGCACTACCAATTTCTCATTTTTATTGGTATTAACCGGAAGGCTCAACACCTAACCGCACAGGTATTTGGACTTTCACCAAGGACACACAGACCAACATAATATCACAACTACACTCCTACCCAGATTCACCAAGGTATTTACCCATCTTTTTCAAAACAGCAACAATTTCGATGTGTTAAATATGTTTACTCAATGCAAATGGATGAGAAATAGTTTCAATTTACCTAATTCTCATGCAATTTCTACAATAATCATAGCTATCCTCCAATAATAGCCCAAAACAGATATCTCTAAACAGATAAATAATTTTCAACACAAATACACTTTCCAACATTTCCAAGTAGGTGTGATAATTTATATCCAACTCCACTATCATCATTATCATTGTTCCAATTCCATAAAACCAATATCAATTTCATCTTCTCTTTACAAAAATCAAATTCTCACAATTTAGGGCAAAAACCCCATTTCTTTAAAAATCAATTTCCATGGATAAAATCCATCATTTATCACAACCCAACCATTTTTATAAAGCCACAATCATATACAAAGACCCATTTTGAAAACCCCTCTTTTGATTTCAAAGTCAAACCCTAGGTTTTATCCAAAAATTCCCAAATCACTATCTTATTTAGAAAAGCAAATAATTAAGTTAAAAATCATAAAAATTGTGAAAGTAATCCCTACCTCAAAGACAAGAACCAAGAAAAACAAGAGTTAAAACTTAACGAAGTCAAAAATGAACTTTGTTCTAATTAAAATGAAACTTTAAACGAGCTCTACATTTTTATCAAAGGCACTATGGTGTAGGGATCAACGGATCAAGATGTATTTGATGTTTAGATATGGTTTCTAGAGAGAGAATAAGCAGATCTAGGTTTTGGAGTGTTTTAGAGAGAGATATGAGAAAATGACTCAAAAGTGACCCCCTTCGGACTAATATACGCACAAATCGCTTGAGCACAGGAATGGTCGCTCAAGCGACCAGACCCAACGAAGACACCGCTCGAGCACAAGAATGGTTGTTGAGCACACAATGCACCCCTCTCAGTAGTTCAACCCTACAAAAATTCGTTCGAGCGCAAGAAGCATCGCTTGAATGTAGATATCAAACTCTCAATAGTTTGCAGATTGTAAAACACCGCTCGAGCGAACAAGCAAAATTCTGGACAATTAACTCTTTGAAAACAAACTCCCAACTTGTGTCAAACACAACCAAGACACTCCAATAGCCAAAATCAACAAGGAATAAAGTGGAAGAAGACATAAACAACCATCAAGACAAGAAAACCCGGATCCAAGACAATAAACGGGTCGGGTTGAAACCAAAGTCGCTATAAAAGGAGTACAAAAGTGATTTGAAATATGGGATTACTCAAACATTTCAAAAGGATGTGGAATTCTTCAAACATTTTAAAAGGAGTACAAAAACCACTTAGTAAACCTTGGACAAATGTATAATTTCAAAGCTTAACACTCCAATATAACGCTCAAATTTAACACTCCAATGTAACACTTAAAAAAAAAATTAGTGTACTTTATTCAAACCTAACACTCCAAAAAAATTCTTAGTGTAGCACTATTGTAACCAAAAAAAAAAAAAACTCATTAGTATATTTTTCCCAAACGTAAAACTCTAATGTAACACTCCAAAAAAAAATATGAAACCCTTCAAACTATTCCAAAAGAATGTGGGATTTTTCAAACCATTCCAAAAATAGTACAAAAAATTCTTAATAAACTTTGAGCAAATGTATCATTTGAAATTATGAGTGTTACGCTTGGAAAAATTGCATTAAGGAATTTTTTAGTATTTTTGTGTGTGTTGCATCAGAGTGTTATGTTTGGAATTACACTGATTGGAGTATTATGTTGGGGAAAAGTATACTAATAAGTTTTTTTTTTTTTTTTTATGTTACATTGGAGTGTTATGTTTAGAAAAAAAGTACACTAGTGAGTTTTTTTTGAAGTATTACGTTGTTACGATCGGAAAAAGTACACCAATGAGCTTTTTAATGTGTTACATTAGAGTGTTATATTATTGGAGTGACACATTTTTGTTCGTAATGTGAGATTTGTTCTAGGAGGGAAAATCCAAATCCTCTATAGTACGGATTATCCAAATGTGTAATTTTACATTTAGAGAAACTCACTTTTATCCCTAAAAAATTAAACTCAAATATGTAAGTGACTACCCTTTTATGTAATTTTCACTTTAATGGGACCTTTGGGTTTATAAGAAAAAAAGAGAGGACTAAATAGTTCATAAGATCATATTTTGGGATTTTATTGGTACTTCATTCAATTAATTAATGTTAAATTATTTTTATTTTATATTATAAATCAAAATTTATTATTACTTAATTTAAAAATAATTTTAATTAATTATTTTAACCTATGCATAACACGAATAATTTGTTATTAATTTTAAAATATTTTGGAATCTCCTTATCTTATAATATAACTTCCTATTATATATCATAATAAATGAAAAATGAAAAATGAAAATAAAATAAAATAAAATAAAATAAAAAGAAGGTAGAAGAAGAAAAAGAAATTGGGAGAGAACTTGGGAGAATGATCGCGAAAACAAAATTAAATATCTATTTTTAATTTTAATTTTAATAACTTTTGGTGTCCTCCTTATTAGCTATAAAATTATATTTTTTATTTTCTTAATCAAATTTAAAACTATATTCATACATAATTTTTCAAGGTATCTTATCTTTATTTTTTTTAATTTTAATAATTTTTGAAATCTTCTTATTATCTACAAATAAGCTGTTAATCAATAAATATATAAAAAAAAAATAAACAAATAAATTGAACCTTATCTATATATTATATAAGGAAAAATGTGATTTTTAACTCACAAGCCTTGTGGGAGCTCTAATATTACAATTTTAATTTTTTAATTTTTGATTTAAAATATATATATATCAACATTTATTGATTTCTCCCAACCCACAAGCCTTTTTGACTTCTCTCATACCTATTGTTACACCATTTTCAACTTCTCCCATATACTATGCTTAGTGATGAGATTTTTAAATTATTTTTATAAAAATCTCAAAAAAATAATTTGTATATTAATAAAATATCTAAAACAAATATAAATTCCTATTAAATCTATCTATCTATATATTATATAAGTAAAAGGGAGGTTTCTAACCACAAGTCTTGTGGGAGTTTCAATATTTCAAACTAAAATTTCTAATTTTTTGATTTTAAATAATTAAAAAAATTCTCTATAGCTCTCATTCAATCAAAAATAAAAAAATAAAAAAAAATTAATTAATATCTCTTGATTTATGACTTTCAAATGGAAAATATATCAAATATATAAAATAAAAAATAGAAAATATACTAATTCATTTCAAAATTCAAATTTGAGGGACACTAAATATGGAAAGCATTCCATTAATTTAAATTTATAATTATAATGATTTATCCCATAATATATAAGTTTTAAATAATGATTTATTCCATAATTTATCTATATATCTATATACTATTATAATTGCAAAATATTGTCATTTTATTAAGGTTGAAAATTATAATACTTCTTTCTCATTTTTTTTTTATTTTGTTTAATTTTTTGTTAATACATGTTACAATATGATTAGTCTATAAATTAATTTTATATTCTTAAAATAAAATTTCAAATTTAGATTCTTACTTAAATTATGTTATAATTAGAATGAGATCAATATTCATTCCTTAAATTTTGCATCCTTTATTAAATTATAAAATAAAATTTCAAATTTAAATTCTTCTTCAAATTATATTACTACAATTAAAATGAGATCAACATTCACATGTGTCATAATGATATATCATAATATTATTGTTCTAAATATAATTTGTTTTAAATACATGTGTTCAAATTATTAATCGCAATTAATTTTTTTTCTTTTTTTATGTTAAATTTTATAAAAAAAAATTTATATCATTCTAAACTATAAGAACTTGAACAATAATATTTTTTAATATAAATTTTTTTTTAACAAAAGAACAAAACATAACTTTTTTAGTACTTACCAAACATGATGGATTTTGTTAGATTTTTTTTTTTTTAATCTCAATTGTCAATTAAAGAAATTAAAATAAAGAATAAAGATATCTTTGGCTCAAATTGTTAAAAAGTTACTTTTGCTGAAATAAATTAGAAAGAAATGTTAATTTTTTTGAATTAAAAGTGATAGTTCATTAAATTGTTTTATTAAAAAAAAAAAAAGAGGGTTATAGGTGATAATTTATTGTTTATCTAGAATTATTTTCAAATTAAATGAAAATACCATATTAAATTTTCTTCTTACCTTTTTTTTATTCAAATACTTTTATTTTGTAAAAAATTTGTTTTTATTCTATTTAATATTTCATTGTAATTTTTAAATTAAAAAGAATTTCTAAAAAATCATATTTAAATTATTTATGCCATTATAAAAAGTAAATTTTCTTAATATCAGCTTGGTAGTTTGGGAAGTGCTAAATAAGTGTACTTTTTTACTTTTTATGAAAATATGAATAAAAAAGCATAAATGTGATGTGATATAAAAAAGATAATTAAGTATAATTTTTTATTTTTTACGAAAAGATGTGTAAAAAAGTAGAGATGTGATGTGGAACAAAAAAGATAAAAAGATAAATAAAAAAAAGTGAGCTAATATGGCACTACCCAAACAACCCTTTATTCAATGATCCCTTTCTAAAAGATGTATTTTTTAAGGACTTTTCTTAAGTGTGCAACCCTCAAGGTTGCACACCATATGCCACTTACACAAAAAGTGTAAGTGGTAGGCATAAACATAAAACAGGACGGAAAACAGAAAGGCGTAAGTGTAAGGCATAAGTTGCACACCATAACAGGACCCATTTTTTAAATATTTTCAAGAAAAATTCTATTGAAAATCTTAAGTATATTGCTTTTTCCTTTATTCATTAATATTAATTTTTTAATGAATTTTATTTATTATTTTAAAAAATAAATTAGCAAATAATTTATATATTTATATATATAATTTTGTTATGGTTGCTCAAGTTATTTAGTGTTTCTGCCCCAAGTCCACTCAAATTTAATTTGAATTTTTGAATCTCTGCCTAAGTTCTCACTTAATTAAAAACTATGTTGTTCAATCTTAAAAAAATCTAACTTTGACTCAAGTTGCTTGGGTTGAGCTTACCTAAGTTTGCAATTTTAGCTAGGGATGTTGAAAGTTACATGATTAAATTTGTGACAAATTAAAAAA
The DNA here is from genome assembly GCA_036172215.1 of Camellia granthamiana. NCBI lineage: Eukaryota > Viridiplantae > Streptophyta > Magnoliopsida > Ericales > Theaceae > Camellia > Camellia granthamiana. Next base: position 29,567,129 of record CM069914.1, read on the forward strand.
TAATAAATAAATTATGATAAAATTGTGGGATTTAAATTATAAATTTCAATCTTCTTTGTTTTTATAATTTGCATACAAAAATTTAACTATTTATATTATTTTGTATAAAAATATATTATTAATTTTTTTTACATGTCATGCATAGCACGGGTTACTACTAATCTTATATAACAAATAAATTGAAAATTATCTGTTACTTATAATTATCCTATCTCTTTTCTGTTGTTAATTTTCAAATATTTTGAAATCTTCTTATCTTCTAATTATATAACTGCTTATTGAGAGAAAATTTGGAAAAAAGTTTTAGTTAGTAATACATATCAAACACAAATAAATAAAGCGTTTGAGAGAGGGAGAATTGGTGAATGAAAATTGATATATCAAAATAAAAAATACAAGAAAAAATATTTTTAAAAAAAAAAAACTGAGAAAGAGAAAAAAATTTCAGTCAAAAAAAATTTGAGAGAAAGAACTGGAAAAAAACAATGGAGAACTGATTCATCACATTTGATATATTATAATAAATAAATAATATATCATAATAAAAAAATGCAATAAATATATAAAATATAAATAAATTGAGAAAGAAAAAGTTTCAGTCAAAAAAAAGTTCAGAGAAAGAACTGAGAATGGCAGTGAAAAATTGATTTATCACAATTGATATCTATCATAACAAAGAACTAAAACAAATAAATAAAATAAAATAAAATTGAGAGAAAAAAAAAAAGTTTCGATTAAAAAAGATTGAGAAAAAAAAAAAACTTTTGAACTCAATTAAAAAATATAAACTTTAAGAGATAATTGGTTCATCCATAAGGAAAAATAAAAAATAAAAACAGAAATTGAGGGAGAAACTTGGGTGAATAAAAGAGAAAAAAGAAAAAGTTTACAGCAATCCATCAATATTCTACATACTAAAATTAAATAAATAAATAAACATTTTAAAAGAGAGATATATAGAAAAAAAAATTAAAAATTTGAAAAAAAGAACTTGACAAAAGAGTTTCAGTTAAAAAGAAGGGAGCTTTTTCCATAAATCCATCTTTAATTACTTATATTCCATCCAATCCATATTCTTTCTGACTATTGCATTAGGTCCTATTTGAGATAAGAAGACCAAAATACCATTTTCATCTGCTTATGTTTTATTTAGTTCATATTATTTTCTTATGTTTCAATAAGTCCTATGGGTGACATAATTACCAAAATACCCCTAATGTGAATGTTCACACCGTCAATGTGAATGTTCATATCGTCAATGTGTAGGGGCCCGGCCATGTACAATGTGAATATTCACATTGACATGATAACATTCATATTGATAGGAGTGTAAAATTAGCCCGCGGCCTGTGGGCGGCCCGGGGCGAGTCCGGTCCGGCCCGTGACAATGTGAATATTCACATTGACATATTAACATTCACATTGATAGGATTGTAAAATTGGCCCACGGCCTGTGGGCGGCCCGAAGCCCGCCCGTTGCCGGGGCGGGCCCGGCCCGTTGATAATGTGAATATTCACATTGACATGTTAACATTTACATTGATAAGAGTGTAAAATTGACTCGCGTCCCATGGACGGCCCGGGGCGAGCCCGGCCCCGGCCCATAACAATGTGAATATTCACATTGACATATTAACATTTACATTGATAGGAGTGTAAAATTGACCCGCGGCCCTGTGGGCGGCCCGAAGCCCCCCCCCGCTGCCTGGGGCGGGCCCGGCCTGGCCCGTGACAATGTGAATATTCACATTGACATATTAACATTCACATTGATAGGAGTACAAAATTGGCCCGCGGCCCGAAGCTGACAGCCTCGGGTCGGGCCGGTGGGCCTACGCCTAGGCTTGAGCTTAGGCCGGGCTTGAGCGGGCCTGGCCATTTTTTTTTAATTCTTTTTAATTTTTTCTACCAAAATTTTATTATTTTCCACAAAAAAAGACATTGTGCCTCAAGCGGGCTGGGCCTTGGACCTAGGCCTTAAGCGGGCCGATGGGCCGGGCCGGGCTTCAAAGTGATGGCCTAGGCCTAGCCTAGGGTCTCGGACATGCTCGGGCCCGGACCCAAACTAGCCTGCCCCGGGCCGTGGGCAGGTTTCGAGCAGCCCACGGGCGGCGGGCCAATTCTACATTCCTATCAATGTGCATGTTAACATATCAATGTGAATATTTACATTGTCAACGGGCCGAGCCGGGCCTACCCCGGGCCGCGAGCTAGCTTCGAACAACGGGCAAATTTTACACTCCTATCAATGTTAACGTTAACATGTCAATGTGAATATTCACATTGTCACGGGTCGGGCCAAGCCTGCCTCGGGCTGCGGTTGGGCTTCGGGCCGCCCACGGATTGCGGGCCAATTTTACACTCTTATCAATGTGAATGTTAACATGTCAATGTGAATATTCACATCGTCAATGTGAATATTCACATTGTCAATGGGCCGGGTCGGGCCCGCCCCAGGCTGTGGGCGGGCTTCTGGCCGCCCATGGGCCGCGGGCCAATTTTATACTCTTATCAATATGAATGTTAATATGTCCATGTGAATATTCACATTGTCACAGGCCGGGGCGAGCCCTGGGCCGGGTCGGGGCCGCACGGGCTGTGGGCAGGTTTCGGGCAATCACGGGGCACGGGCCAATTTTATACTCTTATCAATGTGAATGTTAACATGTCAATGTGAATATTCACATTGTCAACAGGCCGGGCCGGGCCCGCCCTGGGCTGCCTACAGGCCGTAGGCGGGTTTTGGGTAGCCACGGAGCGCGGGCCAATTTTATACTCTTATCAATGTGAATATTAACATGTCAATGTGAATATTCACATTGTCAACGGGCCGGGCCCGCCCCAGGCCGCCCACGGGCCGTGGGCGGGTTTTGGGCAGCCACGGGGCGCGGGCTAATTTTACACTCCTATCAATGTGAATGTTAACATGTCAATGTGAATATTCACATTATCAACGGACCGGGCCGGGCCCGCCCCGGGCCGCGAGCGTGCTTTTGGCCGCCCACGGGACGCTGGCCAATTTTATACTCTTATCAATGTAAATGTTAACATGTCAATGTGAATATTCACATTGTCAACGGGCCGGGTCGGGCCCCGCCCCGGACCGCAGGCGAACTTTTGGTTGCCCATGGGCTGCGGACCAATTTTATACTCTTATCAATGTGAATGTTAACATGTCAACGTGAATATTCACATTATCAACGGCACGGACCGGGCCCGCCCCGGGCAGCCCATGGGCCGCTGGCGGGTTTCGCACCGCCACGGGACGCGGGCCAATTTTACACTCCTATTAATGTGAATGTTAATATGTCAATGTGAATATTCATATTGTCAACGGGTCGGGCCCGCCCCGGCTTGCAGACAGGTTTCAGGCCACCCACGGGCCAATTTTACATTCCTACCAATGTGAATTTTAAAATATGAATGTTCACATCATAAAATTGCTAACCGTTCAAAAAATATTTATAAGGGTATCAAAATTAAATATAAGGGCATAAGTGTCCAAGAAAATAGTGTAAATCATGAAAAAGGATTTTATGGAATAAAACTATACATACATGGGACTAAATGGGTTAAAAAATTCCTTCATGGAGTTCTTGGGTTAAAACATTTCTAAATGGGATTTATCAGTAATTTTCCCTAAAAAGAAAGTGAGATCATAATTGATACATCATAATAAAGAAATAAAATAAAATAAAATAAAAATGGAAGAGAGAAGTGGAGAAAAGAATTTGAGAGAGAGAGAGAACTGGCAATCCAGGTAAAGTACTACAGAATTTGAGTGGAGAATTGTTTCAAAAAAATAAAAAAAATAAAAAGCAATTTAGAAAGAGAGAACTGGTTGAAAAGAAAAAAAACAAAAAATCCATAAATAAGTGACAGATTTTTTTGATTATAATAAGGAAAGAAAAAAATAAAAAGGTTGACGTAGAATGGAATCAGAAAAAGACAATGTGAGAAGAAAGAAAAAAGAATAAGATACAACAATGAAACCAACCTGTGAAACAATAAAAAGTAATCTCAGCGTGTGAAAAGAGCACCAAAGACGTAGAATCTAGGAAACAATTTAACCATCCTCTGATTTCCACAATGATTTGCACTCAAATGATCTTGGCCCCTGATTGTTCACTTCCAAAAAAGTTTTTTTACACAGGTTTTCTCAAACTGTGACCAAAAAAAAGTGAAATAGTTTCTTTCTCAAACTGTGGGAGAATTGTGAAATGTAAAAAGTGACTGCAGAAACGTGGGTAAATGGGTGGGTGAGTTTTGAATGAATAATGCTATGTATCATGAAAAAAATATCATAAAAATAATCATGAAAGATTTTTCATCGTTAGATTACACATACAAAAAAACACCACACACTAATAAAGGGATAAAAAATCTTCATGAAATATTTCATGATATTTTTTTTATGATACCTAATATTATTCGTTTTGAATACTTGAGAATGAGTTGGCCAATACTTTTGAGTCCTTTTAAGAACGGACAAAAATTAGTTAATAGCTATGAAAATTAAATAAGTTGTGAAGCTTATTTTGGGAAAGAAAAAATTGTGACAAAAGTAATAAACACCATTAAAGGCCTTCCTTTTATATAATAGAATAGATATCTATATGTACAATAGTGGTGGTGAAGATTAGGAACAAGAGGTTGCCAATGTGAGGATAGAGGTTGCCAATGCATTGGTGTTACCGGCGGCGAGTAAATGTGGTAGCTGAAATTGAGAGGGGTTAGGGTTAGGATTTGGAAAATTAGGGTTAGAAGACTAAGAATGAGGGTGCAAGTGAAATTTCATGTTTGGATAAAATTGAAATTAATAAAAAAAATAGAGGCGTGGGTTCTGATAAAAAGGGTAGGAGTAAATAGTAACATTCTAATAAAAAAAAAGGACTTGATGAAACACCAATCTTACCAATAAGATTTTTAGGTAATTAACCCTAAATTTATTAATAATAATAATAAAGTTAAAAACAAACAAAAACAAAAACAAAAATATAAGAAGTACATACAATTATTTGTTTTGAAAAAAAGTATAAAGAATTTAGAACTTTGTGAAGATAGTAAGAAATATTGGGGTCCAACAGTAATTAATTGCCATGGTTGGACGGAAGTTCCCTCCGGCCCTGCTGGAGCCAAAAAACTCAAAAAGCAAAAGTTAGTGCGAAACTCTTTAAAGTGTCGCTTGGGAAGTGAGTTGGTTTTTTAATTTTTTAACTTTTTTAGTTATTTTAGTTTGGGGTTAAAAAGTCTGGTTTAAGAAGGGTTTTTGGTTTTTTTTGATTTTTTTGACTTTTTTGTGAGAGAAAGAATGTAATGATTATAAGTTGAATGTGATGTTTTGTCTTATTGGACTAAAAAACTTATTTTGTTTTTTTATAACTATTTTAGCCAAAAAAGCCCTAAAAATCTCTTCCCAAACAGAGGGACAGGCAATACCCAGACAATACCCAGACAGGCCCAAAACCAGGGAATCAAAGGCCTTGTTTGGTGTGTTTTTCAGAAAAAGTTTTGGGAAAAATTCTCTATAAACAAATTTTCAAGAGTAATCAAACCAAACAAATTTTTTCAAAAAAAATTTCAAAATTTTATTTGGTTACCTACTTTCCAAAATCACTCTCTCTCTCTCTCATACACATCAAATCAATCACTTTTTTTAAAACTCTCTCCCCAAAATAATTTTCTAAAACCATTTCTGAAAAAAGGCAAACCAAACAAGTTTTCGTACTTTTTGTCTCAAAAAACTACTCTACAAATACAAACCAAACACACCCAAAAAGTCTGGACCAAATATTTCCTTTGGATCAGTCAAATGGGCTCCCAAAAGTTGTCCAAGCTCTCTGTGTGGGTTTCTTGTTAGTACCTACTTTTGCAAGGCAGGGAGGTTATATTATACTAGCAGTAGGACACACCCGTATATAATTTTAAAAAAAAATTATAATATTAAAATAATAATTTTTCTTTAAGTATATTTTTAAGTTTTTTTATTTTTTAAAAAACAATTCAAATAATGTTGTGAGAAAGATCATGAAAAAAAATTAAATAACTATTTTTAATTTTAATAACTTTTGGTGTTCTCCTTATTATCTATAAATTTATTTTTTATTTGCTCAATCAAATTTAAAACTATATTCGTACATAATTTTTCAAGGTATCTTATTTTTATTTTTCAATTTTAATAATTTTTGGAGTCTTCTTATTATTTACAAATAAATTGTTAATCAATAAATATAAAAAAAATATATTGAACCTTATCTGATATAACAAACAAATTAAAAATTATTTGTTACTCATGCATAATCTTATAGTTATCCTATCTCTTTTATGTTGTTAATTTTAAAATATTTTAAAATCTCCTTGTCTTATAATATAACTGCTTATTGAGAGAAAACTGGGGGAAAGTTTTAGTTAGCAATACATATCAAACACAAATAAATGAAGAATTTGAGAGAGGGAGAATGGTCAATGACAATTGATATATCATAATAAAAAATATAATAAATAAATAAACAAAAGAAACAAAGGAAGAAAAAAAAAATTCAGTCAAAAAAATTTTTTGAGAGAAAGAACTAGAAAAAACAGTCGAGAATTGATTTATTACAATTGATATATCATAATAAATAAATAATATATATATATTATAATAAAAAAACAATAAATAAAGAAAATAATAAGAAATTGAGAAAGAAAAATGTTTCAGTCCAAAAAAAAATTGAGAGAAAGAACTATAATAGTGAAAAATTGATTCATCACAATTGATATATATCATAATAAAGAACTAAAAAACAAGTAAATTAAATAAAAAGAAATTGAGAGAAAAAAAAGTTTTCAGTTAAAAAAAAGAAAAAAAAAATTCAGTCAAAAAAAATTGAGAGAAGGAATTGAGAAAAATAGTGAATAATTGATTCATCACAATTGATATATATCATAATAAAGAACTAAAACAAATAAAAAAATAAAAGAAATTGAGAGAGAAAAAGTTTCAGTTAAAAAAGATTGAGAGAGAAAATTGAGGGAAAAAAAAAAAAACCAACAACAACAACAACTCTAGAACTCAAATAACAAAATGAAAACTTTAAGAGAGAATTGGTTCATCCATACGAAAAAAAAAAAAAAAAAAAAAAAACAGAAAATTGAGGGAGAAACTTTGGTGAATAAATGGCCACACAACCCTTTATTGAAAAGAATTTTTTTTTTTTTTAACAGTAATTCATTAATGTTCTACATACTAAAATTAAATAAATAAACAAACATTTTAAAAGAGAGATATATAGAAGAAAAAAATTAAAAATTTGAGAAAAAGAACTTGACAAAAGTGTTTCAATTAAAAAGAAAGTGAGATCATAATTGATACATCATAATAAAGAAATAAAATTAAAAAAAAAAATGAAAAAGAAAACTGAAGAAAAGAATTTCAGTTGAAAAGAATTTAAGAGAGATAGAACGGGTAATCCAGATAAAGTATTGGGCCTGTTTGGCACAGCTTATAATCAGCTTATTCCAGTTTTCAGCTTAATTTAAACTATTTTGATGTGTTTGGTTTAGCTTATAGCTTATAGCTTATAACTTTTTGGAAAAGTTATAAGCTATAAGCTGTTTGGGCATAAGCTATAAGCAGTTTCCCACAGCTCTACCAAACAGGGCCATTAAAGAATTTGAGAGGAGAATTGTTTAAAAAAATAAAAAAAATAAAAAGAAATTTAGAAAGAGAGAACTAGTTGACGTAGCATGGAATCCAAAAAAGACAATAGAGTGTTTTGGAAAGATGATTAAAAGTTGACTTTTAACTTTTTTAGTTTTTTTCACCGTTTCATGTGAAAGGTGACGTGATCTAAAATGAATTAAAAGTTAGCTTTGGCTTTTTTAATAAGTTGCCAAAACAATATGAGAATAAAGAAGGAAGAATAAAATGAAACAATGAAACCAACCTGTGAAACAATAAAAAGTGATCTCAGAATGTGAAAAAAGACTTTACCCAAAAAAAAAAAAAACCAAAGACGTAGAATGTAGGAAACAATTAAACCATCCTCTGATTTCCACAATGATTTGCACTAAAATAGTTTCTTTCTCAAACTGGAAAAAATTTTGAGTGTAGAAAGTGAGTGTAGAAATGTGGGTAACTGGATGGGTGAGTTTTGAATACTCGAGAATGAGTTGGAATCCCAATCCCCTTGACTCAGAATAAAGGGAAAGATTGATCATGGATTAGGAGCGAAGACAAGCCGCGAGTTATGAACAAAGGGCAAGGGACAAGCAATTGAGGCGAATCTAGTTCTCAAACGAGCTAGGACACAAGTATAGGGAAATTACTTTTAAGTCCTTTTAATTACTGACAAAAATTAGTTAATAGGTATGGAAATTAAATAATTTATGAAGCCTATTTTGGGGAAGAAAAAATTGTGACAAAAGTAATAAACACCACCAAAGGCCTTCCCTTTATATAATAGAATAGATGTATGTTATTTTTTTTAAAAAAATAAAATTGGGGTCAATCGGTAGATAATTTACAAATATAGCAGAATAACACTGAACAATTATAATTCAGCAATACATATTTAGAAATCTAACAACTAACATAACAAAGAGCTGCATAATGAGAAGAAATAATTAATCTTGGCAAAAATTGATCTCCGAATGACCTGACCTCCCTCATCTTATGCCCAATTTTTCCAGTGCTCACATACAAAGTGAATTAGATTAGAGCAAAAAAAAAAAAAAAAAATGTTGCGGCCATTATCAAATTTTGGCATGCTACATTGAAAAATGATATAATTTGGTAATCCTATTACAATATTATTTTTTTTTTTTTTGAATTTCTCATAAAATGTCAAATAAAAATATTATTTGTAGGTCTTATCGTAAGAAATATATAGGGAAAGAGCTTTGCCAAATTTTATCAATATTATATTGTAATTTGAGAAGAGAACTGTCAGAATATTCGCCAAATTTCGACTTTAGCAAATGTTAGCACATTGCTAAAAAGGTTTTTAGATGCCATAAATTCTGTTGTAAAAGTAGTTTGGGGCGTCTAAGTTAAAGCCCATGGAGATGAAGGATAGCGGTCCACTAATTAATGGGCTTTCTTTTTAATTGCAAAGATAAAAGAAATATCCCTAATTCCTACTCATTGTTTCATATCCTTGACATGTATGAATTGAAGCGTAACCTTAAAACAATCTTTCAATTGGTTGTGCATAATTTTTTTTTTAATTTTGAGATTTTGTGCTAAATGATTTATTGTGATTTTTGTTTACAATTTATGTGGTAAAAATACTATAAAAAAATTATTAAAAAAACTAATTATCCTAAAATTGAAAGAGCAATCCCCTTAAATTCAACTTGTTTCAGATTTGATATAGGACAACTTAGAAATTCTTCCTTCATTCCCATCCAATCAAAAAATTTTTTTTTTTTTTGTTTTTTGTTTTTTGTTTGGGTGAATTGACAAGAAGTGGTGTTTCCAATGGTGGACAAGTGAGTAATGCACAAGAATTTGCTCTTGGAAAAGGAACAACTATTGAAAACGGCTGTTAATATCTCGTAGCCTGAGAAGAATCTCAATTTATGTTTTCCTAGTGACAAAATATAAGAAAATACAAATTAATGCATAACTAATCAATATAGATACGATTGCCGATTGATATCTCTTCTAATTTCATCGATACGAGAAGAAAATTGTTATGTGGAGGAATCAATATCTTGATATAAGCCAAGTAACTAAATTATCAACTCTCAATTTAAATGCCCATTCTATTTTTCATTTTCTTTTGCTTTTTATAAGTCGAACTAGAAGGGAAGGAAAATATATAGAATCATATCACATTAATAGCCAACCCACTTGAGACTGAAGAATCATTGATAGACTTCTTTTTGTTGGGCTATCCTCCAACAATTTGTACGGAATGGCATAATATGTTGCCTTGTGTTATTATAAGATGCCCTTTGATTGATAAACAAGATTAGGGCTGTCAGTCTGGTTTATACAATTTGTCCCCACACCTTAGATTTGATTGTTTCTCGACGAGATATATTTATTTGATGAAAACTAATTGATAGGATTAAAAGTGATATTTTAATAGTACCATTAATAATGTGGTAATGGGTCTTATTATTTATGTTTTTTTTTTTCTTTTTTTTGGTACTCCCAATATATTAGTATTATTAATGACTTTTTTTTTAATAATATAAATCATTGTTGTTGTTTGATATACACGTTAATTGGGTATTTATGACAACAATAGAATAGGTCATATAAAA
>CM069914.1:29577585-29647789 GCA_036172215.1 Camellia granthamiana
GTACTGTAGTGTGACGGTAGGGGTTTGATCCCTAACCTGAATGCTTGTATATATTGTGCATACTGTTTGGGTACTGAATGTAAATTTGATATGAAAAGTCTTTTTGCATATAGACTGTCACAGCTCATTGGACATCTTTTAATTACTATTTTGGCTTCCGCCAGCCCCTGTACTCTGTATTACTATTTCACTGTTAAGCAGGCCTTCGGTAATCTCGGATTACTGGCCGGTTACGGTGCTAAACCCATAGGGGCGGGTTTGGGTCGTGACAGCCGGCCAACCAAAAATGGCCTTCCAGCCACTTGTTGGCCAGTAGGTCTCTGAGTGGTCATCAAGGTAGAAGAAAAGGTTTTGGTTCAAAAGGCGTGGAAGGTTTAGATTCTGAAGCTTGAAAATTAGAGCCTTTTGCTGAAGAAATTGAACGATTTGTATAGCATAATAATTCATCATTGAGTGTTCAACGTGAGGCACCCAAGTCTTAAGGGCGATCAAAATAGGGTGTCTACAGTTGCCCCTCTTTGACAGAGCTCGAACTCATGAAATGACATGAGTGAATGTCAAAGCCCGAAGACAACCCATTTTAACAAGGCCATAAGACTTGGGTAAGCAATCAAAATGTAAAATGCAAGTGGTTAAACTCGAAAGTTGCCCACGTATCCCTTCGCAAGGAATCAAACTAGCGTAGTTCAAGGGCAAGATGCAAATGACATGCACAAGAATACACTTGAAAACTGGACTTACATGCTTCGCGAAGCCAGTTATTTTGAGAATCCATGATCATGCAAGATAATGTGATGAGCAAATAATAAGATGACAATGCGATGAGCAATAACAAGATGAAAGCATACGAATAAAAACAAGCCTCTAGCTTAAATCAAAACAAATCAAACCGTGCCTCACATAGAAAGGAGAGTAAGCAAACAACAATTCCAAACATGTTTCATGTGAAATGAGGAAAAACGGTGCAACCAACAGGTATATCTAACCATATTTCGTATGGAGGGAGGAAAGGTTGTAACCAAGTTGAAGAGCAACCTAACACATTTCATTTGAAAAGGTAAAAGCTCCATGCCAAACTACACTTCACGCAGAAAGGATAGAGGGTGCAAGCCAAACTACGCTTTGCACAGAAAAAGGAAAAACTCCATGCCAAACTACACTTCGTGCAGAAAGAGTGGAGGGTTTAGGCCAAATCATACTTACGTGATAAGGGGAAGGATACAAGCCAAACTACACTTCACGCAGAAAGGAGAAAAGCTCCATGCCAAACTACGCTTTGCGTAGAAAGGGTGGAGGATGTAAACCAAACTACGCTTCACGGCAAAAGGGAAAAAGCTCCATGCCAAACTACGCTTCGCGTAGAAAGAGTGGAGGATGCAAACCAAACTACGCTTTGCACAGAAAAGGGAAAAGCTCCATGCCAAACTATGCTTTGCGCAGAAAGGATAGAGGGTGCAAGCCAAATCACACTCACGTGATAAGGGGAAGGGTACAAGCCAAACTACGCTTCGCGCAAAAAGGGGAAAAGCTCCAAAAGGTGGAAGGTGCAAGCCAAATCACACTCACATGATAAGGGTGAATTCAAAAGGTATGATGCACATAGACGCAACATAATAGGCAGCAGAATTGAAAAGATAAATAGAAAGCGGTATTTTCAAACACTTCATAAAGATCTCCAACTTACTGTTCTTAAATGCTCAAAAAAAAAAAAAAAAAAAAAAAAAAAAAAAGATACAACTTGCTCAAGCTTGAGATCGGGGCACTTTCCCACTTCGGAGAAATGGCAGGACTTGAAACGGTGCATCCAGAATCACATTTTGGAATTTTTTGAAGCATAACTGAACCCAATTTCTTCAATTCTTTACTTTACAAATGAATGCAGAACCAAATATGCACAAAATTAGGAACATCTTTTCAAAAAACAACCTTGGACCACTTAAGGAGTGGGTCGGCCAAAAGAATGGACCGGCCAGCCAATAAATGCACGGCTAGCCACCCGATGCAGTTTCAGGGGCAAAAAGGGGATTTCGGCCCATGGCTAATTTAAACAACACTTTGGCTTCATTTCTCACACACCCAACCACCAAAAATCATAACCCTCTCTTTTTAGGCTCTTTCTCTCTCTAGATTTGCACTTTATTCACATTACCCAACGATCCACGCAAACTTTTTTCACAAAACCCCTTTAGCCCTCTACGTTTTGAACCTATTGGATTTTGTTTTGGTTGAGTTTTTGGGCTTTTCATTGTTTTTGGCTCATTTCTCACTGGTTTTTCTTGGTTTTCGTACTTTCCCCCAAGTTTTGACTTTTTTCTCTCTTTTTCTCTTTTCTAAGTTTTGGCTTTTGGATTTTTTTGGCCTATTTCCCTCATTTTCTCTCATTTTCTCTCATTTTCTTTGACCACCCACTATTTTTCTCCATGGCGGATGACATTCTTCATGATAGTGCCCCTCCCGAGGTACTCGTCCTTCTACCTGCTGAGGATGTTGAGAAGCTGATGATCGAAGAGGCTTGGGAAGTGGCAGAGGACATTGTCGCCGATATTGCTACAGAGGAGATCTACCCTCCAAGGCCTCAACCCGAGCTGCCACCATTGCGGGTGAGGCCATTCAACCCTGCTACCTATCATCCACGCACGCATGCGATGGCCCCCAGAGACATACTGCATTTTAAGGACTTCGTCTGGGCGCACCTAAGGACTTTCTTTTGAGGGAGCATGCCTCTCATCTCTCCTATGATGCTGCTGAGGTAAAAACCTTGCTTTCATGTACTTTGCTTGTTTTGTCATTTCGTTATAGTCTTTCATTCTGTTATGCACTTAACAAACTCCTCTTTCAATGTAGGGTGATGCCCTCGCTTGGAAAGGCCACGGAGCAGTGACAGCCAGAGATTGGTACTAGGAGCTTCATGCCCGAGTCAAAGAGCTAGTGGACGAGGCAGGCTTCGGCCTATTTTGCTCAGGGCTCGCGCGACTACAAGCTAGTCGAGCCTTACTTGGTGCTTTGGTGGAGAGGTGGTGGGACACCACCAACTCCTTCCACTTCTCCTCCACGGGGGAGAAAACGATGACCCCGTATGATTTCTCCATGATCATGGGACTAAGAGTAGGGGTGATCTGATCCCCTTCAACATTGACATGGGCCAGTGGAAGGCAGCCTAGATACATCTACTTAGAGCACGCCCTCTCTTAGACAGGTCAGCCATGGTGCATTACAGCTGGTTCTACGACCATTTCCATAGGAGCCAGCTGGAGACTCAGGAGGAGATCGAGTAGTATACTCCCGGATTTCTGATCTACCTCCTTGGTACCACATTGTTTGTGAACAGGTGAAATATCGTGAGTCTGCACCTACTAAGTGCCTTGGTAGTCGTGCCCCGGGTACGGTTCTATGATTAAGATGGCATTGGCCTCGCCACCTTGTATGGCTACATGAGCTCCAGTTCCCGCAAGAAGGAGAACAAGGTTGGGGGCTATTGGAGAGCCTGGGAGGTACACATTGTACTTTCTGTTCATTTTTGTTAGTCCATTATGCTTTCTACTTTGCACTTTTTGTATTTATTTTTGTTGCACATTATGTCTTCTGCTTTGCATTTTCTGTTCCCGCCTATTGACTCACAAATTGATATTTTCTTACAGCTTTAGGTTTATACATATTTCCCCACCCTTACTCTCGTTCCAAGAGATGAGGTAGAGGCTATTCTGCCCTACTCCAAGTGGTACAATGGTAGATACCACTCTCGGCACCGTGGTGATACTGTCTTCGCTTATTTCTGTCATTTCTTCGACACGATGTCAGCGTGTAACAACCCCAATCTCTGATTAACGTATAATCCATGATTACAAATGCTTAATAAGTAATTAAGATGAAATTTTGCATTCATTGCATGTGTTATGTGTTATATGAGTTTCTATCTGTTCTATGTAGAAATATCTATCTCTGGTTTTGTTCTATTTTGAGAATTGAAGGCCTTATCGGCATCCGATCATGAAATTAACTTGGTATATGTGTTATTTGGAATTTTTAAAACATTATGGTAGGTTCAATTGAAATTTGATTCGTAACAATTAAATTAAAGTAAATAATGCCAATTGATTAACCATTAATGAAGCCTTCATAATTGAGCCTATTTAAGGCATGAATGGGCTCTAGAGTGCATTTTTACACTCTCATTTCATCTCCTTGAGAGCAAAAATGTGGGAGAGTGAGAGAGGAGCCTAGAGAGAGTGTTTGAACTTAAGAATTGGAAGAGGACTTGTAGAGAGTTGAAGGTTTGGATTTGGAAACTCAAGCAATTGAACCTCTAGAACACCATCAAGCATCTAAGGTAAACAATCAAGCCTCTAGTCTTGTAAGTTACTTGGTTGGTACATGCATTCAAGAAATTGGGCCATGACGAATGATTATCATTCAAGAAATTATCTTCTCTCTGCTTCAACTTATGCATTACTCCAATATGTTTCTTATGTTGATGAATGATAATTCTATCTCAGTTTTCATTATTTACTATGACGACCCTGGCACCTATTCATATGAGTACAGTTCTGTCAGTTCCATTTCATAGAACTCCTGTTTAATATGGTAATGGCTATCATATCTGATCTTTAGTCTTCATGATCGCCTGTTCGGTCTTCCTGACCGCCTGTCCAGTCTTCATGACCATCTATTCGGTCTTCTAGACCACCTGTATTTATTGCTTTTGAATAAACACCATGAAATGTTATGCTTCTCGAATGCTGTATGAACCTGCTCAGTTTATGTTTTATTTTATGTTATAATTATCATTCAAGACCTTCTTCTTCAGTTGTTATTCACTGGGCTATAGCTCATATTTTGGTTTATCGTGTAGGTGATCCAGCTCAGGAAAAGACGTAGTGGCGTCGGTCTTGCTCTGGTTTTGTCAAGCTAACTACCGTGTCTTACTGTGAGGTTCTCATCTACCTAAATTTTGAAGTACCCAGTGTTCACCCTTTTGTAACTTACTCATGTGTTTTGGTGGGTTATCACTGGCATTATAATTGTTGTCGATGGGAGTAACTTTTCCCTTTTGATTGTCTTTTTAGACAAACTTGTAATAACGCGTTGTACTTCTGCATGTATATATGTGTATATGTGTAGCAATGTCTTTTGTTTCATGTGAATTCACAGCTCATTGGACATTTTGTTTTCTTACATAATAGCTTCTGCTAGCCCCGTTTATTTGCTTTGTTCAGTTAAGCCTTCGGTAATTACGGATTATTGGCCGGTTACAGCACTAAACCTATAGGGGCTTGTTTGGGTCATGACAGTAAAATAGTCTTTTGAACATTTATCCTTATCCAGTCCGTCCAACCAAACATTAGATTCACTAAAAATAGTCCTTTTGGACATCTAATCCCATGAGAAAATAAACACAGGATACACATCCAATCTAACCAAATAATACAGGGGATTCATAGTCACAGGATTCAAGTCCGATGGATTCTAATCCCCTTTATCCATTCCGTCCAATCAAACACACCCTAAGGCCATGTTTGTTTGGGTGGATATGAGCTTGGGATTGGACTAATAGTCCAATAAGATCATGTTTGTTTAGATGGACATGAGTATAGGATTGGACTAATGGTCCAATAAAATTATTAATCCGATATTTGGTTAAACAATTGAAGTACGGACTAACAATCCATCCGGATCTGGTATCCCACATATGATGGATTATTTAATCCCACAGAGAAGGGTGGGATATAAATTGGAGGACTAAGGCAAAGCCTAGACTATTAGTCACTCCTTATAATCTTAACTCAATCCGAATATAAGATAAGATAGACAATCTAAAGGATTCGTAATCTTAGGACTATTAGTCATGAGAATACTAATCCAACCAAATTCAGTCCACTCAAACAAACATGGGCTTAAATTATTAATCTGATGTTTGGTTAAATAATTGAAGTACAGACTAACAATCCATCCGGATATAGTATCCCACATATGATGGACTATTCAATCTCACAGAAGGGGTGTGATATAAATTGGAGGACTAAGCCAAAGTCTAGATTATTAGTCCCTCCTTATAATTCTAACTCAATCCAAACACAGGATATGATACACAATCCAAAGGGATTCGTAGTCCTAGGACTGTTAATCATGAGAATGCTAATCCAACCTAATCCAATCCGCCCAAACAAACATGGCCTAAGACTATCAAATAATCATTCATGCCCAACATGGGCTTCTCATATCTGTTTAAATTGGCCAGGTTTGTTTAGAGATTTGGAGAGAGGGATTTGATTAGGATTGAATTTTTTTGAAATTTAAATTTGAATATAAAAGATTTTGAAGGGCTCATAGACTTACCACAAGTCCCGTTTTGATAATCTGAATCGTTCATTTGCAAAACTCTATGTATATCATTCATCAAAAAAAAAATTACATCAATCTAATAATCATAATATTTTACTTTATTATATTTGTTTATAAAATAATCTATTTTTAAAACATACTTGTCATGTAACCTTATTCAAAATTACATCATCAAACTAATAGGGTGTTTGATTGAGGAATTTGGGAAGGGATTTGAAAATAAAAAAGAAAAAGGTTTGTGAAATTAGGTAAAATGTAGATATATTTTATTCATATTCTACCTACATTTTCTCTATTCTTTTTCAAATCTCTTCTCAAGTTCTCTAACTAAATCTATATATATATATATATTTTATAAGTAAAAGGAGGTTTCTAATGAGAAAGCCTCTAACGCCTCCAAATCCTCATCCTAAAATTGTTATTTTTCTATTTTAAAATTACTTTTTTAAAAAAAACACTATTGGCCATTAATTACTTAAAATTAATTATTATACTTTTGAAAATTTTGAAAAGTTTATGCTCTTTCATACCTAAATTTCTGCCATTCCATATTTTGTTCAATTTTAAAACCCTACAACATTACAATTTCAATACAGTTGTTGTGTCTGGTCGCTCGAGTGACAACTTCTTCGCTCGAGCGAGCCTCGCATATATCAATTCACAGCAGCGATATTTTGTATCACTTTTGGCCCCATTTTCACTCAAAACCCTAGCATAGTAGCCTCTCTCTCTAAAACACTCACTCTCTCTACAAATACTCCATGATCTAGAGCCCTTCTACCCTACTTCCTTCGTTAAAAAGATAGAGTATCACGTGGGTTTCCTTTTGATCCGAAAAAGCTCAAGTTTGGGGCATCTTCAAGTTTCTCCTTCTTCCTCTTTGAGTTTCTCCATTTGAGGTAGGGATGTTCTACTCTTTAATATAGGTTTTAACCTAAATATTTGTCATTTTTGCATAAATGGTGAAGTTGGGAAGTTTGGGTAAAGTTAGGGTTTGGGTTTGAATTTTTGAAAGAGAGGTTTTTGATTTTGGGCTCCATATGTGTATGTGAGGTCTTGCAAATGGGGTTATTTGTATATAAATGATGAAATTGAGTCTTGGGGGTTGATATTTGAAAAATGGGAGATTTGCCCTAATATGAGTTAAATAAATTATTGGTATAAATAATGAAATTGTTATGAGGAATATGAAATTGGAAGGATGCACAAATGAGTTGTGTAGTTGGATTTGATAATTCACTCATCTATGGAAAATATGATAAATTATCTGTTTGTTAGATTTATTTATCTGCTTTGGGCTATTGGTGGAGGATAGCTATGATTGTTGTAGAAACTACATGAGGATTAGCTGAATTGAAACTAATCAATTGGATTATGTCATTGAATATGGCGGTTGGATTAAATCATTGAATATGCGATTTGATTGGTCATTGTATATGACAACGTGTTTAAATACATTGTATATGTATCTTTGTTTTGGAGGAGATAGGGGATGGACTCCATTGAGAATTAAGTTGGCCAGAGTGTCCAGGGTGAAAGTCCCGAAATCGTATATATTTATGGGTGCCGGTTCCCTCGGACGTAGTTCCGTAAAATGGCAAGAAATAGAAGTGTTGAATTGATGAATGTATTGAATTGTGAACCATTGAATTGTAGTCTCATATTGGTTGCTTTGATAATAATGAATTTGATTAATTGATATACCCGAAATGGAAGAATGAAAAAGAATTGAGATATTGGCTATCTATATTGAATGACCTTGAAAAGAATACGTGTTGGTTAAGAATGTTGTACATTTATCTGATGCTCATATTTTAGTTAATTCTTTTATACTGTTTAGCATATCTTTACTGGGCTTTGGCTCACCCTACTTGGGAAACTATTTTCAGGTACAGGTGACATGTCGCCTCCAAGGACATAGCTTGGGAGGCTTAGGGGCTGAAGGCTCCATTTTGCTATTTTGCTTTGTGTTGTTGAGTATAAATTCAAGCTAAGGGCTTTATATGTATAAAGCTAGGACTCTTCTTTTGTTGTAACCAAGTGACAACTTGGAAAGATATAAGCCCATAGGGCACTTATTCTGTTGTTAATAGTTAGAGTTACATGCTATAGTCTCGAAATAAATATTTATGAAAGTGTAATACATGTAACATCTTTTGTAATACAGACTCTGATGAATGAAAATATAACTTTTCTATCATGTTTATAGATGTAATGAATGATTGATTCATATAATATTTTGAGGGCGTTACAAAAATGGCCGATAGCTTATGTTAGAATGACTGTTTTAGAGGTTATGTCTAATAAGATCAAGTCTTATTTGAAGAGTGACTTAAAGATAGGGGTCATTCACTGATATTTCCTTCTTCTTCTTTTTTATAATCTTTTTAAATATTTTTTTATTCAATTTTTTTAATTTAAACTAATTTTAATTGATTGAATTTTGTCAAACATATATGTGGAGTGAGTTTTACAAAATGAATAATGAGGTAATTGGTTAATTGACAAAATAAAATTACAAAATTTATCAAGAAGAAATATATGAATATTTTATCGTAAACATAATTTTTTCAGGAGAATTAATTAGGAAAATTTACCTATAAATTCATTTTGATGGATGATGATCCATTTAATCCTAAGGATTTTCTTATAGACCAAATAGTATTGAATTTGGAAAGATAGATTTAATATATTATTTAGAAATTAGATTTAAGGTTATAACCTTATTTCTATTATGTTTCTTTCTCTTTTTCTTTTTTTCTTCTTTTATGCTACAAAGGTAATGTACACAATCTATTTGGGATGAATTTTTATATAAGAATCTTTTTTATTTGGAAAACATTTCAAAAGGTGTAACGCCCAAAAATAATTACAATAAGATCATCCCATGACAGATATTAAATAGTAACAGATCCCTGAATATAATGTTCTTCCATTATAAGATTTCATCTCATTTCAAAAGTGTAACACATGCAGTAATACATTCGCAAGTTTTAACCCTAAATCTATAGCATGTGTCATAACAAAAGATTTTAAATAAGATTTAAACAAATATAACAATGCCCTATTGGCTATATCTTTCCAAGACAGTGCTTAGTTACAACAAAAGTAATTTTGAATTCAATACAAATAAAGCCCTAAGCTTGTACAAAATAAATACAACAATAACAAAACAGAAGCTTTTGGCTGCAAGTCCTCCCAAGCTATTGCCTTGGCAGAGTCATATCATTAGCACCTGAAAATGGTTTTCTATATAGGGTGAGCCAAAGCCCAGTAAAGATACTCTAACACAGTGTATGAATCTTAATAGAGTTATAAGGTGAATGCATATACAATGCTCGTGTCAAAACATTTTATATCTCTTTCCAAATCCATGCTATGCCAAGTGTACATCTCAAATTTATGAATTTATTTCCTTTACAATAGAAAACTGGGCAGTGGATATAATATTAGGAATCTCTAAGACGTGTCTGCAAGTGGGTCACAAGCACTACCAATTTCTCATTTTTATCGGTATTAACTGGAAGGCTCGACACCTAACCGTGCGGGTTTTTGGACTTTCACCAAGAACACACAGGCCAACATAATATTACAACTATACTCCTACCCAGATTCACTAAGATATTCACCCATTTTTCTCAAAACAATAACAATTTCGATGTGTTAAATATGTTACAATGCTCAACACAAATGGATAAAAAAATAGTTTCAATTCACATAATTCTTATACAATTTCTATAACAATCATAGCTATCCCCCACTGATAGCCCAAAACAGATATCTCTAAACAGATAAATAATTTTCAACACAGATACACTTTCCAACATTTCCAAATAGGAGTGATAATTCATATCCAACTCCACAATCATCATCATCATTGTTCCAATTTCATAAAACCAACATCAATTTCATCTTCTCTTTACAAAAATCAAATTCTCATAATTTAGAGCCAAACCCCTATTTCTTTAAAAATCAATTTCCATGGATAAAATCCATCATTTATCACAACTCAACCATCTTTACAAAGCCACAATCATATACAAAAGCCCATTTTGAAAACCCCTCTTTTGATTTCAAAATGAAACCCTAGGTTTTATCCAAAAATCTCCAAATTACTATCTTGTTTAGAAAAGCAAATAATTAAGTTAAAATCATAAAAAGTTTCAAAGTAATCCCTACCTCAAAGACAAGGACCAAGAAGAACAAGAGTTAAAACTTGACGAAGCCGAAAATGAACTTCGCTCCGATCAAAACGAAACTCTAAGCGAGCTCTACCTTTTTTATCAAGGGGACTATAGTGTAGATATCAATGGATCAAGATGCATTTGTGGTTTAGAGATGGTTTCTAGAGAGAGAGTAAGTAGATCTAGGTTTTGGAGTGTTTTAAAGAGAGAGAGAGAGAGAGAGAGAGAGGGCCTTTGGACTGATATACGCGCAGATCGCTCGAGTGCAGGAATGGTCGCTCGAGCGACCAAACACAACAAAGACACCACTCGAGCACAAGAATGGTTGCATGAGTGCACAATGCACCTCTCTTAGTATTTTAGACCTGCAAAAGTTCGCTCGAGTACAAGAAGCATCACTCGAGCATAGATATCAAACTCTTAATAGTTTATAGACTGTAAAAGACCGCTCAAGCTCATGAAGCGTCGCTCGAGTGAACAAGCAAAATTATGGGCAATCAATTCTTTGAAAACGGACTCCTAACCCGTTTCAAACACAACCAAGACACTCCAATAGCCAAACTCAACAAGGAATAAAGTGGAAGAAGACATAAACAACCATCAAGACAAGAAAACCCGGATCCAAGACAATAAACGGGTTAGGTTTAAACCAGAGTCGCTATAACCACCCTCCTTAAGGAATTTCGTCCCAAAAATTTTAAAATCAACAACATCACCACCATATATAAATCAATTACAACAACTCATAACCATGACCCATCCACCGGTCATTCATTCTCATAAAAACAATAAACAAGATTTTCAACATTGAATATGCAATTTACTTTTTCCAAAACATATACAATGTTTTAAATTTAATCAACATAACAAATTTTCCATTACAAGTTTCAAACATCAACAAAAAGATCCGAATACTTCTCACAGACTTCCACCTCACATTCTCAAGTCACCTCCTCAACCCCGTGGTGTCTCCACAACACCTTTACCAAAGGAATTGTCTTGCTTCGCAAGACTTGGTCCCTTGTATCTAGGACTCTAACCGGTCTCTCCTAATACAAGGCATCCTCATCTACCTCAAAATCGCTCCAATCCAACACATGTGACGGATCCAGCTCATACTTCCGAAGCATACTGATATGGAACACATCATGGATCTTAGAAAGCTGTGACGGTAAGGCTAAACGATAAGTTATTTCTCCAATATGCTCTAGGATCTCAAAAGGCCTAATAAATCTAAGAGACAACTTCCTATTCTTCCCAAACATTATCAAACCCCGTCTAAGCGATACTATCAAGAAAACATGATCTCCTACCTCAAATGATAACGGTCTCCTCTTATGGTCAGCATAACTCTTCTGACGACTCTGAGCCGAAACCAACCTCTTACGGATAAGTGCAACATTCTCTGTCATTTCCTGGACTAACTCAGGACCCAACATAGGTGCGTCACCCACCTCGGCCCAACACATAAGAGATCTACACGATCGGCCATACAAGGCCTCAACAGTGCCATGCCAATACTCGTCTGAAAGCTATTGTTGTAGGAAAACTCCACTAAAGGCAAGTGCCTCTCCCACGACCCCTTAAAGTCAAGAACACAATCCCGAAGCGTATCTTCTATGATCTGAATAGTACGTTCTGACTACCTATCAATCTAAGGATGATAGGTGGTACTAAATGTCAATCTAATACCCAAGGCATTTTGTAGGCTCTGCCACAACCGAGCCGTGAAACGCAAATCTTTATCCAAAACAATAGTCACAGGGACTCCGTGAAGCCGCACTATGTCCCCAACATAAAGGTCGGCAAGATAATCTACCGAGTCACTCGTGCGCATAGGTACGAAGTGTTTTGACTTAGTTAACCGATCAATTATCACCCACACAACATCATTACCCCGTTGAGTCCTCAGAAGATCCATAACAAAATCCATCATGACATGCTCCCACTTCCACTCAGCTATAGGCATGGGTTGCAACAAACCCGCTGGCCTCTGATTCTTAACCTTTACTTGTTGACAAGTAAGGCACCTCGGTACAAAAAAGACTACGTCTCTTTTCATCACCCTTCACCAAAACTTGCGACTAAGGTCGTGGTACATCTTTGTGCCTTCCGGATGTACCGCAAGGCACGAATGGTAGAACTCTCGAAGTACCTCATCTCTACAAGACTCTGCCACAAAAAGACAGTCAAGATATCTAACACTCGAGTCAGAATACACATTCAAGCCCTTCTCCATCTTTCCACTAGATATCTTCTCCCGGAGGATTTCTACTTCGTGATTACCCCTTTGTGCTTCCAAAACTCGACTCACAAGTGTAGGTTGTGCGACTATAGTAAATAAGGTTGCAAAGTCAACAGACTCGCCAAAACACAAGTCAAACTCAGCATTAGCACCCAATATCTCCCATTTCTAGATGGCAATACTAGCCATACTGCTAAAGAATTTCCTACTCAAGGCATCAGCCACTACATTGGCCTTCCCCAGATGATAATGCAACTCGAAGTCATAATCCTCTATATACTCCATCCACCTCCTCTGCCTTAGATTCAAATCCTTTTATGAAAACAAATATTTCAAACTCTTGTGATCGAAGAATACCTCAAACCTTTTACCAAACAGATAATGTCTCCAGATCTTCAAGGCAAATATCACAGCTGCTAGCTCTAAGTCATTAGTAGGATAGTTTCTCTCGTGTGCTTTCAACTACCGTGAGCCATAAGCTATTACCTTCCCCTCTTCCATCAAGACACAACCCAAACCTTCCCGAGACGCATCACAATACATTGAGTAGCCCAAACCCCTCTCTAGAATAATCAACACTGGAGCAGTGATAACTCTAGCCTTAAGCTCCTGAAATGAATTCTCACAAGTCTCATTCCATACAGACTTAACTCCTTTTCTTGTCAATCTAGTCAACGGTGAGGCTAATCTAGAGAAATCCTTCACAAAATGACGATAATACCCAGCTAACCCCAAGAAACTCTGGATTTCAAAGGCATTCTTAGATTGTTCCCAATCTTGCACTGCCTTAATCTTAGAGGAATTTACAGTCACCTATTCTCCAGATACCACATGGCCTAAGAATTTCACCTCCTTCAACCAAAACTCACACTTCTCAAACTTAGCATACAGTTTGTGGGCCCTACCTAAGTAAATCAAGCACAACCCGCAAGTGTTCCTCATGTTCCTCCTTAGAGGATAAGTAAATCAAAATGTCGTCAACAAAGACAACCACAAAATGGTCTAGTTCATCAAGTCCATACACAAGGCCGGTGTGCTGGTTAGCCCAAAAGGCATCACTAGAAACTCATAATACCTCGTACGGAATGCCATTTTTTGGATATCCTACTCCTTTACTCTCAATTGGTGATAACCTGATCTCAAGTCTACCTTAGAGAAACAACAAGACCCTTTCAACTGATCAAACAAGTCATCTATATGAGGCAATGGGTACTTGTTCTTAACTGTTACCCGATTCAACTTCTGGTAATCAATACATAGTCGCAAGGTACCATCCTTCTTCTTGGCAAAGAGAGCTGGTGCTCCCTAAAGCGAAATACTAGGACAGATAAAGCTCTTATCTAACGATTGCTGGAGTTGAATCTTTAACTCACTCAACTTGGCCAATGTAAATCTATATAGTGTTGTAGAAATCGATGTCGTGCCAAGCACTAAGTCAATAGAGAACTCAATCTCACGGTGAGGTGGTAAACTAGTGAGATTATCAGAAAAGACATCCGGGTATTCGCAAACTACCCTAGGTAACTCAACTTGGATCACATCACTTTCAAGTCCCAAAAATGTAGCGAGCAGGAGACTAAGCCTGCCTCGACCACCGAGGATCGCACACTGGCAACAAGGCTTTATCAACTCGATCTCCCAGAAAATAAAAACAATCACCACTCAAGGTGCACACCATAACTCTCTGACAGTAATAGTCTATAATGGCCCGATAGGATAACAACCAATTTATGCCCAAGATGACATCGAAACTTGACATATCAATCAACACAAAAGCAAAAGGAAGTCGACGACCGGCAACCTCTATCTCACAACCCCGACACCCTTGGTTCAACACAACCTCACCACCAACAAGTGACTCTACCCTGAGTGGAGATGCTAACCGAGGCACTTCTAACCCTAATGCTGATGCGAATGCAGACGAAATAAAAGAATAAAATGCACCGGTATCAATTACCATATTGCCAATAGAATCACATAGCAAGAAGTTACCTTTCACTACCAAAGGTGCTGGTAACAAATCTAGCATGGTAACAGCATACACACGTCCTATAGGTCTCTACTCCACCTGTTTGCCCCACGGAACATGAGTCTGATACATTGACTGAGCCGAAGAGGCTCCCTAATTGGCCTTCAAGGCCTGAGCTGATGGTGTAAGCTGATGGCTCTGTGTCTGCCTCAAATCAGATGCACCAGATGTGTCATCTGCCTGAGGGCAAAACCTCTTTAGGTGCCCTGACTGCCCACACTAATAACAGGTAGGCAATTGCCCTCTCCCCTGACTCTGGCTCTGAGAACGAGCCAAAGACAATGCAGATTGTTGCCCTCCTCCCTTCTACGGGTATAGTACAGACTTGATGTGGCCCAGCAAACTACACTTGAAACAAGTGATTCCTCCATGTCCACCTCTCTTTGCCCCAGAACTTGGTACAGCAAAAGTGGATCTAGATTGTGTTCCCTGGGACTGCTGTAGGTTGGAACCCCTCTGTCTCTTACTGTCTCGGGTCTCTTCCTAAACCTCCTGACTCCTCTGCCTAGAGCCCCTTATCCTCTCCTCCTCGGTCTGAATCACGGTCTCTAAGTGAGCCGCCGCCGCCGCCGCAAGATGATCATAATCCTAATCATAGACACAACCACCTTGAAAAGGAGTCCGGTCCTTAACCTCTTCTCAAAATCCAAATAATGCCATTCTTCCATTGCCGCTAGTTCGGATGTAAACCTCAATAGGCTACTGAAGGCAGCCTCAAACTCGGCCACCGGTGTGTTAAGCTGCTTGAGCTTCAAGAACTGCTCTCTCAACTTCTCTCTAACCGCGGGAGGTAAAAACTTGTCCTCGAAGGCATTGACAAAAACCTCCCAAGTCCGCCCAATGCGCCCTCGCACAAACTTCCACCATCAACCCACATCTCCCTTCAGCTGGAAGGATGCCGAGGTCACTCTTAACCTATCATCCTTGATGCCAAGCATTACAAACGTCTTCACCATCTGCTCTAGCCACTCATCCGCCTTCAGTGGCTCCTTCGGATCCTCCACAAACTCATCCGGATTCGACCAAAAGAACTCCTCTTCAACAAGGACGACCCTGTCTTGGCAACATGGGCCTGGACTTGAATTTCAACTCTGAGAATGTCCATGGATTCCTGCAAAGCTCCGATCATCTCACGAGCTAAAACATCCATGGCCTGCTGACCAACCGGTTCGGCCACATTGGCCTGACCAACCACTTCTTCCTATGCCGGAATATCATCAGGTAACGGCATCTCTTGCCGTCTAGGCCTGCCACACATACCACCACTACGCCCACGTTCTGACATCCTAAAGGTAACACCAAAAATTAGCACATTTACAAATGTGCCAAAGCTAGCTCACTCGCGTCCTAATGCGGTGGACAATAATTAATTCACTCCACATAAGCATGTAGTCACATAAACACTTACTAATTTCTTTTCTAGATAATGATCATTCCGCGACGTTGCCAAAGTTCTAGCTAGAATAGCAGTGATCAATTGCTCTTCTAACAAGACTTCCAGTAACTAGTAGACCCAATCAATATCTTAGAAATTAAATCTCATACCCACTTAGTCACATAAGCATATTATCACATAGAATACCAAGTTTATTCCTAATATCAACTGACAAGGAAACCCATTGTGGTAATAGCCACTCCCTACGATCCAAAAGTATTTAAACCAGGTAGCTTTGATACCAAGTTGTAATGCCCCAAAATAATTACAATAAGATCATCTCATGACAGATATTAAATAGGAATAGATCCCTGAATATAATGTTCTTCCATTATAAGATTTCATCTCATTACAAAAGTGTAACACATGCAGTAATACATTCACAAGTTCTAACCCTGAATCTATAGCATGTGTCATAACAAAAGATTTTAAGGAAGAGTTAAACAGATATAATAATACCCTATTGGCTACATCTTTCCAAGACAGTGCTTGGTTACAACAAAAGTGATTTTGAACTCAAAATAAATAAAGCCTTAAGCTTGTACAAAATAAATAAAACAATAACAAAAACATAAGTTATTGCCTTGGCAGAGACATATCATTAGCACTTGAAAATGGTTTTCCACATAGGGTGAGCCAAAACACAGTAAAGATACTCTAACACAATGTATGAATCTTAACAGAGTTATAAGGTGAATGCATATACATATATCTCTTTCCAAATCCATGTTATGCCAAGTGTACATCTCAAATTTATGAATTTATTTCCTTTACAATAAAAAACAGGGCAGTGGATATAATATTAAGAATCTTTAGGATGTGTCTACAAGTAGGTCACAAGCACTACCAATTCCTCATTTTATCGGTATTAACCGGAAGGCTCAACACCTAACCGCACGGGTTTTTGGACTTTCACCAAGGACACACAAGCCAACATAATATCACAACTACACTCCTACCCAAATTCACTAAGGTATTTACCCATCTTTTTCAAAACAGCAACAATTTCGATGTGTTAAATATGTTTACTCAATGCAAATGGATGAGAAATAGTTTCAATTCACCTAATTCTCATACAATTTCTACAACAATCATAGCTATCCTCCAACAATAGTCCAAAACAGATATCTCTAAACAGATAAATAATTTTCAACACAGATACACTTTCCAACATTTCCAAGTAGGTGTGTGTAACAAGCCCGCGGGGGACCTCGCTGCAGTTCGGACTCCCTTTTGTGTCACGGTTCTAAATTTGAACCAAAGAGTCCAACTCTGACAAATCGTTTTGAGAAAAACAGATTTTTGAAAAAGAAGTGCCAAACATGGACTGCTTTGCCAGATTACAGAGTCGCCACCTAAATATTTTAAAATGGGAAATTTAGGAAACCCTGACTCGGTGCCGAAGGCCACGTGTCCGTCATAACCAAAGTATCTTGGCTCGGGAGCTTGGGTACGATCGGGGAAGGTCAGCTATGAGCACCCCCTTTCGCCCAGTCCGAAGACCGGCCTCTACTAACCGTGATATCTGATTTGAAAAAGTTATGTGTTCTTATTCCAATTATTAACCTAGAGTTACTATGTTATGCGCACAGCAAACAAGTATAGACTAGATTGCCTAATTTGGAAATAAGCATTGCATATCCGTTTGTTTCGAAAACACTTTGGAATTTGCTACTCGCAAGTAGGCTAAAATACGGATTTCAATGAGTTTTCCAACTCAAGCAATCTAACCTCCACCCACAGGCATTCAAACAGTTTATCTCATGTAAGCACTTAGCCGCATGGTAAGCATACTGTCATGTCAACATTCACACGCATGCAAGATGCTAAAGCATAAAGACTTACATCGTACTCCGTGCCAAAACAATAAACCAGTTAGCAAACATGCATGACCTAGTTCATGTTAGAATGACTAATGCATCACAAGCAAGGATGTGATTTAGAGTAGGCTCGGCTAACCCTAAAATGGCATGTAAGGTGCAATCAGTGGATGCACGTATTCAATTTGGAAATTGAAAATACAATGCAGTTTGTATGATGTACCGAGCCCGATGCATGTCAACAAATGCATGGATGCACGCATGCATAGCATAAGGTATGCTAAAATAAACGTGCCCTAATACTAACCATCAAAGCAGGTAAATAAAAGGGAGAAAGAAGTGGGGGTTGGAAGACATACACACCACTCACCCACACTTATTACAGACTTGCCCTCGCTCGGAGGGACCAAAAGAATATACAAATTAATTAACTACGCAAGCTAATTAAATATTACAAACCCATTAAATTAATCAAATAAATTAATTAATCTAATTAAAGCAGTAAACTGCCTCGAGATGAGGACCGGATGCAACGCATGCTCGGGACTTGCTCGGAATCACACTGCCATGCCTAGCTTGCCTCTGTTTTCCCTGCTCTACTCCTCTAAAAATTGCCAAAGTCTCAAGGATGCCTTTCTGAACACTGGGGATCATCATCGGCTGAATAGAACTTCCATCGGCAGTGAATTGAGCTCATCGGCACTGAATTCATCCACCGGCCATCTATTGACTGCCGGTCGGCACTAAATACTGCCGGCCGGCACTAAATGTCTGCAGAACCTGCAACTCACAGCAGCAGAGGACACAACTTGCATGGCAATGCAATTCAAGCAATTTATGCATCAAACACATTCCTTATCATGTTAATGACTCAAAGGAGGATGTGCCTCGATTCTCGGACCACCAATCACGTATTTCCATGCATGATGGCCCAAGGAACCAAGTATGCAACTTTAATTTCAAATGCATGCAAACCAAATAAACATAAAAGGGTGCCAAACCTCCATCATGCTCATCTCAAGAGGCCAAGCATGCGCATTGATGTAATGCAATCCTAAACATGTTAGCTAACATGCAACATGGACAATGCAAGGCACTTATGTAAGCATACAAGCAAACATGTAAGGCAAGCATGCAAACCAAATAAAAGGTGGACTTAAACATGATCTAGGCAACTCTAACTAGGCCTAAAATCAGTAGCCAAAATGCTAAGTATGAGAGCTAAGCACACATGCACACATACACATGTTAAGGCGCACAACTTAGGCATTAAACAAACCACTCTCAAGCACACTTGAAAGGAGATAACATGGATGATTAGCATGCAGCATGAGCTCTAAAATCATGTCAAAGTGTGGTGCTAAACCAACTCAAAATATACCAAACGAAGCATGCAAATGGTCCAAGACTTAAAGCAAGTCAATGAGGCATTGAGCTATACTTATGCAAGACAATCATGGCATGCATTAAACAACTAAAAACAGGTTTTTAGCATGTTAAGACAAAGCCAAAAGGCTACTTAGATGGCATCTAAGAGGCTTGTAACCAAAGGCATGCACAATGACCAAAACATGGAGCATTCAATACATGCTTTTAAAGCATTAAAGAGGCAACTAAGGTAAGCATACAAGCACACCAAAGGGACTGAAATGACATGCTAGATGGTTCCAAACCATCAAAATGAGGTAAGCAACACATGTTACACATGCATGCTCAAAGGCTAGCAAGCCTAAAATGCAAAGGGGCTATATAATGCATGCCAAGATCAACCCAAGTGACTATGGACAGAGCTAAAACATGTCAAAATAAGCACAAAACATTCACAAATCTAAGCCTAAAGCATGCTCGAATTAGGGCTAACAACCTAAGGCATGTTAAGGCAATACAAGGCATTACATGGCAACTATGCTAAGCGTGCATAAGGGACCAAAACCAACACATAGCAATGTTAAATCATGATATCCTAAGCATGAATAATAGTCCATACATGCTCAACACACACTCAAGCACAATGCTCCCTCAAGAGGCAAAACTTGCCCTTTTCAAGGACATCAAGGAGAGGGGGTGACCCCCTCCTTCTTAGGACTTTAAGGCATCATCTTCACCACTGAAATCCCTCAAGATTTCAGTGGTGAAGAGACCCAAACACCAAAATCCCGGATCTCAACAAAATAGCACAAAATGAGGCCTTTTCAAGGCCTAAGGGTGGTCAAACCTCCCCAAAGCACAAAACACTCTTAATAGACAATAAAGAGGACTAAAAAACAGAACTTTTTTGCATTAAACACTAAGCACAAAAACAGTTCTAAACTATGCAAAAATGGAGTGCAAAAATGGGGTAAAAAGGGGTAGTTTCTCACCCTTGTTGACCACCTTCACAAGAGTTGATGTTGTTGCTTCCTTGAGCTCAAATCCAGTCAAAAACCTCCAAGACAACCTCTTGGAACCTCAGTTGCCAAGGAAGGTGAAACACTAGGTGTTGATGAGCAATAGTAAGTCACAAACACCTAGTGTACAAATAAGAGGGAAGAAGAGAGATAGGATAGATACAAAACTTCTAACCTAGAACCAGAGCTTCTTCTCTGTCTTTTTTCTCTAAAAAGCCAACCCTTGAGCCAAGAGAAGAGAGCCCCCTCTTAAAGGCAACAAAACTTACAAGTTAAGTCAATCAAGAGGCTCATCCCTCCATGCACGTGTATGGAGGGGAAGCAAGTGCTATACAGCTGCTTTAAAATATCTCAAAAAGCAACTGAACAGTAGCTGGCTGGGCAAAAATGTCATTTTGACAAAATTTAGTGCCGACCGGCACAAAAGAGTGCCAACCGGCACAATATAGTGCCGATGGCAACAACAACCAGCCGGTGGTGTGTGGGGATGCCTCAAAAGGCACTCCCTGCCCCTCCAAGGCAAAGCACAAGTGTTTGGTGCAAAACCAGACACAAAACGGTCAAGTTCGGAGGTCCTGAGGTAAGGCGCGTAGCCGAGAACTCCGGGAACTCCAAACGAACACGAACATGGATAATCACCGAGTGTTCAAGTGGTGACGTCCAAGTCTTGAGGACGGTCAAAACTGGGGTGTCTACAGTGTGATAATTTATATCCAACTCCACTATCATCATCATCATTGTTCGAATTCCATAAAACCAATATCAATTTCATCTTCTCTTTACAAAAATCAAATTCTCACAATTTAGGGTAAAAACCCCATTTCTTTAAAAATCAATTTCCATGGATAAAATCCATCATTTATCACAACCCAACCATTTTTATAAAGCCACAATCATATATAAAGACCCATTTTGAAAACCCCTCTTTTGATTTCAAAGTCAAACCCTAGGTTTCATCCAAAAATCCCCAAATCACTATCTTATTTAGAAAAGCAAATAACTAAGTTAAAAATCATAAAAATTGTCAAAGTAATCCCTACCTCAAAGACAAGGACCAAAAAAAACAAGAGTTAAAACTTAACGAAGCCGAAAATGAACTTTGCTCTAATTAAAACGAAACTTTAAACGAGTTCTACCTTTTTATCAAAGGCACTATGGTGTAGGGATCAATAGATCAAGATGTATTTGATGTTTAGATATGGTTTCTAGAGAGAGAATAAGCAGATCTAGGTTTCGGAGTGTTTTAGAGAGAGATGTGAGAAAATGACTCAAAAGTGACCCCCTTCGGACTAATATACGCGCAGATCGCTTGAGCACAAGAATGGTCGCTCGAGCGACCAGACCCAACAAAGACACCGCTCGAGCACAAGAATGGTTGCCGAGCACACAATGCACCCCTCTCAGTAGTTCAACCCTACAAAAATTCGCTCGAGCGCAAGAAGTATCGCTCGAATGTATATATCAAACTCTTAGTAGTTTGCAGACTATAAAACACCGCTCGAGTGAACAAGCAAAATTCTAGACAATTAACTCTTTGAAAACAAACTCCCAACTTGTGTCAAACATAACCAAGACACTCCAATAGCCAAACTCAACAAGGAATAAAGTGGAAGAAGACATAAACAACCATCAAGACAAGAAAACCCGGATCCAAGACAACAAACGGGTCGGGTTGAAACCAGAGTCGCTATAAAAGGAGTACAAAAATGACTTGAAATATGGGATTCCTCAAACATTTCATAAGGATGTGGAATTCTTCAAACATTTTAAAAGGAGTATAAAAACCACTTAGTAAACCTTGGACAAATGTATAATTTCAAAGTTGAACACTCCAATATAACGCTCAAATTTAACACTCCAAGTAACACTTAAAAAAAAAAATTTAGTGTACTTTATTCAAACATAACCCTCCAAAAAAAATCTTAGTTTAACACTCCATTGTAACCAAAAAAAAAAAAAACTCATTAGTGTATTTTTCCCAAACGTAAAACTCTAATGTAACACTCCAAAAAAAAATATGAAACCCTTCAAACTATTCCAAAAGAATGTGGGATTCTTCAAACCATTCCAAAAATAGTACAAAAATTTCTTAGTAAGCTTTGAGCAAATATATCATTTGAAATTATAAGTGTTACGCTTGGAAAAATTGCATTAAGGAATTTTTTAGTATTTTTATGTGTATTACATCAGAGTGTTATATTTGGGATTACATTGATTGGAGTGTTATGTTGGGGAAAAGTATACTAAGAAGTTTTTTTTTTTTTTTATGCTACATTGGAGTGTTATGTTTGGAAAAAAAGTATACTAGTGAGTTTTTTTTGAAGTATTATGTTGTTACGATCGGAAAAAGTACACCAAGGAGTTTTTTAATGTATTACATTAGAGTGTTACGTTATTGGTGTGACACATTTTTGTTCGTAATGTGAGATTTGTTCTAGGAGGGAAAATTCAAATCCTCTATAATGCGGATTGCCCAAATGTGTAATTTTACATTTAGAGAAACCCACTTTTATCCCTAAAAATTAAACTCAAATATGTAAGTAACTACCCTTTTATGTAATTTTCACTTTAATGGGACCTTTGGGTTTATAAGAAAAAAAGGGAGGACTAAATAGTTCATAAGATCATATTTTGGGATTTTATTGGTACTTCATCCAATTAATTAATGTTAAATTATTTTTATTTTATATTATAAATAAAAATTTATTATTATTTAATTTAAAAATAATTTTAATTAATTATTTTAACCTGTGCATAACACGAATAATTTGTTATTAATTTTAAAATATTTTGGAATCTCCTTATCTTATAATATAACTTCTTATTATATATCATAATAAATGAAAAATGAAAAATGAAAAACGAAAAAAAAAAAAAAAAAAAAAGAAGAAGAAGAAGAAGAAGAAATTGGAAGAGAACTGGGGAGAATGATCATGAAAACAAAATTAAATATCTATTTTTAATTTTAATTTTAATAACTTTTGGTGTCCTCCTTATTATCTATAAAATTATATTTTTTATTTTCTTAATCAAATTTAAAACTATATTCATACATAATTTTTCGAGGTATCTTATCTTTATTTTTATTTTTTTTAATTTTAATAATTTTTGAAATCTTCTTACTATCTACAAATAAACTGTTAATCAATAAATATAAAAAAAAAAATAAACAAATAAATTGAACCTTATCTATATATTATATAAGGGAAAATGTGGTTTTTAACTCACAAGCATTGTGGGAGTTCTAATATCACAATTTTAATTTTTTAATTTTTTGATTTAAAAAAAAAATATCATCATTTATTGACTTCTGTCAACCCACAAGCCTTTTTGACTTCTCCCATACCCATTGCTACACCATTTTCAACTTCTCCCATATACTATGCTTAGTGATGAGATTTTTAAATTATTTTTATAAAAATCTAAAAAAAATAATTTGTATATTAAAAAAATATCTAAAATAAATATAAATTCCTATTAAATCTATCTATCTATAAAAGGGAGGTTTCTAACCACAAGTCTTGTGGGAGTTCCAATATTTCAAACTAAAATTTCTAATTTTTTTATTTTAAATAATTAAAAAAATTCTCTATAGCTCTCATTCAAACAAAAATAAAAAAATTAAAATAATTAATTAATATCTCTTGATTTATGACTTTCAAATGGAAAATATATCAAATATATAAAATAAAAAATAGAAAAAATACTAATTCATTTCAAAATTCAAATTTGAAGGGCACTAAATATGGAAAGCATTCCATTAGTTTAAATTTAAAATTATAATGATTTATCCCATAATATATAAGTTTTAAATAATGATCTATTCCATAATTTATCTATATATCTATATACTATTATAATTACAAAATATTGTCATTTCATTAAGGTTGAGAGTTAAAATACTTCTTTCTCATTTTTTTTTATTTTGTTTAATTTTTTGTTAATACATGTTACAATATGATTAGTCTATAAATTAATTTTATATTCTTAAAATAAAATTTCAAATTTAGATTCTTACTTAAATTATGTTACTATAATTAGAATGAGATCAATATTCATTCCTTAAATTTTGCATTCTTTATTAAATTATAAAATAAAATTTCAAATTTAAATTCTTCTTCAAATTATATTACTACAATTAGAATGAGATCAATATTCACATGTGTCATAATAATATATCATAATATTATTGTTCTAAATATAATTTGTTTTAAATACATGTGTTCAAATTATTAATCGCAATTAATTTTTTTTCTTTTTTTATGTTAAATTTTATAAAAAAAAAATTTATATCATTCTAAACTATAAGGACTTGAACAATAATATTTTTTAATATAAATTTTTTTTTAACAAAAGAACAAAACATAACTTTTTTAGTACTTACCAAACATGATGGATTTTGTTAGATTTTTTTTTTTTTTTAATCTCAATTCTCAATTGAAGAAATTAAAATAAAGAATAAAGATATCTTTGGCTCAAATTGTTAAAAAGTTACTTTTGCTAAAATAAATTAGAAAGAAATGTTAATTTTTTTGAATTAAAAGTGATAGTTCGATAAATTGTTTTATTTATTTTTTTTTTTAAAAAAAAAGAGGGTTATAGGTAATAATTTATTTTTTATCTAGAATTATTTTCAAATTAAATGAAAATACCATATTAAATTTTCTTCTTACCTTTTTTTTTATTCAAATACTTTTATTTTGTAAAAAATTTGTTTTTATTCTATTTAATATTTCATTGTAATTTTTAAATTAAAAAGAATTTCTAAAAAATCATATTTAAATTATTTATGCCATTATAAAAAGTAAATTTTCTTAATATCAACTTGGTAGTTTGGGAAGTGCTAAATAAGTGTACTTTTTTACTTTTTATTTAAATATGTATAAAAAAGTATAGATGTGATGTGACCTAAAAAAGATAATTAAGTATACTTTTTAATTTTTTACGAAAAGATGTGTAAAAAAGTAGAGATGTGATGTGGCCCATGTAACGCTCTCAAAATAAACCCATAATTCATACATTCAAGATACAAGAAATTGACAATATATTCAAGAGAATAAGGTGTACATCTATCTATCAGAGTATTTATCATAAAAGTATTACATGTTGACAACAAAAGTAAATGCCCTACGGGCTTACAACTTTTCAAGCCAACACTTGATTACAAATAGGAGAGTACTAACTCAAACACATTAAGCCCTCGGCTTGAATTTACATGTAATACACAAAAAGGTAAACAACAAAAGATCTTCAAGTCTCTAAGCCTCCCAAACTACGTCCTTGGAGGTAGCATATCACCTGAACCTGAAAATGATGTCTCATATAGGGTGAGCCAATGCCCAGTAGAGATATACTAAACCAAGTATGAGAAATAACTAAAACAATAGCATTTGATATATGGTTGACACTTATAAACCAACTTACAACACATTTCAATTCAACATCAAGTACATCCATTTTTCATTTCAGTTTCCTTCACTTATACAGTTTCGATTCATAATTATGGCTCAGAACCTGGCCAAACAATTCAATGAGACTATAACACATATTAAAACACTTCCATACTTCAACACTTCCATATTTCAAGTGATACACAGATTTGCTGTATCAATGGAGTCCATCCGCTATCTCCTCCCAAACAGGTTTGAGAGTCCATCCCATATCTCCTCTCAAACTATGGAGTACATCCCCTATCTCCTCCCAAACAATATACATATACAATGTATTTAAACACTTATCATATACAATAATCAATCAATACACACATTTGCTGTATTATTCCAACCGTCATATTCAATGACATATTCAATGTGATTAGTTTCAGTTTTCTCTAATCATCATACAGTATCTACAACAATCAAGACTATCCTCCACCGATAGCCCAAAACAGCTATCTCTAAACAGATAATAAATTTATAAATAGATAAAATATCGACATTTTCATAGGTGAGTAATGAAATTGTCCAACTATACCATTTAATCCCATAATTTCTCAATTCCATGATTCTCAACTCAATTTCACATTTTCCCAAATTAATTATTCAAATTAATTATTTAACATAATTAGGGCATTTTTTCCCCTTTCTCAAATATTGATCCTAAGACCAAATTCCACAAATTTAACTCACAAACTCATATTCCCAAGGCCTTATATGCACATGGAGCTTTAAAACACAAAACCCCTCTTTTATAAATTACACATCAAGCCCTAACTTTTCCCAAAATTTACCAATAACACCATCTAATCAAAATAACCAAAATTTATGTTAAAACTCATAGAATAGAGTAGGTTATTCCTACCTCGAAATGAAGAGACCAAATGGAGAAGATGGAGAAAACTCAAGATGCTCCAAACCAAAAGATTTTCGGATCAAAGTGAAGCCCACACCAAACTCTACCTTTTATACAAAGGAACCAAGTTAGAAACACTCTAGAACTAGATAGATTCTTAGAGAGAGAGTGTGTAGAGAGAGAGGCTGCCGAAATTAGGGTTTTGAAAAGTTAGAGAGAGAGAGAAAGTTGAAAAAGTGATTTAAAATGATCCAGCTGCGATCTGATATACGTATGACCCGCTCGAGCGGAGAATAGGACGCTCGAGCGTCAGACACAAAAAACTTAACCCGCTCAAGTGCCAAGGCACAACAGCAAACACCTCCCGTTCGAGCGCAAAGGAACCCACTCGAGTGTAGATTACACTCTTCCAGTACTTTTACAGACTTCGAACACCCGCTCGAGCGTCAGATACTCGCTCGAGCACGATCCGCTCGAACGTAAAGAAATCCACTCGAGCGTGAAAAACATACCTGCAGTATTTTTGCAGACGCGCAAAGGGACCCACTCGAGCGGATCATCAAAAATCTGGGCAACAAGAATAGAGACCAAAGCTCACCCAACCTGATACAAATCTGCCCAACACATCCTAAAATTCAAATATAAGGAATTAAAAGACGGAAAAGAAACAAATGCAACACTCAACCGCGGAACCTAAGTCCAGAATACTGTACATAAAGGGGAAAACTCAGGATCGCTATAGCCCAAAAAAGATAAAAAGATAAATAAAAAAAAGTGAGCTAGTATGGCACTATCCAAACAACCCTTTATTCAATGATCCCTTTCTAAAAGACGTTTTTTTAAATATTTTCAAGAAAAATTCTATTGAAAATCTTAAGTATTGCTTTTTCTTTTGTTCATTAATATTAATTTTTTAATTAATTTTATTTATTATTTTAAAAAATAAATTAGCAAATAATTTATATATTTATATATATAATTTTGTTATGGTTGCTCAAGTTATTTAGTGTTTCTGCCCCAAGTCCACTCAAATTTAATTTGAATTTTTGAATTTCTGCATAGGTTCTTACTTAATTAAAAACTATGTTGTTCAATCTTTAAAAAAATTTAAGTTTGACTCAAGTTGCTTGGGTTGAGCTTACCTAAGTTTGCAATTTTAGCTAGGGATGTTGAAAGTTACATGATTAAATTTGTGACAAATTAAAAAATAATAAATAAATTATGATAAAATTGTGGGATTTAAATTGTAAATTTCAACCTTCTTTGTTTTTATAATTTGCATACAAAAATTTAACTATTTATTTTATTTTGTATAAAAATATATTATTAATTTTTTTTACATGTCATGCATAGCACGGGTTACCACTAATCTTATATAACAAATAAATTGAAAATTATCTGTTACTTATAATTATCCTATCTCTTTTCTGTTGTTAATTTTCAAATATTTTGAAATCTTCTTATCTTCTAATATATAACTGCTTATTGAGAGAAAATTTGGAAAAAAGTTTTAGTTAGTAATACATATCAAACACAAATAAATAAAGCGTTTGAGAGAGGGAGAATTGGTGAATGAAAATTGATATATCAAAATAAAAAATATAAGAAAAAATATTTTTTTTTTTAAAAACTGAGAAAGAGAAAAAAAATTCAGTCAAAAAAAATTTGAGACAAAGAACTGGAAAAAAACAATGGAGAACTGATTCATCACATTTGATATATTATAATAAAAAAAATATAATAAAAAAATAATATATCATAATAAAAAAATACAATAAATATATAAAATATAAATAAATTGAGAAAGAAAAAGTTTCAGTCAAAAAAAAGTTGAGAGAAAGAACTGAGAATGACAGTGAAAAATTGATTTATCACAATTGATATATATCACAATAAAGAACTAAAACAAATAAATAAAATTGAGAGAAAAAAAAAGTTTCAATTAAAAAAAAAAAAAAAAACCTCTT
Source organism: Camellia granthamiana (assembly GCA_036172215.1). NCBI lineage: Eukaryota > Viridiplantae > Streptophyta > Magnoliopsida > Ericales > Theaceae > Camellia > Camellia granthamiana. Next base: position 29,606,283 of record CM069914.1, read on the forward strand.
TAACTCAATTAAAAAATATAAACTTTAAGAGATAATTGGTTCATCCATAAGGAAAAATAAAAAATAAAAACAGAAATTGAGGGAGAAACTTGGGTGAATAAAAGAGAAAAAAGAAAAACTTTACAGTAATCCATTAATATTCTACATACTAAAATTAAATAAATAAATAAACATTTTAAAATGAGAAAATTAGTCTAAGGTCCTTATCCCATTTTTAGTAATGGATAAGGTCCACAATATTTTTTTATGATGTGTAAGATCCCTTGACCTTGACCCCATATATCACAGAGAAATTTAATTATCTTCCACGCAACTTCCAAAACCCCCATATCTCTCTCTCTCTCTCTCTCTCTGCATACACATATTGAAGTCAATCTACAATAATCCATCTCTGCCATCTCCATATCTACAACGATCGATTGTCATTGTCTCCAAATCTACACTAGTCTACTGCCATCTCGGCTATTGGTCTCCGATCAAAGTCTCATGTGGTGTTGGCTTCAGTCAATGAGGCTCGATCCGAGCTCCTTTCCCACCAGAAGAAGATCTTCAAGGCTGATGATCACATCGGCGTCACAATCGCCGGACTTACTATCGCCGCCGCAACCGCAACCGCTTAGGGTTTTGCCTGTTTCAGAGTACTTGCAACACTATCATTATGGCTGGAAAACTCAACTTAACTCCCTTCATATCTGAGGGAATAGGGTGAGGAGATGAAAGAAGTTGTGTCGACGCAGGCAGAGTGGACAAATCCACTTAGAGAGTGAGAGAGACGAGCGATGAGTGAGAGCAACGTCGGATATCTATTGTGATGAGGCAGAACGCGGCGGCGTTGCAGAAATGGCTATCAGACTCGGGTCTTCCGCCATAGAAAATGGCAATAAAGAGAGTGGAAGTTGGAGAGAGAGGGCTTGTTGTCCTGAAGAATATTAGAAACGGAGAGAAAATTTGTGAAGAAACTCAGATAATGGCCACAGAAAATCACAGGGGTGAGTATGTGATTTGGCCAGAGAAATTTGGAAATTTCTCTAATTTGGAGAAAATTTCTCTGTGAAGTCACCAGAGAAACAGAGAAATTTTCTGTGAACCAGAATTCTCTGTGAAGTCTAGAGAAAATTCGACCAGAGTGAATTTCTCTGAATTCAATTTTCTCTGGTTTGGACCAGAGAATTTCTCTGGATTAAATTGAATTTTTTCTGGTTTTGGACCAAAGAATTTCACTGGATTGAATTTTCTTTGATTTGGACCAGAGAATTTCTCTGGATTAAATTGAATTTTCTCTAGGTTTGGACCAAAGAATTTCACTGGATTGAATTTTCTCTGGTTGAATTTTCTCTGGATGAATTTTCTCTGGTTTTACTTGAGGGACCTTAGACATTATGAAAATATTGGATGTCCTTTATGCTATAAAGTCTTAATACCAGGAACCTTAAAAAAAAAATCCCCATTTAAAAGAGAGATATAGAAAAAAAAAATTACAAATTTGAGAAAAAGAACTTGACAAAAGAGTTTCAGTTAAAAAGAAAGTGAGATCATAATTGATACATCATAATAAAGAAATAAAATAAAACAAAAATGGAAGAGAGAAGTGGAGAAAAGAATTTGAGAGAGAGAGAGAGAAGTGGCAATCCAGATAAAGTACTGCAGAATTTGAGAGGAGAATTGTTTCAAAAAAATAAAAAATAAAAAGAAATTTAGAAAGAGAGAACTGGTTGAAAAGAAAAAAAACAAATAATCCATAAATAAGTCACAGATTTTTTTGATTATAATAAAGAAAGAAAAAAATAAAAAGGTTGACGTAGAATGGAATCAGAAAAAGACATGTGAGAAGAAAGAAAAAAGAACAAGATAGAACAGTGAAACCAACCTGTGAAACAATAAAAAGTAATCTCAGAGTATGAAAAGAGCACCAAAGACGTAGAATCTAGGAAACAATTTAACCATCCTCTGATTTTCACAATGATTTGCACTCAAATGATCTTGGCCCCTGATTGTTCACTTTCAAAAAGTTTTTTTACACAGGTTTTCTCAAACTGTGACAAAAAATAACCAAATGGCTTTTTGCGACCAAACCACATAGCAACTAAAACAAATCAGAATGAGGGAAGTTTAATTGCCGACTAAATATTTTAGTCATTAAAAACATAACATCCTTTGGCGACTAAAGTGTTTGGTCGCTAAATGTCCGTATTCTATTAGCGACTAAAATTTTAGTCTCTAATAGTTTAATTTAGTTTTATGTGAGAACTTTCGGCGACTAATATTTTAGTCGCCAAAAGATACCTTTGCCGACTAACCAAAATTTAGTAGTCAAAAGTTCAATTTCGGCGACCAATAATTTAGTCACCAAAAGATCACCTTTCCCGACTAACCAAAGTTTAAGTAACCAAATGTTTAACTTTCGGCGACCAAAAGTAGTTTAGTCGTCAATACTATCGTCAACAGGGTATAGGCGACTAACCTGGCGACAAAATAATTTAGTCGCTAATTAGATTTGGCGACCAAAAATGAGGCTTTTGGCGACCAATAATTTGGTCGCCAAAACTGTCATTTCCTGTAGTGAATAGTTTCTTTCTCAAACTGGGAGAATTGTGAAACGTAAAAAGTGACTACAGAAATGTGGGTAAATGGGTGGGTGAGTTTTGAATACTTGAGAATGAGTTGGCCAATACTTTTGAGTCCTTTTAATAACGGACAAAAATTAGTTAATAGCTATGAAAATTAAATAATTTGTGAAGCTTATTTTGGGAAAGAAAAAATTGTGACAAAAGTAATAAACACCATCAAAGGCCTTCCTTTTATATAATAGTGGTGGGGAAGACTAGGAACAAGAGGTTGCCAATGTAAGGATAGAGGTTGCCAATGCATTGGTGTTACCGGCGACGAGTAAATGTGGTAGCTGGAATTGAGAAGGGTTAGGGTTAGGATTTAGAAAATTAGGTTTAGAAGACTAAGAATGAGGGTACAAGTGAAATTTTATGTTTGGACAAAATTAAAATTAATAAAAAAATAGAAGAGGCTTGGATTCTAATAAAAATGGTAGAGGTAAATAGTAACATTCTAATAAAAAGAAAGGACTTAATGAAACACCAATCTTACCAATAGGATTTTTAGGTAATTACCCTAAATTTAATAATAATAATAATAAAGTTAAAAACAAAAATATAAAAAGTACATACAATTATTTGTTTTGAAAAAAAGTATAAAGAATTTAGAACTTTGTGAAGATAGTAAGAAATATTGGGGTCCAACAGTAATTAATTGCCATGGTCGGAGGGAAGTTCCCTCCGGCCCTGCTGGAGCCAAAAAACTCAAAAAGCAAAAGTTAGTGCGAAACTCTTTAAGTAACTATTTGGGCAATACCCAGTCAGGCCCAAAACCAGGGAATCAAAAGTCTGGACCAAACATTTCCTTTGGATCAGTCAAATGGGCTCCCAAAAGTTGTCCAAGCTCTCTGTGTGGGTTTCTTGTTGGTACCCAGTTTTGCAAGGCAGGGAGGTTATATTATACTAGCAGTAGGACACACACGTATATAATTTTAAAAAAAATTATAATATTAAAATAATAATTTTTCTTTAGGTATATTTTTAAGTTTTTTTATTTTTTTAAAAACAATTCAAATAATGTTGTGAGAAAGATCATGAAAAAAATTAAATATCTATTTTTAATTTTAATAACTTTAGATGTCCTCCTTATTATCTATAAATTTATTTTTTATTTGCTTAATCAAATTTAAAACTATATTCGTACATAATTTTTCAATGTATCTTATTTTATTTTTATTTTTTAATTTTAATAATTTTTGGAGTCTTCTTATGTTTTACAAATAAATTGTTAATCAATAAATATAAAAAATGTATTGAACCTTATCTGATATAACAAACAAATTAAAAATTATCTGTTACTCATGCATAATCTTATAGCTATCATATCTCTTTTCTGTTGTTAATTTTAAAATATTTTAAAATCTCCTTGTCATATAATATAACTGCTTATTGAGAGAAAACTGGGGGAAAGTTTTAGTTAGCAGTACATATCAAACACAAATAAATGAAGAATTTGAGAGAGGGAGAATTGGGCAATGACAATTGATATATCATAATAAAAAATATAATAAATAAATAAACAAAAGAAACAAAGGAAGAAAAAAAAAATTCAGTCAAAAACAATTTTTGAGAGAAAGAACTAGAAAAAACAGTCGAGAATTGATTTAATACAATTGATATATCATAATAAATAAATAATATATATATATATATTATAATAAAAAAAACAATAAATAAAGAAAATAAAAAGAAATTGAGAAAGAAAAATGTTTCAGTCCAAAAAAAAAATTGAGAGAAAGAACTATAACAGTGAAAAATTGATTCATCACAATTGATATATATCATAATAAAGAACTAAAACAAGTAAATAAAATAAAAAGAAATTGAGAGAAAAAAAAGTTTTCAGTTAAAAAAAAGAAAAAAAAATTCAGTCAAAAAAAAATGAGGGAATGAATTGAGAAAAATAGTGAATAATTGATTCATAACAATTGATATATATCATAATAAAGAACTAAAACAAATAAAAAAATAAAAAGAAATTGAGAGAAAAAAAGTTTCAGTTAAAAAAGATTGAGAGAGAAAATTGAGGGAAAAAAAAAAACCAACAACAACAACAACTCTATAACTCAAATAACAAAATGAAAACTTTAAGAGAGAATTGGTTCATCCATACGGGAAAAAAAAAAAAAAAAAAAAAAACAGAAATTGAGGGAGAAACTTTGGTGAATAAATGGCCACCCAACCCTTTATTGAAAAGAAATTTTTTTTTTTTTTGTTTTTAGCAGTAATTCATTAATGTTCTACATACTAAAATTAAATAAATAAACAAACATTTGAAAAGAGACATAAATAGAAGAAAAAAAATAAAAATTTGAGAAAAAGAACTTGACAAAAGTGTTTCAATTAAAAAGAAAGTGAGATCATAATTGATACATCATAATAAAGAAATAAAATAAAATAAAAAAATGAAAGAGAAAACTGAAGAAAAGAATTTCAGTTGAAAAGAATTTAAGTGCGATAGAACGGGTAATCCAGATAAAGTACTAAAGAATTTGAGAGGAGAATTGTTTAAAAAAAATAAGAAAATAAAAAGAAATTTAGAAAGAGAGAACTGGTTGACGTAGCATGGAATCCAAAAAAGACAATGGAGTGTTTTGGAAAGATAGTTAAAAATTGACTTTTGACTTTTTTAATTTTTTTCACTGTTTCATGTGAAAGATAATGTGATCTAAAATGGATTAAAAGGTAGCTTTGGCTTTTTTAATATGTTGCCAAAACAATATGAGAATAAAGAAGGAAGAATAAAATGAAACAATGAAACCAACCTGTGAAACAATAAAAAGTGATCTCAGAATGTGAAAAAAGACTTTACCCAAAAAAAAAAAAAACCAAAGACGTAGAATGTAGGAAACAATTAAACCATCCTCTGATTTCCACAATGATTTGCACTCAAATAGTTTCTTTCTCAAACTGGAAAAAATTTTGAGTGTAGAAAGTGAGTGTAGAAACGTGGGTAACTGGATGGGTGAGTTTTGAATACTCGAGAATGAGTTGGAATCCCAATCCCCTTGACTCAGAATAAAGGGAAAGACTGATCATGGATTAGGAGCGAAGACAAGCCGCGAGTTATGAACAAAGGGCAAGGAACAAGCAATTGAGGTGAATCTAGTTCTCAAGCGAGCTAGGACACAAGTATAGGGAAATTACTTTTAAGTCCTTTTAATTACTGACAAAAATTAGTTAATAGGTATGGAAATTAAATAATTTATGAAGCCTATTTTGGGGAAGAAAAAATTGTGACAAAAGTAATAAACACCACCAAAGGCCTTCCCTTTATATAATAGAATAGATGTATGTTATTTTTTTTAAAAAATAAAATGGGGGTCAATCGGTAGATAATTTACAAATATAGCAGAATAACACTGAACAATTATAATTCAGCAATACATATTTAGAAATCTAACAACTAATATAACAAAGAGCTGCATAATGAGAAGAAATAATTAATCTTGGCAAAAATTGATCTCCAAATGACCTGACTTCCCTCATCTTATGCCCAATTTTTTCAGTGCTCACATACAAAGTGAATTAGATTAGAGCTTAAAACAAAAACAAAAAAAAAAAAAAGTTGCCGCCATTATCAAATTTTGGCATGCTACAATGAAAAATGATATAATTTGGTAATCCTATTACAATATTAATTTTTTTTTTCAATTTCTCATAAATTTTCAAATAAAAATATTATTTGTAGGTCTTATCGTAAGAAATATATAGGGAAAGAGCTTTGCCAAATTTTATCAATATTATATTGTAATTTGAGAAGAGAATTGTCAGAATATTCGCCAAATTTCGACTTTAGCAAATGTTAGCACATTGCTGAGAAGGTTTTTAGATGCCATGAATTCTATTGTAAAAGTAGTTTGGGCCTCTAAGTTAAAGCCCATGGAGATGAAGGATAGCGGTCCACTAATTAATGGGCTTTCTTTTTAATTGCAAAGATAAAAGAAATATCCCTAATTCCTACTCATTGTTTCATATCCTTGACATGTATGAATTGAAGTGTAACCTTAAAACAATCTTTCAATTGGTTGTGCATAATTTTTTTTTTTTTTTAATTTTGAGATTTTGTGCTAAATGATTTATTGTGATTTTTGTTTACAATTTATGTGGTAAAAATACTATAAAAAAATTATAAAAAAAACTAATTATCCTAAAATTGAAAGAGCAATCCCCTTAAATTCAACTTGTTTCAGATTTGATATAGGACAACTTCGAAATTCTTCCTTCATTCCCATCCAATCAAAAAAAAATTTTTTTTTTTTTTTTTTTTTTGTTTTTTGTTTGGGTGAATTGACAAGAAGTGGTGTTTCCAGTGGTGGACAAGTGAGTAATGCATAAGAATTTGCTCTTGGAAAAGGAACAACTATTGAAAACGGCTGTTAATATCTCGTAGCCTGAGAAGAATCTCAATTTATGTTTTCCTAGTGACAAAATATAAGAAAATACAAATTAATGCATAACTAATCAATATAGATACGATTGCCGATTGATATCTCTTCTAATTTCATCGATACGAGAAGAAAATTGTTATGTGGAGGAATCAATATCTTGATATAAGCCAAGTAACTAAATTATCAACTCTCAATTTAAATGCCCATTCTATTTTTCATTTTCTTTTGCTTTTTATAAGTCGAACTAGGAGGGAAGGAAAATATAGAATCATATCACATTAATAGCCAACCCACTTGAGACTGAAGAATCATTGATAGACTTCTTTTTGTTGGGCTATCCTCCAACAATTTGTACGGAATGGCATAATATGTTGCCTTGTGTTATTATAAGATGCCCTTTGATTGATAAACAAGATTAGGGCTGTCAGTCTGGTTTATACAATTTGTCCCCACACCTTAGATTTGATTGTTTCTCGACGAGATATATTTATTTGATGAAAAATAATTGATAGGATTAAAAGTGATATTTTAATAGTACCATTAATAATGTGGTAATGGGTCTTATTATTTATGTTTTTTTTTTTCTTTTTTTTTTGGTTCTCCCAATATATTAGTATTATTAATGACTTTTTTTTTAATAATATAAATCATTGTTGTTGTTTGATAAAGATAATACCTACTAGATGATGTAGCATACACGTTAATTGGGTATTTATGACAACAATAGAATAGGTCATATAAAAATATTATTAATATTCAACTAATATGTAGACGCCACATCAAATAGATAAAATCTGATGAGAGAAGATGATTATTCTAGTACTACTCTTTACTTAACTATTGTTCGAGATGTGTTATATAATTTTGACTTTTGATTAAAAAAGTAAAGAAAAAAAAATATATATTTGGAATAATTTTTTAATTTTTTATGAAAAAATATGTAATAAAATATTGTAGTAAAATCAAAATAACCATTCTATCTTTTTTGACTTTTAGGTAGTTAAATTCAAAGGGTAAAATAATAATTTTGCCCTCTAGGCTTCCCCACAAGCTTTTCCCAAATAGTATAAATGTTTTGACTTTTTTAATAATTTTTTGAATTTTTTAATAACTTTTTGACTTTTTGTTTTTTATAGGTTATCCCAAACCAAGCTAGGCATGCAACAATTTTAACCTAAAAGCTAAAAATTTATTAAAAAAATTGAAAAGCCTATAATTTATATCAAATGGTCAAAGATTTCATTCTCTCTACTTTTTCGCACATACTAGTTTTTTTATCTCATATTTTAGTCAAAAAATCAAAAAATTACTAAAATAATCTATTCTCAAACGAAGCGTTAAAATGAAAGAAGTTGAGGTTGCATTTGGATGGTGGTAAGAGAAGATGATCGTTCTAGTATTACTCTTTACTAGACCATAGTTAAAATAAAAGAAGTTGAGATTACATTTGGATATGGCTAATGAGATTTTGGAAGATAAGAGGGGCTTAGCTTTTGGGCTAGTATGGAAAGCCAACCAACTATATATTTTATTCTCAATGCTGAATTATAGTTATATTGACTTCAAAAAAATCAACGGAATTAATTCAAGAAATTGAGTTGAGTAACCAACCTCAAAAGGCTAGTTTCTTATGCAAAAGGGATGGCTACAAAATTAAACACACTTTTCAGTCCAAGGTAACATGCATGTGTTAGGTTTCTTGGCAAAAAGATGAACCGAAAGTGTTACTAGACCAGCCCCCCCATCTAGAATCACTACTTTCTTTCATATCCAATAAATATAGAGGGGAGCTGAGCTGACTTTCCAAGGTTGAATAAGAGGAAAGTTAAACAGGCGGGAAGAAAGATTGAACCCTAAGGATATGATATTTACTATTTTTTATTTTTTATTTGAAAATTTTTGATGTTCCAAAAGCAAAAACAAAAAAAAGATCCGTTCCCTCTCCCTTAGACAACCACCGTCAGCTACCTCTAGCTAGCCTCTCTTGCTGATCACTACCTCCAACCATCTCTCTTCGACCATCCCTACCTACTGACCACCTCCTTAGACAACTCCTATGCATTGGGCATCTCTTTTGGCAACCCCCACCTTTTGGGCACCTCTTTCATGATGCTTGTAATATTATTGTAGATCAATCAAACAATCATTTAAAATCTCACATAGCCAAACACCACAGGCATATATGGGATAATTTTGAAAACCTAAAAATGCATTACATTAGCTTTAGAAAAGTGGGTAGTTTATTTTTTAGAAAGAATGTTTCCTACAACTGTATATTGAAGGATGGAATTCTGCAAGTCCATGTTGATCAACTTGTTCATTTCTCGCATAATTGCGTCTACAACCATCGGGTGGTACTTCCTCGGGGGTTGCCTTATGGGCTTGGAAGCATCTTTGTCAGAGTAGGATTCCAAACCTTGCCCCGATTGTGACGTGCTATGTTTCCCTCTCCATTCCCATGTAAAGGGTGAGTCCCATATCTCAGTTTCTGGATCGCGGTCTCACGCACTAATTTGTATTCACATCAAATTGAGTGTTCACATTATAATACACATACACACACAAATATGTGCTTAAGTATAGATTAACCAACTTTCGGAAAGCAAAATTGGAAGTTCATAACTATTAAAACGAGAGGAGCTTTTTTCTTACTTATTTTTAAATGGAAAATGATCTATGATTCAAATTAAAAGCCAAACAAATCATGTGTATTCGATTGATTTGTGTAATATGAAACCCAAAATTTTTTGAGCTTAACACGTGTCATATTTGACTTATAATTCAACTCTTATAGGCTCTCCCTTCTCTTCTCTTCTCTTTCTCTTTTTCTTTCTCTCTCTCTGCCCTTCTCTTCTTTTCTCCTCTTCTCTCTCCGTAACAAACAAGGAAAATAATCCCACCCCTTTCCTCGTTGCTTCCTTCCTTGGACATCCACCCAATCAACTATCTATAGTGTGCAATCTCCTTATTTAGGCCGTGGTTGGCAAGTTAGATTTTAGTCTTTTTTTTTACTAAAATTTATAAAAAGATAAAATAAATTAAAATAGTTAATAAAACAAAATGTTATGTGAAATTCATAATCATTTTACTTTTTCTCTTACAAATATCACATCTAACTGCAAAAAAATCTAACTATCTTCTCAAATATAAAAATTTTAACTTATTAAAATAATCAAAAACTCAAATAACATATTAAAATAGTAACTTTTCAAACACCCACTTAATGTGTGTGTGTGTGAGAGAGAGAGAGTATGGCTTGAGCCTCTAATTCTTTGTTGGGCTTTGGCACGGCAGTGCCTTTTGACCAAACAAAGTGACCATTGAAAGGCTGCTAAAGTATTGTTTTAACAAATTAAAAATAGACTGGCTATTTTTAAGGTTTGTCTGGTAAGATTGTTTTGGGTGTTTGTGGTTGGATTCTCACCAACTCTTGATGATGTGCTTGCATATAATTGGGCGGCTTTGTTGGTACCAACCTAGTTGAGATTGATTTGGCTCGCTATGATACTTTTGCACTCATCCTATTTTCTTTATTGTTGTATTATTTTTTCTCTTCATTAATAAAATTTTCTTTCTTTGCTGATCAAAAAAAAGAAAAAGATTGGCTATTTCAAAATCACTTACCAATTAGCAAGAATATAAATAGTTTGTCCGACTAGGCTCCTTATTTGCTCTTTAAGTTTAAGTCTACATGGATGCTAACACATCAACTGTGACAATAATAAACAACTAATTAGATAATTGTTGGCGTCCCACGTCAGATGCGGATGAAGATGGCACATAATTCTTTTCTTGGACGCCTCTTTTGGGGTTGGCGCCAAAGGAACAAATCTATGAGGTCAATTGTTGGGTTGAGTTATTACTTATAGGTGGGGCTGAGACTCAAGTTTAATTTGTAAAAAAACTATTCAAGATGGATTCATAATGTAAAAAGCTAAGTGCTCCCCTTATTTCTTGGATTAGAATTGACAAGTATGACTTAGTTAAAAGATTGAATATGAAAGAGTACATCCCCTATGAAAATGCGATGGAAAATGCATAAAAGTTGTTAAGGTCTTTTGAATAACCAACCTGCCATAAGAATTCTAGCTCACCCACTTAAGCAAATTAAGTTTCTCATCTCATCAGACAAACTGTGGCACTTGACATCTGTTGAACAACACCAAGCGCCCTTAAATATATGTATTTTTTTCCTTTATGTACTTTTTCATTTCAATAAAATTTATGTAATTTATCACTTTAAATGTTTAATTATGATAAAATATTCTCTTATAAATTTTATTCTATTCCTCCACTTTCTCTTTCATTTTTTTTTTCTCTACCTCTTTCTAGGTCTCATTTGGAAAGTTAACTATTTTAGTAAGTTATTTTAATTTTTGACTATTTTAGTAAGTTAAAATTTTTGTATTTAGGAAGAGGGTTGATTTTTTTTGTAATTGGATGTAATATTTATGAGGAAAAAAATAAAATGATTGTGAGTTTGATATGATATTTTATTATCTTATTAATTATTTTAACCTATTTTATTTTTTTTGTGGATTTTAGCGCAAAAAAAAGGGCCCAAATTTGACTTCCCAAATCTCTTTTCGTGGGTATATGTGCGTCTTGATATAATTTGGTTCTCAATTTATTTATTTATTTTTGGAGGTATGTGATGAGTTTTTAAACCAGGATGATCATTATATATATAACAAAAAATCAAATAAATAACAAAAAAAGGGAGGGAAAAAAAAAAAAAAAAAAAGATCGGTTAATTCAAACATATTTCTAAAAATAACTTTGGTATCACACTAATTTAAAGTTTTACCACCAAAAGTAAATTGAATTTACTTAAATTGTGATTCTTCTTACGATTTCACTTTAATGTTGTCCCTAAATCAAAAGAAAAATGATTCGGAACTCTAATAAAAGAGGTCTAATGAGAGTAGATCCCACTGTAATGTAATGTTTTGGTCTTAGTTTTATTTTTTTATTTTTTTTTATTCCTACTACATCATTAGAACTTTAAAATCAAAGATCTGTATTATTGCTCAAGTAAAAATCTTATCTCTATCACTACTTGTTTGCCTATATACAACTCTACATATATATATATATATATGTGTGTGTATGTACTCCCGCCATTGTATTTATGTTTGGATAAAAATGCATATGCTTACTCATTTATATAAACACATGCATTTATCTTTTTTACTAATAAAAAAAGGTAAAAGAGAACGTTGAGCGACCAATGCATAGCAATCCTTCTTAAACATGACCATAGGAATCCCAACCCATTCAAAACCCAAACAAGAAGGGTCTATATAGATCCAACCAAACAATAAAGGGTCTATACGGATTCCACACAAAGAGAATGATACTCTAGAGAGTTACAATGGCGATAAAAATAAATAAATAATATTTCTCACAAACAACAAAGTTCACCAAATCTAAATACAAGTTTTCCCAATCTCTCACCAAAACCTAGATATATTTCACAATACAAATATTGAGAAAGAAAAATAACAAACTAGATTTATAGTAGAGTAAACATTCTCACATTTTCTAAGCCAATAAAAAACAAAATACGTCAAACTAATCAGCTTGTGTGATTTGATTTTTCAAGATTTACTTTTCAAAAAATTAAATTTTTTTTTTTCTATGTTTTTTTTTTTTCACTGAATTTTTTTAATATTTTAAGTAATCCTTTTAATTTTTAGATACACTTAACATAAATATACTTAAAGAGTATAATATTTGTGAAAAATTTTTTAAAAAATTTCAATAAATATCAAATATACAAAAAAAATAAGAATTCAATATATTTTTCGTATTCTTGTGTATTTATTGATTTTTTTTAAAAAAATCAAATATTTTACTTTTTAAATACATTTAAGTAAGGTATATCTAAAAAAGTAAAAAAAAATATTTAAAATTTTAAAAATGTTTACTAAAAACAAAAAAAAAAACAGAAAAATAAAAAATTTAATTTCTAAAAAATTGAAACCAAACACGATAAATGATCGCGGATCTAGAATGTGAACACTGGCCCAGGCTCTGCTCGGGTAAAGCCCGTCACCGCCCAAACGGTATAGACTTTCAACTTTCGAGGTGGATGACAGCAATCAAAAAAATGAGCCAAATCCAACAATATATGCATTCATTGATATCTATATATATATATATATATTCTTGAATTTATGATAGCTCTACCTTTGGATGCTGCAATTTACTACTTAAAAATCAGACTCACACCTGAAATATCCAACACAGGAGGGGTCCAGGTTGGTTCAAGCATTGCTAAAGGATCTCACTCTTTTTTTTTTTTTTTTGAGGGGGGGGCATGGATTGGCAATGACAGATGCAGGTTGAATTTGGACCTACCATGTGAGATTGTGATGTCTTGAGACGATTCAATATTGGAAACATCTTATTCTTAAGGCTTTTTTTGTTTCTTATAAAAAGAAAATAAAACATATTATTGAAGGCTTTAAACATGAAAAATAAAGCATTTCTCTTTGGTTAAAAGTTTAGACCAGAACTTACTTCTATAACAAGAACAACCATTATTGTTTTTTTTGAATAAGAAGACCAATGAAAACAAATTGAGAGAGAAAAAGGAAATAAAAGAATGGTTGGCTCCTATTCACCATCCAACCCATTATAATTCCAGCTATCATATGGCCTACATCAACTCTTGTTGTCACATCATTATCAACCAACAAGAGAAAAAATAAGGGTGAGCAGTGGATATTTCAATTCATCCAAACTGATCAAATCGAATCAATCCTCTGTATTTTAGACGGATGCGTGATAACGAGCAGACGGTTACATATTGTTTTTTTTCAATCCGCCTAGTTTTGGATGGATAGCGGATTTGAGATTCCTTTGGCCGCAATTAAATCGTCAAACCGCGAGCACCCCTAATAATTTGTAAGACTTGTGTTTTCAATTTGTTTAGATATTTTATTTATATTTTCAATTGAAAAAGAATTTAGATATTCTATTGTGTTTTCAATTTGGAAATTCTTTAATCAAATGGCAAATATTAATATTTGGTATTTTTGTGTGAAAAATATAAAGTTTAATTTTGTCATTTTTAAAAAAAATCAAATTAAATAGTTTTTGAATAAAAAAATAATGAATTAGTTTTGATAATGCATGATTTTTTTATACATATTCCTATTTGATAATTTACTTGATAATCTTTTGGTTATGTTGAGTTGGATTGTTATCCAAAAAAAAATATTGAAATTATATTCAAAATTTATAAAAGTTTAAACCGCCAAACCGATTGCATCCATTCGCCAATTCGTCAATCCGCTCAATCCATATCTGTCAATCTGACAGATTGATGGCGGATTAGAAATTTGTCGACCGTCACCGAACAGTGAATACCTCTAAAAAAAGTTTTGGGAACCCATCAACCACGGTTCTTGTTGCATGTAATTAATACCCAATATATATTTAAATTTAATTTTTTACAATGAATTAAGTATGCACTTAAAATGAATCTGAATTATATATTATTCTTTTTGTAAAATTTTGAATCAATTATGGATATATAAAATTATTGTGCAATTAATTTAGAGCTTGTTTAGGGAATTGGTTATTTTAGTTGGTTTTTTAACTTTTTTAGCATGGCTAAAAAAGTTATATTTAGGAAATTGGTGGTTTTTTTTTTTATTTTTATTTTGTAATTGATTTGATGATTGTGGGAAAAAAAATAAAACGATTATGATTTGAATGTGACATTTTATTTCATTGACTATTTTAATCTATTTTATTTTTATCGATTATTTTAACCAAAAAAGTCATTGCCAAATAGGCCTTTAGTTGAGTGAGTTTCAACCAATATAAGCTCAAATTTTCAATTCTACTTAAATTTTTAAACCAACTTCTTTATAACAATGAGTATTTCAAAAGAAAATTGTTAAAAATGGTCTTCAAGGGCCGCAAAAAATGTATGACTTTGTATCAAAAGTATATTGAAATAGGTAAAAGTGGTTAAAATTATAAATATTTTTTCTTTATTTATTTTTTATTGACAACCTACGGTTATTAGCACACGTCCCTTGTTAGAAACTAAAATGCCACATTAGATAGATCTTTTTAATCTAAATGATAAGAATTTTAGTATTATTTTTATTTTATTTTTGTATAGGGTGATAATGCAGCGTAATCGCCTTTAGATGGGTCGGACTGATTCAAACGCTTCACGGGTTGACTATCTCTTGTCTTCCTAGTCACACCTACAACAAGTCCAGTAAGAAGGTTTTGAGATAAGGGTAGTTTCTTTCTGTGGACCCTCCAATGATCAAGTTAGATGATAACAAGGTCGGAGTAAGAACTTAGAGAGAGAAAAAAAAAAAAAATAGAGAGAGAGAGAGAGTCTTACCTAACGTTCCTCAGAAGTTTCCTTATATCTCTTGCTAATCATTTCCTTGTCTATTCATGATGTCCCATTGGCCGAAAGTCTACCAACTACTTGTTGTCAGCCGTGGCTATTTCACAATGCTTTAGAATGAGAGGTCTTATTGCATTTAATGCCTTAGCAGTCTCATTTAATGCTTGACGCATGGGTTCAATAATTTTACAGAATCTTTATCTGCTACGTGGCTAAACTCTTGCCTGACATGTGTCCAACTGGTTTTAGGGCTTGGCTATGGTGCGTTCTCTATTGGGCTTGTTGTTAGGCCCATTCTGCTAGGCTCTATGGTGGTAACCAATCAAGTAACTGTCTGGGAAGCTTATAGCATTCCCATAGTAACCATGGGTTGGGCCTTCTTAGCCTATGCCCATCAGTAGTTCCCCATTCCTGAGTGCACTTTAGTCTAGTGAAAGGAACTTCGAAAAGTAGGCATAGTCCCCAAAGTCAGAAAAATGGGTGGTGGACTGATCATTGTAAACGTCCCTGCCATCCCCAACGTCCCCTTCAGTTCGAAAGACGGGGGGGAGAACGAAAGGTGGGTGAAGATGAAAGCTGATCGAGGGTTGTCGACCAAGGTTGGCCGACCGAGGATCGCCGACCGAAGGACTTGACCAAGCAGGGGTTGGACGAGCAAATGAATGTGGCGGTAATGTGCGGGGCTCGAGGAGCTGAGACTCACATTATGACATGATATAGATGTGATGTGGGATCAAAAAAAGAGGGTTAATGGGTAGGGGAGTTAATCTCGTCTGTCCACGTGTGCCAATCTAGACCTGTGATGCAGATGTTGAATCGTTTCGTAGGTGAAAAGTTGCTAAAGCGTGTAAAGTCGAAGGGTTTGGAAGTGTTAACACTATTGCTTTCTCTTTTCCTTCACACTTAGCGAAATTTCAAACTAGCAATCTTCAATTTCGACCCCTGGAATACAGGTAAGCCTTAGGCCTTTTCACTTGTGCGCTTTGCATACCTAATTTCAAAAAACCAACACATCCCATATCCTGTTTCACATTTTTGATTTCCAACTCCTGCAACTGAAGCAATATATAGAAACGTGAAAAAGATGGCCCAAGAGGAAGTGCCGGTCATGATGACTGACCCACTTGAAGACGACGACGGAGTGGAACTGGCGGAACAATATCGAGTAGAGAGGATGGTGGAAAGGAAGGGAGATAGTCCAACTCGTCTTATTCCGCCAACTATGATTTCGGCGACCCAACCTATCAGCCAAGTAGCGCTTGACTACTAGCACACGAAGGCGAATAAGGCCCAACCCATGGTTGCTATGGGAATGCTATGAGCTTCCTAGACAATTACTTGATTGGTTACCACCATATAGCCCAGCAGAATGGGCCCAACAACAAGCCCAATAGAGAACCCACAGGCAAGAGTTTAGCCACGTTGCATACGAAGATTTTGCAAAGTTATTGAACCCATAAACCAAGCATTAAATTAGACTGCCAAGGCATTAAATGCAATAAGACCTCTCACTCTGAAGCATAGTGAAAGGCCACAGCCGATGGCAAGTAATTGGTGGACTTTTGGCCAATAGGATAGCATGAATAAACAAGGAAATGATTAGCAAGAGATATAAGAAAACTTTTAAGGAACGTTTCATAAGACTCTTTCTCTCTTTCTACTCCGACCCTATTATCATCTAACTTGATAATCGGAGAATCCACATGAGGGAACCACTTCTATCTCGGAACCTTCTTACTGGACCTGTTGCAGCTGTGATTAGAAAGACGAGGGACGATCAACCCGTGGAACGTTTGGATCAGTCCAACCCATCTACAGACCACGTTGCATCATCATAGGGCAAATTATGATAGTTATTATATATATATATATTTGAACAGAAAGAAGGATGTTTTGTGGTGTTATCACTGCATTCGTAGACCCAAGCCATGATAGTTTTTATATTTTGGTCCTTATATTTTTTTGATTCTTGCAATTTTAGTTGATTTAATTTTGACTCCAAATTTATAATTTTGTCTCATTTTGGTCCAATTGATTATAAGTGTTACCATTTTTATGAAAAATACACACATGAGGAACATGTATAATTACTGTTAACGTTAAAATTATAAACTTGCTCAACTCAGTAAATTAACCTCAATCAACTCAGTAAGCATTTCATGTAAAAAATCCTAACAAATGTTATTAATTAGACCAAATTAATATAAAATTAAAAATTAAAAATCAAAATCAAGCCAATGAAAAATTTGGAAAATAAAACAATACAAAGGACAAAATATGAGGACTATGATTGATTCTATATACAAAGCATTACTCATATAATCTTTTTTGGGTAAGTAATTACTCATATAATCATATTATATTTTTCCACATTTCCTTCTCTTTGGTGTCCCAGTTGTAGTTTTCATCGTCCATATCAAATTGGCTAGAAATATCAATTGGATAGTCTTGTACTCAAATAGCTAAATGATGTGAGCTTTATTTTAACTGGCCCTATTGCCAAAGTAATTATGGTTAGACCAACATTTGGTATAACTAATTGGAACATTGATAAGTTATACCTTGCTTTGAACCCAAAAAAAATTCGCCTGGCAATTGAGACTGTTGGTGGGTTGTCAATTATTTCTTTTTCCTTTTCCTCTTTTTTTTTATTTTATTTTATTTTTATTTTTTGTGTGGTTATTGTTGACATGACATTAACCGGCATGACATTAACTAGGGAAACACCTTATACAAGAGACTTGGGGTCACTGTTGTGCGCAATGCACAACCGTGATTGTTGTGCTTCTTATTGGGGCTTATCTTCTTTTATTTTTATTTTAATAATTTGAATTATTTATTTTTTTTAGAAATATAGAGTAGAATATATCTGTAAAAAAATAAAGTGATTAAATATCGATAACTCCTTCATCTATTTACATTTGTATTTAGTTTCATACTTAAAATAACATTTATTATTTATTTTTTAATTTACAAAATTGATTTGATAAAAAGATTATTGATATTTAGTCAACTTAATTTTTTACAAGTATATTACACTTGATATTTCCTAAAACATGAATAGTTGAAATCACAAAAGTAAAACTTGAAATGGTCTCCATAAGATGCGCAACAACCATTGTTGTGAATAGGAAAATGTTTTGTGACACTAAATTGGGGGCACTAATGCACCTAATTTCCATTCTGGGTAACTGTTTTTTTTTTTTTTTTTTTTTTTTTTTGCCTTATATGGAAATTAGGGGCATTAGTGCCCCCCAATTTAGTGCCACAAATCAAAACCCGTTGTAAATAATGTACAACAATAACCCCAAATCCCTTGTACTAGACTGGTTGTTTGAGAATAGGTTATGTTAGTAACTTTTTTACTTTTTATAAAAAGATCTGCATAAAAATAGAAATGTGATATGATTTTAAAAAGATAAAAACACACAAAAAAAAAAAACTATTTTAATAGCATCCCAAACAACCCCTTATTTCATTAATGCAACACGTTTGAACCGATGAAAAAACAACAATGCTACAAACCCCAAAAAAACACAACTCCTCATCTGTGATTGGCCTAAGAAAAAAATAAAAAAATAAAAATACACGATTAATTCACATCATTTTAGAGACTATGAAGATCCCCAACATTGGGAGTCTTGAGCATTTTTGTGAAAAAAAAGGGGCTTGACTTTGTGCAGAGAACTAATTGTAATTAGACGTGGCCGATTACTTACCTAAAAAAAAAAGACTTGGCCGATTTTTAAAAAAAAAAAAAAAAAAAAAAAAAAAGTTATATCTTTTTTTAAATTTTTTGTCTTTAGTAATTATTTTTCAAAATTATGTCAAATATTTTTTTATTTTTTCGATCCATCTTGTTGAGATAAATCTAAAAAATATATTTTTAAGAAAATACTAAAGACAAAAATAAGCCAAAAAAAGATTACTTATTTTGACTTATTTTTATCTTTTTAGAATTTTTCTTAAAAAAATTATAATTTTTTGATTCGTCTTATCAAACTAAATATAGAAACCTAAAACTTTATGAAAATTTTTAGAGAAAGTTTTCTGAAAACGAAAATAAGCCAAAAAAAAGTCATTCTCAAAACACAAATTAGTAAATCAATGATTGTCTTTGAGAATTAATTAAAAAGCTAGTTTATTGGTAAAAATCAACACACACAAAGGCTAATAATATTTGTTTGCTACATTTTTATTTATTTTATTTATTTTTTTTGGGCTTTTCTATAAATTTTTTAGAGTTGTTAAAATGAACTTTTTATTAAAAAATTAGCAGTTGACCCGTGCGAACCACGGGTTAATTTTTTTAAAAAAATGATATTTTATATTACGATATATGTTACCAAAGATTAATATTAATTTTAACTTAAAATAAAATTTTAATTTATATTATTTATTTTAACAATTTTAACCTTATTGTTCTATAAAAGTGTTATTTGAATACTTAGATATAATAAATTTAGTTAAATGATTTGTTTATTTTTATAATTTTAGTTCTATTGTGTTAGAAAAATGTAACTATCATATATTAAAAATAGTAGTTAAATTGGAAGGAAAATTAGTAACAAAAAATTAAAGGTGATTCTAACTATTTAATTTTCTTTTATGGTCATTTGGAAAATAAGAATATGTAGAAATAGAAACCAAATAAAATTTATTTAATAAATTAAATATAAATATGGTATAGTTTAATTCTCATATAATAATTTTATATGATATATATTAAATTATATGATAGTAAAATAAACACTCATTTTGATATTAAAAATAATAGTTAAATTAGAAAAAGAATTAGTAATATAAAATTAATCGTGATTCTAATTATTTAATTTTATTTTTATATTTATTTGAAAAATAAAAATATGTAGAAATAGAACTACACAAAATTTATTTGAAAGATTAAATATAAATATGTTGTAATTGGATTAAGAAGAAAATACATAAATTAATTATGTAGAGTATTAATTTTTTTCTTTAGTAATCTTTTTGAATTATGCATACATACTATATATGGATATATAAAATTTAAATTAAATATAAATATTTTGTAATAAATAATTTCATGTTAAATAAAAAAATTAAATATAAATTAATATTAAGACATTAGTAAGATAGACAATATATATATATATATATATAATGCACATAAGTAACCACATTTTATGTTGTTTTCTATTTTGTGTCAAAAATAAAAATAAACATTATAATTCTAAAATTTAAAATCTCATTGATTTTAACTAACAAATAAACTTTTAATTAGTAAAAACTCTAACAAAAATATGTAAATTGATGTATCTCTAATTTGATTTTTCTTCCAAATTTCTAACAGTGGGATATGTACTTTCTAAAATCCCATAGTTACTAATTGTGTTTGTTATTATTATTAGGGTAAATTACACCGATATCCCTTAAGTTTGGAAGAAAACATAACAAATTTTACAATTTATCATAATTATATTGAGTTGCCATAATGTTTTAATTTACTGATACATAGTCCATTTTTTATTAACAATTCATTAATTATATGAATGAAAAAATAAATTTATGCATTCATTTTGATTCATTTTAGTATTTCAAAAGGGGAAGTCAATATAATTATATTAAAATTATAAGTTTTATTATTGTTATTATCTCAAAATCTCGTGTAAGATCAACTCAATTTATCCTCCTCCTCCTCCTCCTTCTCCAACTTCTTCTTCTTCATATTATTATTATTACACAGGATGGAAAATATATAGTAAATACGTATTTCTCAAATAAAATTTATATAAAATTGATTAGTATAATTAAAATTGAATTTGTATAGAACTCTATATCTAAATGAAAAAGGCATGCCAATATGATTTTTTAGAAAAAAGTAAGCCTTAGGATATACCACATAAGAATGAAAAAAAAAAAAAATTACTTATATATATAAATGATATATGATATATGATATGATAGGAGGATGACATCATACATGATGGAACATATATAGTAAATAAGTATTGCTCAAATAGAATTTATATAAAATTGATTAGTATAATTGAATTTGAATTTGTATAGAACTTTATATATAAATAAAAAATATATTTTGATGTGACTTTTTTTTATAAATTAAAAACAAAAATCCTTAGAAATATGTCGAGGAAAAAATGCTACTTTTTATATATACCTATGATGAGTTTGTAAAATGAGTCGTCGCTTTTTATTTTTATTTTTATATTAATAAATGGGCATTTACACCTATAAATTGATTTTTAAGGGTGTGTTTGGTAATGTTTACGTTTTCAGTTTATATTTACAAAAATTTTATAAACTGGTTTTTGTTTATTTTTTGCTTATTTTAAAAAAAACATAAACTACAAACGCGTTTGGTAATTGACAAAATGTTTAAAAAATTTTAAAAATATAAAAGAGTGAGAAATGGCAAGTGGTGGCAAGTGGCGGCAAGTGGCTGCGGAAGACGGTGGTGGAAAGTGGTAACGGTGGGTGGTGGGTAGCTGGTGGTGGTGGGTGGTGGTGGGTGGTGGGTGGTAGCGAATGGGTGGTGGCGGTGGTGGCGACGGTGGGTGGTGGGGGCAAGTGGGTGGCGGATGGCGGGTGGTGACGGGTGGTGGTGGTGGGTGGGTGACGATGGCGGGTGGTAGCGAGTGGGTGGTGATGGTGGGTAATGGTGGTGGCAGGTGGGTGGCGAATGGTGGTGGGTGGTGGCGGGTGGGTGGTAGGTGGATGGTGGGTGGATGGGTGACGGTGCGTGGGTGGTGGGTGGTAGCAAGTGGGTGGTGGTGGTAGCGGGTGGTGGCTGGTGGGTGGCGGGTGGTGGCGGGTAGTGGGTGGGTGGGTGGGTCGGTGACGGTGGCGGGTGGTAGGTGGTAGCAAGTGGGTGGTGGTGGTGGTGGCAGGTGGGTGGTGGGTGGGTGGTGGGTGATGGTGGTGGTGGTGGGTGGGTAGCATGTGACTGGTAGTAGTGGGTGGCTGGTGGTGGATGGTGATGGTAGGTGGGTGGTGAGTGGTGGTGGCAAGTAGATGGCGGGTGGTGGTGGCGGGCGGTGGATGGTAGTGGCGGGTGGGTGGTGATGGTGGCGATGGCGAGGGGTAGGAGGTGGTGGCGAGTGGGTGACAGGTGGGTGGTGGGTGGTGGCGGCCAGTGGTGGTGGTGGTGGTGGCAGGTGAGTGGTGAGTGGTGGTGACAGGTAGTGGTGGGTGGTGGGTGGTGGTGAAAAATGGTGGTGGGTGGTGGCTAGTGTTGGGTGGTAAAAAAAAAAACTGAAAACTCAAAATGAAAACATATTTTTTGTGTTTTCATTTTTTAGCCAAATTTATAAACTGAGGCCACTGATTTATAAATCAAAAATTTTATCAAATAAGTTTTTATTTTAGTTTTTAAAATTTTTATAAATATAAATAAAAAATTAAAAACGTAAGTATTACCATACGGCACCTAAGCTTCTGCCAAATAAACTCAATTTACAAATACAAGACCAAATTTACCAATACACAGAAAAGAGACTTGCAGGAAGTTATGAAAGCAAGATCGCCTGATTGATGTGACGTTCCCTTCACGTATAAATTACAAATACATTCTCTGACATCTGATTAAAATATGAATCATTTCTTATAATTTTGAAAATTATATTTCATCTTTAAAGTTTTTAATTTTATAACAAATCATTCTTTTTATTAATAAATTATCAAGTTAATTAATAATTTTTAATTATGTTAAAAATATGTTTCAATTAATAATTTAGGTAATTTTATTATTGTATAGAAGAGCAATTGTAAATTTTATTTTTTAGTTAATTCTGTTAAATAAAAAATTCTAATAAAGGGATATTTGTAATTTTTTAAACCACAGGAGATAATCTGTATTTTAAGCAAATCTCAAGAGATATATTTATAATTTACCCTAAACTTTATATACATTGTTTTCTCATTTTATTTTTCTATTCCTCTCTTATCATTTTATATATTAAAAAAAAAAAAACAAAACAAAACAAAAGCAAAGCAAAAACAAAAATAAAAACAAGAAACAACAAAAGAATTTATGAAAAGAAAATAACTTAAAAGTAAATAAATAATTAAGAGTTCAATATGAGTTAAATGAGTAAATCAAGCAAAATTAGGCCGACCGTTAATTTTGGTAGGCTCTAAGTAGCTCTCAAAAATCTTCCTAACTTTAATCTAAACTGTTTATTAATCATTTTAAGTGCAATAAGTTCTACAATGTTACCTACCAATTGTCCCCCACCCCTCACATGCACTAAACAATCTAAAGTTCAAAGCAAAGCTTTGTTTAATCTCTCAATTAATATTTAGTCTTCAATATCATAATACAAACTCATCATTTAGAACTGTAATGTTATTCCCCACAAGCCCTTTTAGGTAGACATCATCAAGAGGGTTAAGTCCACGTGTCGTTCTGTAATTGGAGAGTGAATTGCACACACCCCATGATGTATTAGATTTTTCCTCTTATGTTAGTCTATTTTAGTTGAGTATTATCATTACAAGATAGAACACAAAGCCCTAAAGTTGTCTCAGCCAGCTAATTTCATAATTAAAGTCATGTTTGGCAGAATTACCTCAAAAGCAATATTTTAACATTAGCCTTTTTTGGGGGGTCATTGTTATGTTCATTCCCTTGTAATTTAAGGTTATGTGGAGCCAGCAAAACTGATAAAAATTAGAATATATAATATTTTTGGAAATTGAGAAAACTCAACTTTTCCATAATTTTACAACAACTAATCCTTTATGCTCATTATAGGGATGGACTTTCCTCCCATTCAAATCCGTCTCATTTTGACAATTTAAATCATTTATTTGTACGACCCTTTGAGATAAATTGATCAAATTAATTTAATTTTTTAAATACGTTACAATTATCAGATTAATTTAATTTTACAAAATAAACAATTTGAATAACTAACATGAGACTTGTACTGATTTTCACAAATTCAAAAACAATCAATTACCTTTATTATATGCCCACTAATCTTTTTTTAATTTTTTAATTTTTTTTGGCTTGCCAAACATCTAGTAACACAAAACAGTTTCTACAAAAAGGTTTCAGCTATATATATCAACTTCCAATTTTTAAAAAAGTAAATTCGTATAAATTGAAGTCATTTTTGTCTAATCCTAGTGTCTTGTCAATTGAGATTGGCATATTTTGAAGACATGTTGTGCAATCCTCCAGCAGCAACTGAAAAGTACATCTCAAGTCCATACTCTAGGGTTCTTGATCTTCTTCCAGAAAAATTGCATATATTAAAGTCAAGGGGGCAAAATTCAATGATAAGATTGATTACCCTACAATTTAATGGTGGATAAAAAAGCCCAAAATTTCGGGTAGGTTTTGAATTTCATTCGAATATGATGAAAAAAATCATAGATAATGATTTTTTAATTGGAGAAAGTATCTTTATAACATTGAACTTTTATGTTTATACAGAGAAAGGTTATTTCAATTTTTAAAAATGGCTTAATAAATAAATGGACGAGCAAGTAGTAGATGATGAGAATACATATTTACGCGATTTCTATCTAGTGTTTGTGCTAGCTAGTCCACTAACCATGGTAGAGGAAATTGTTGGAGATAATTTTGATAATAATTAATTAAAATAAATAAAGTAAACAACAAAATCAAATCTTACAGTAGTTTTGTAGATAGTTTATGAATAATTTGTAATTGAAACCAGTGTTTGAATAGTGTGTCTTTAAAACAGAATTTTATCATTTCCAATGATGCTTAAGAACAATGGACGTCTTGTTTCCAGAATATAACAATCACCACAAACGAAGAGAGTACACTCTTTGATTGTACAACAAACTAAAATTATGTTTTGTACTCACAAAATTCAGACTCACATAGATGAAGAACACAAAAGAATGCTTGAACTTAAGGAATTTGGAATGAAGAAAATTGGAATGGGCGCTGCATTTATATATGCTTTGTTGGCACCTATTCGGTTTGAGTAGAAAAGGCATGAGGAAGAAGATGACCCTTGGGTCAAACCTTTTTAGGATAAAGAGACACTATGAAAGGGTTGTACCCTTTCATTCAAATGGAGTCTATTTCAATTCATTACTTCTAAATTTTCCAATAATCCTCCACATGACAAAATGAGAAATGCAACAACATGCAGATTATGTGAGTACAAATCTGGAAATATCTTGCATAGGATAAGTAGCTTTTAGCTTTGAACCTTCCCTTGTAAAAGACTGTCGGATTTACTGGCTGATTAGTGAATATGATGTCTTGAACTGTTCTGCCGTTGGTGTAAGTCGAGACAATAGCCTGTCACACTGTTTTATTTTCATACACAACTTGATTCTATCGGTTGTATCCATTTTGGCCTTGGACAATTCCTGGATTCATGAGTGCTCTAGAGAATTTACCCTTTTTAATTCTCATAGAATCGGCTCAGTTCACACTCGTATAGGTAATTCCCATTAAAAGTATCTTGCTATCCCCCACTTGAATTTTCAAGCTATGAGTCTCATTAAAAGCAAAGCTTAACCTATTTATCACTGCAGATAATCGCTATCTCGTCATAGAAATTGGTAGGAGTTTTACTCCTTAGTGATTCTAATGAAACCTTCTTAATTTGGTTGTTCTTTTGAACTTAGATCTTGGGATCTCTAGTCAACTATGTTGGATTGCCATTAAGATAACTCTTAAGTGATAGGCTTTAATCCTATTCCCCTCAATGATCGCAAAACTTACTCTCTGGTCAAAGCCTTTGTCAACGAATCCACTATGTTTTCTTTTGACCTTATAAACTCAATGGAAATTATTCCATTAGAAAGCAGTTACCTAACGGTGTTATGTTTACGACAAATGTAATGAGACTTACTGTTATGCATATAATTTTGTGCCCTAGCCATTGCGGTTTGACTATCACAATGAACGCAAATCGCTAGCACAGGTTTTGGCTATATTAGAATATCTTCTAAGAAATTACGAAACCATTCTGCTTCTTCACCTGCTTTTTTTAAAGTAATAAATTCGGATTCCATTGTGGATCTAGCTATGCAAGCCTGTTTAAAAGATCTTCAAGAGACCATTCCATCTCCCAAGGTAAAGACATATCCACTAATGGATTTAAAATCCTTAGTGTTAGATATCCAATTAGTGTTGCAATACCCTTCTAGGACCGCTAGATATCTAGTATAGTACAACACAGTCACGAGTGTATCTTAGGTATCTAAGAACCCTAACTATTGTTGTCCAATGGTCTTTCCTAGGTTACTAGTGTATCTACTCAATTTACTTATTGTATGCGCTATATCAGGATGCGTGCAACTCATGAGATACATTAGACTTCCAATTATATGGGACTATTCCAATTGTGATATGCTTTCACCTTTATTTTTCATTAAATGAAGGTTAGCATCCACAAATGTCTTTACATGACGGTTGTCATGCTTATTTAATTTATCAAGAATTTTGTCAACATAATGAGTTTGAGACAAAACATATCTTTCAAATGTTTTAGTAATTTTCATTTCTAAAATCACATCTGTTACTCCCATATCTGTCATGTCAAATTTAGTTTTCAACATTTTCTTAGTTGAATTGATCATTCCACTATTGCTACCAAAAATTAGCATATCATCTACATATAGGCAAACAATGACATAACATTTTTCAGTATTTTTAACATAAACACATTTATCACACTCATTGATTTTAAATCCATTTATCATCATGACGTTATCAATTTTTTCATGCCATTGTTTTGGTGCTCGTTTCAAACCATATAATGATTTTACTAATTTGCACGTTTTCTTCTCTTTGTCTGAAATAACAAAACCTTCTAGTTTTTCCATGTAGATTTCTTCATTCAAATCACCATTCAAGAATACAGTCTTTATATCCATTTGATGTATCTTTAGATTGTTTAAAACAACAATGGCAATTAACATTCTAATGGATGATATCCTTGTTACGGGTGAAAAGGTATCGAAGTACTCCACTCCTTCAGTTTGCCTATAACTCTTGACCGCAAATCTTGTTTTGTATTTGTCAATTGATTCATCCGGTTTCATTTTCCTTTTGAATATACATTTATATCCAAGAGGTTTAAAACTTGGTGGAAGATCCATGAATTTCCAAGTATGATTTTGTAAGATGGATTCAATTTTACTATTAATAGCTTCTTCCTATAAAGGAGCTTCAGGAGTTGACATTGCTTCTTTAAAAGTTTGAGGCTCTTTCTCAAGTAAAAATATTAAGAAGTCAGAACCATCAGCTTTCTCAACTCTGGCCCTTTTATTTCGTCTAAGTTGTTCTTCAAACTCTCACAAATTTGTTCATAAACCATCTGCAGTAGTACTGTAAGGTTTAACTTTGTTGTTTACTTTATTTATTTTATTTGCTTTAATTAATTGTTGCCGAAATTGTCTCCAACAATTTTAAGACAAAATTTTGTCCTCTCTAATGGTGCTTAAGAACAATGGACGTTCTGTTTCCAAGATACAACAATCATCACAAATGAAGAAAGTACACTTTTTGATTATACAACGAACCAAAATTATGTTTTGCACTGACAAAATTCAAACTCACACAGATGAAGAACACATGAAGAATGCTTAAACTTGAGGAATTTTGAGTGAAGAAAATTGGAATGGAGGTTGCTTTTATATAGACTTTGTTGGCACGTATTTGATTTGAATAGAAAAGGCATGAGGAAGAAGATGACCCTTGGATCATACCCTTTTAAGATAAAGATGCATCATGAAAGGGTTGCACCGTTTTATTCAAATAGGAGGTTATATCCTTTTATTTAAACGAAGTCTATTTCAATTCAGCACTTTTAAATTTTTCAACAGAAAATATCAAAGACAAGACAATTCAATTGAAATTAAGCCTTTGGCAACTTAGATTGGGTTGGGTTTATGATTATTTTAGTCACAAAAAGACAAAATAGACCTAATAAGATAAAATATCACATTAAACTCATAATCATTACATTCTTTCTCTTACAAAAGTCAAAAAAGTCAAAAAATTTATCTCAAATGTGACTTTTTAGATCTAGATTAAAATAACTAAAAAGTTAAAAAAATTAAAAAACCAACTCACTTTCCAAACGAACTCTTAAAACATTTGAAATCTTAACAAAAATGTTATAAATCACTATCTCTCTCACACAAGAATTGAGTCCCATCTAATTTCACTTTTAAAGACAACGGTGATTTGTGTAATGTGTTTAAACTTATTATAACAAATAAAAGAAAAGAGATTTAAAATAATTAAAAAATTAAAAATCCAATTCATTTCTCAAGCGAAATCTTAAAATATTTGAAAAGACATCTAAGTGAAATTTGACTAGGTGGTGCAAGAATAAAATAAACTTGAGCATATTGACAATATTTTATTGTAACAAATAAAAAAAATTAAAATATTCGAAAAGACATCTAAATTAAGTGAAAGTTGACTGTGTGGTGCAAGAATAAGATAAACTTGAGCATAGGGCCGTGATATGTGCCCCGAAATTCAGGGCACTAATGTCCCGAATTTTTATATAAGGTTAAAAAAAAAAAAAAAAAAAAAAGTTACCAAAACTGAAAATTAGGGGTATTAGTGTTCCCAATTTTAGTGCCACAAATCATTTTTCTTGACAATATTTGATGCTAGTCAAATCAGAGAACTTGAATTAAGATTCCACAAGAACATGAATGCCAAGAGTCCTCCCATTGTTTGATAACATGGGTTGGTTCGGGCTGTATTAAAAATAAAAAAAATAAAAAATATATTTTTTTTAACTTTTTAAAAATATATTATTTTTTTATATTTGTTTATACACCTTTTTATAAAAAAGTTAAAATTTATATTTATTTAAATCATTTCAAATAATCCCTTAAAAAAGAAAAGAAATGCAAAATTTTATGAAGGACTGAAATAAACATTGAAAAAAGTTAAAAATTATATTTATTTAAATCATTCCAACTAATTCCTTAGAAAAGAAATGCAAAATGTGATGAAGGACTGAAATAAACATTGAAAGTTAGAAGCTTGAGTGAACCATATGGCATTTATTATTTTATTTTTCTATTTAAAAAAAAATTATCAATCCAAAAAATTATACGAAATAACTAAAAATAATAGTTATGTTAGACATATGATATGATATGTTTTTTTTTTTTTTTTTTTTTTTTTATGTAATTGTTTTTCATTCGTTTTGTATTGACAGTAACTTGTACAATGCACAACAATAAAAAATAAATAAAAGATTTAATATAAATTTTTATTTAATTATATGTTACATTTAAAATTTATTTGTGACTCAGGAACAATATAAATGGTTTTATACGTTTATATATGTTAGTCATATATTGTTACACTTTGTTTTCATGAGTCATGCCAATCATCCAAATGCTAAGATTGGGCATAAAGGGGCAGCAATGTATATTGTTACACTTTGTTTTCATGAGTCATGCCAATCATCCAAATGCTAAGATCGGGCATAAAGGGGCAGCAAGGCATAACATTGTAAGATTTATGTTTTTAGTGATTATACTTAACCTCAAAGAATTGACTTAGTGGGTACAACTTGAAATCTCGAGGTGTGCTCTCTTTAAATTTTAAATTCAATACTCACTAGTCTCAATAAATTTTTTGAGGCTAGTCCATACTGTATGTTTACTCTAACTTTAAATGGAAACCCTATAAGTAGACAGTGGGATTGATTTCCAAAATTAGTACAAGCCAACCTCGAACACCCGATTAGAATTGGTCTTATGAAATTAGTACAAACTGACCTATAAATCCAATTATAAAATTAAAAGAAAATCATTAGACTTGATGTATATACAAGTAGCATGGCCCGATAGCCCAATATTTAGGCCTAAGCCTAGGTTACCATCAGTTAATATTTTTTATCTATTATAAAAAGGTGTATAAAAAATAAAAATAATCAATGTGTTTGGTTTGAGTTTTTTAAATTAAGATTTTTGAAAATTGAGACTGTGTTTGGTTGTGAATTCAAAACGTAATTCCACAGGTGTGTTTCAGTATGATGTTTGGTTGTGTGTTTGGAATCAATTTTCACGAGCTCTGCAGAGAGCTTTGCATCAGTCGAAATCTTTTGCCCAGGGAAAGACCGCCCGGATGTCCTTAGGGACTACCGCCCGGATGTCCTCTGCTGTACAGATTTTTTTTTTTTTTTTTTGGCAATTGATTTATATAATTGGGAAAAATATTTTCTAAATTTTTTTTAATTTTTAATGTGCTTTAAAATAATTTTGAGTTGTATGTTTAGTTATGAGTCGTAAATTTTTGTATCACATATCAAATATCACATCAATAATTCCCCACTCAAATCAAACCTCTTTTCAAAAACTATTTTCAAAACTCTTTACCAAACAAATTTTCTACACTCAAATCATAATTCTACAACACACAAACTCAAAATACAACTCATACTCTCAAATCACATTTACAAAACACAACCAAACGCAGGCTGAGTGTTTTATTTTTGCATATTTTTTGTTTTTAGTGAATATTTTTAAAATTTTAATCATTTTTTTTTTACTTTTTTAAATGCATCTTACTTAGATGTATTTATATATATATATATACACATATATATTTGTAAAAAATATTTTAAAAATTTAATAAATACAAAAAATATATTGAATTTTTGTATTTTTTTGTAGTTTTGGTATTTAATGAATTTTTTAAGGGAATTTTTTTTAAGATCCCTGATATTAAGATTTTATATCATAAAGGACATCAAAAAATTTCATAATGTCTATGGTCCCTCAACATCGTTCCAAAGAAAATTCGACCTAGAGAATTTCTAGGAATTTCTCTGAATTTCTATGGACTTCCCAAAGAATTTCTCTAGACCTCCCAGAGATTTTCTCTCCAGAGAAATTCTTCTCAGAGAATTCTCTGTGTTTTTGACTAATTTTATCTAATTTGCTCATAATTTTCTCAGTGTTTTTGATCAAACTAGAGAAAATTGAACAATCATCATTTTCATTTTGACTAATTTTTCCTAGATTATAAGACATTCAGATAACAACAACTCAGAGAAAATTGAACATCAAACTTATCAACAGAGAAACACCTCAAAAGCATCACCTAACAACTAAAGTATATTAGAACTAAATACTACTAACCCTCCAACACCATTGTTGTTTACGCACAAAAAAGAGCTACACAGAGAGAAATTTACAGATATACAAAATAATATACCTTCACTGGTGCTGGAATCAGATTTCTCCTCAAAACCAAGAGCACTATCAAAATTCTTCTCAATGTTCTTGACGCTCTCACTGATCCTATTCACAGCCTCAGCGAGATCAACAAAGTTTCCCAATGAGACTTTCCCACCGAACCAGGCCATCTCTTAGACCCAATTCAGAATAACTCAATTCAATGATCAAATTCCCAAATCAAATTCATTAAAAACCCTATAAAATCAACAAAAGTGAACACAGTTCATTAGTAAGGGAAAATTAGTCTAAAGCGGGTATCGATTTTTGAAGCGGGTTCCGAGAGAGAAGATAAAGAAGAGAAAGGAAGAGAGAGGAAGGAGATCGTTGACATGAAAATGAGAAAAGCACGACAGCAATAGGTGGTGGCCGGCGACGATGGCAGATCGGGTAGCGACGACAGATGAAGAGAAAGCGAGATGATGTTTGATACGAAAGAATCAAATTTCTCTGTGATATATAAGTATAGGAGTTGAGTGACTTTAGAGATCACAAAATAGTATTGTGAACCTTTTTCATTACTAAAAGTGGAAGAGGGATGTTAGACTAGTTTTTTCATTTTTTAAAGATTTTTTTACAAAAATTATACTTTTTAAGTGTATTTATGTTAGGTGTGTCTAAAAATTAAAAAATTACTTAAAATATTAAAAAAATTCAGTAAAAATAAAAAAATACAAAAAATAAAAAAGTAAAATTTTTTAAAAAATATTTTTGAAAAACACAAACCCAACAAAATGAATATAATTTAAATAAATTTAAAAAATTAATAAACTGACTTATAAACTACTTTTCAAAAATTAAAATTACTTGGTTATCTGATCGAGTTCTGCAAAGAAAAAGGCAATTGCTTGCTCAGGACAACCATAAGCTGACCAAGCCATCAGTATAGGATCGACACGTGGCAAAGTCACGCTGATGGTCCTTACCTGTTACTTTTTTTTTTTTTTTTAATCGACAATCAGAAAGTTTATTAGATTAAAGAGAAAGTTAAAATAATTGAAATTAAAACGATTGAAAATAATATAAGTAGTAGATAAATATCAAAATAAATATATATTATAGTAGAATAAAAAGATAATAATATCAATTTTTTTTATATAATAAACATTATTAGTGAAAGCTGACTTAAATGTTATATGAATTAAAATCTAGAGAAAAATTAGTATAATTATGTCAAAAGTGTTAAGCTAAATAAATGTAATTTATTTTTTTAAGAAAAATTACAAAAAAGAAAACCCTAAGATTTGACCCTTGTTACAAAATAAACCCAAAATTTTAATTTTATTAATATAAATCATAATTTTTTGATTTATTTTTAAAAGATTAGAGTTTAAATTGATAAGATTAAAAACTCATAATTTATTTCATTAAAAGGTCAAACTGTGGATTTTTTAATTTTTTTTTTGTAATTAACCCTTCTTTTTATTATTAGTTGATGTATCATGTATTTTAAAAAACAAAATAAAATAAGATAAATTACAAATACACTATTTGAGTTTTACTTAAAATATGAATTATTTTCTGTTGTTCTGAAAATTACATCCTATCTCTTAAAATTTTTAATTTCACAACAAATAGACCTTTTATTAATAAATTATCAAGTCAATTAAGAGTATTTAATGATATTAGAAATATATTTTAATTAATAATTTAAGTAATTTTATTCTTATATAAGAGAACAATTAGAAATTTTATTTTTTTCAGTTAATTCTGTTAAATAAAAAATTATGACAGGAGAGTATTTGTATTTTTTTAAATTACAAATAATTTATATTTTATATAAATCTCAATATATTTGTAATTTACCCAACAAAATTTGAAATAGAATCCAATTGATTAATAATTATAACAATAATAAAAAATAAATTTATTAATTTGTATAGTGTATTTGATTTAAACTTGTAGTTTTAAATCCAACCAATTTTGTGACCTCGCATGTAACGTCAAGCTCTTTTGGAGTCTTTTGAAGTTAGGTCACCCAAACAGCACATAAAACTAAAGAGACGAAATCATGGTACTTGCGTAAATAAGCCTAACTACGAAGGTGGAATCTGTACAAATAGCGTAACCAGAGAATACTTCGCGCCAAATGTGAACAAAACCAGAACCACGCGCGGGTATATACGCGTTGATCACAGCGCCATAGATAATTGCGCAGTTTAAGGCTGTCTGTGGGACCCACATTGGCCTGTAGGGACAGCGCGTGGAATTAAGCAGCCTTTTCGCTTTTTTACTACATCCCCTAACCTTTACAGAATCACACATCATGACTTGGACCAATTTTTTTTTTGGGGAAAAATACATATGTGATTTTTTTTAAAAAAAAAAAATTATAAATATACTTTCTCAAATTTGTTTAAAGTGTAGATTATTTTCTTAGTTTAAAAAATTATAAATATCATATTGTTAAAATTTTTTATTTAATAGAATTAATTAAAAAAATAAAATTTATAATTACTATCCTATATAATAAAATTACTTAAATTATTAATTGAAATATATTCTAACATTATTAAAAATTATTAATTGACTTGATAATTTATTAATAAAATTGATGATTTGTTATGAAATTAGAATCTCACGGGTGGAATGTAATTTCCAAACGATTCGTATTTTATAATCAAACCTCAGGGTGTATTTGTAATTTACCCTTAAAAAAATTATTACAAACTAATGGAAAAGTTTAAGATTTTAATTATTAATATTTGTAAAATTTATTATTAATTTATAATATATTTTTTTTTAAAAATCCCACTTATATGTATTTTTTTTTAATTGGGAAAATAGAGAATTATTATTATTATTATTAATTAATTTATTTTCATAAAATAGCACTTAGTATATTAATAGTTTGATTACAACTTGGGCCAATATCTTTTTATATACTTGAATTTGAAATTTCACTCAACACTTAAGTATCCTATGCATGATCACTTGAGCAATTACCAGAGTCAATTATTATTAAGTTTAAAATATCATATATAATGTGATATTGGTGACCTACTAGTTTATTAGATGGCATTAGAATTTTTTTATAAATAATATCAATTAAATAAAATTAAATACATTTTCTTAATAAAAAATTTTAAATTATTTTTGCATAAAAAAGAGAGAATCGTATGACAATTCCTTTGGATTGTAAGGGAACAAAAGGAATAAAATTATTGTAATAAATAAAAGGAAATTTTTTTTAATTTTTTTTTTTAGTTTGTATTTATAGGAATAATTTAAATATTATAAATTTTTTGAGGAGTAATTTAGTTTCTCATCCTCACAATTTTTTTTCTTTTCTTAACATTTTTCACATCATTAATTATTCATTGTGGACATTTAAGATTTACTTCTTTGTAACTTTTTGACCAATTTTATGACCTTTTTAATTAATGCATTTAAGAAGTTATTAAAAAAAATTAAGCAAAAAAATTGATATCGCGTCTAATTTTTTTTAATCTATATTAGAAATAATTTAGTGACATTTTTGCCTTTTCACTTTTTAAAAAAAAAAAAAAAATTAAAAACTAGTTTTTTCCTTCCAAATAAGTACTATAAGATTTTTTTCCCCACCAAACCCCTTAATCTGGATTTGGAGTGGGAGTGCTTTTTATTTTTTATTTTTTTTACAAAATTAATTTATAATTAAAAAAAAAACAATTGTGAAAACTAAAAGAGAGAGAGGGGGAGAGGGAGGGAGAGAGGGGGACTGCACAGTGGTCTGGGGAGGGGGGAAGCTTTTCTTTTTCACTTTGCTTTACAAAAGCAGACACCTCTCTCAGATTCTTCCTCTTCTTCTCACTTGTGTTATATCCTCTCTCTCTCTCTCTCTCTCTCTCTCTCTCTCTCATGAGAAGAACCGGTTGAAGAATATATGTAGATGTAACCATATTTTTTTGTTGTCTTCTCCACATTGTTTTATGATCTGTAAGTGCCATTTTTTCACCTTCTTGGCTTCATTGATGTTTTATGTTTTCTGGGTTTTCTCTTAATTTCTTTGGCTGCAAATTTTGAAGGGTTTGGGTTTTGGGTTCTGTATTGTTTGTTCTCTCAGTTAAATCGAGAGTTTCCTTTTTCTTTTTTCTTTTTTTTGGATCAAAGAGTTTCCTTATTTTTGAGCTCGGTTTAATTTTAAGTTTTGGAATCTTATTTCTTTGAATGTTAATGTTATTCTGCTTTATAATGATGTATGAATATGCATATGTGTGTGTGTGTGTGTGTATTTGTATATATTCACGTATATATCATGTTTGATAATGCTTCCTTTTCTGTGGAGAAATTTGGGAATATGGGTTGGAAATGCAGCTGAAAGAGTGGTGATTGATGACTAGGAACTTATTTATTTATTTATTTATTTTATGAATAATAGGAATGAATTTCCCTATTTGATTAATTTGTCCTAAAACTAGTTTATATTTTAAATGTTAGAATTTATTTATTTAATTATTTTTTATACCCCTTCTAGTTGTGCAGTTATAAAGAACTTTTCCCCTCTCCCTTTTCTTTTTTTGAATTTTGGTTTTTTCATCTGTGCAATTTGATTCTTCAATTCTTCATGTTTTATTTTGAAATACTTCATATTGATGAACATCCTGTTCTATAAGAAATTAGGTAATGTGGTAACAATATTGCAATGTGGTTGAAATCTGACAATTTGGCATTTAGCTGTAACAGCACTTGTTAACAACAATCAAAATTGGAATGGAATGAGAGTACTTTTTTTACCCAAATGAGAGCATAGTTACTCGATGCAAGGGAATCTTGTTTGTCGAAGATCTTCCTCTTTCTCTATTGGGTGAATTTTCATCTTTGACAACATTTTCCACCCGGATGAGCTCGTCTTCATTCTTTTGTATGGCCTCTTACTAGTGTCTATCCTTGCTTCGAACAAGCAAAATAGTAATGAATCGGGAAAGTTCTAGCTCACTCCCTTCGTTCTATGATAGGCTTGGTTGATTTTGTTAGAAAAGTAGTAGTAGGTTTTGGGGGTTCATTGATTAGTACACCTCTGGGTTCCACTCAATGTCCTTGAAGGAATCCTTTAGCTGCTAATCTAGCTTTGTATCTCTCTACTGAGCCATCTTCTTTATGTTGGATCTTCTAAATCCACTTGCAACCAATGGCTTTGCACAAGCAAAGAAAGCTATTGAAAATCGAATGTTGAGTTGAGGAAGGAGAATGTGATGATTCCTAATTCAAAGTACAACTTGATATAGATGATCAATTATAGAATTCACTTGCAATGGTTTAGCAAATATCAATTACGAAAGGCTATAGTTGATCTCCGAGTAATAAAGATTTTGTGTAGCTAATAGTGACCTGTTAAAGAATATGTTGATTTTTCAAACTTTCCTGGTTTAGCGGATGCATGTTTCCATTGTTTATTTTATCATTTAGGCTTGGTTTGGCATCATCTAAATAAGTCAAAAAGTCAAAAAGTCACTATCTTATTTAAGTCACATCATCCTATTTAAATCACATCACCTCTCTAACACATCACATCAAACCCAACCCAAACCCACCAATAAGTCAAAAAGTGCACTTTTTTAGTACATGCCAAACCAACCCTTAATTTCATGATATCTGTAAAGTTATGGGATAACTATAACAAGAAACATCAATCCACATATTAAAAATGATAATTCGTTTTCTCTCTAGACACTTACAAATAATTTTTTGATTAGATGTGGAATGAATGAAATAACCTTTTTAATTTGGTTCTGATGATCAGGACATAAAATCTGGACAAATGACAAAGGTAAGTCCAGAATTCGGGGATCAGATGCAGATGGAGGCAGTTATGTCGGTGTCGGTTGATGTGAGCTTTGCTTCTAATCGGTTTCCGAAGTATAGAATAGGTGCTGATAATCAGATTTTGGACGAGGCAAAGGAGGATCCTAAGGGTCCACCCCTGAAGGAGGTTGTTACACAGGAAACTGCCCAGCTAGTAGAGCAGCAAAAGCGTCTCTCTGTTCGTGACCTTGCAAGTAAATTTGACAAGAACTTGGCTGCTGCTGCTAAGTTGTCAGATGAGGTATTAATTTGTTTTTATCAATAATCTGTCCTCTAATATATATTTCTCTCATCGATTATAATTATTTATTTGTTATGTGAAATGGTATGCTATGAAATTTATATTTTTTTATTTTCATGTTCATTCTTTTCTCTTTGTGGATAGACGATTTCTGGTGAGATAGATGTAAAGGTGAACTGTACATAATTTTCTGTTAATTGTTTTGGAATTTAGGCTAAGCTTAGAGAGGTGGCTTCTTTGGAGGGACATGTTCTTCTGAAGAAGCTCAGAGATGCACTGGAATCTTTGAGAGGCCGATTGGCAGGTCGAAATAAGGAAGATGTGGAGAAAGCTATTTCAATGGTTAGTTTTTATGAGTTATATGCCATTTTAGAACCCAATTAGTTGTTATGTTTCATTATTGATTTATTTGATCACATGCATTTTAACTATATTAATATGCATTTTAACTACATCTGTGCATTACCAAGATTTTTTTTGAAGTTGGCTTTGAGAATGCTATACAGACTTAAAACTGAACATATATGGAAGATAAGTCACGAATGATATTGATTTCATTCCCTTGTACCAGAAGCTTTGGACTGTTTGCACTATGATTATTGAATCCCATGCAGTGTTTACTCCAATATATCAAGAAAGTCTTCTTTTTTGCTGATCAAAAAAAAAAAAAAAAAAAAAAAAACCCCTGCATTACGAGCTAAGAAGCACGGACACAGACATGCCAACACGCAAATTTTCAAAAATGATAGGACAAGACACGTGGGGGACACGTGCAAAATACATAATTTCATATATTTATTATATGTCATATATAAGAATAAATAATTATTATATATCATATATATGAATATTTAAGTCGAAGGTAATTTTTTTAGAGTCTAAAAGAGGATAATAGGTTTATTTACATTTTTTTTTTTTTGGTTTTATCATTGGATTCCAAGTTGCTTTATTAAAACTTGCAATGCACTTCATGTGCCAATATATTTAAAATTGTAGAACAAATTAATCTTTCTTGAAGGATCTTAGGGAACTTACATTGAACTGCAAATCTTTGCTCCCTTGCTTTGTTGTGTATGCATTCTTGGTACATGTCCTAAAACCCATCTTTGGCTCACTAGAATGAAGTTAGAATTCCATCAGAATGTCCATTCTCACGTTTGAATATAAGAACATAATGTCATGTTTCAGTATATGCCAAAATAAAATTTAAGTGCTCGTAACATTTTACAGGTGGAGGCTTTGGCAGTAAAGTTGACTCAAAAAGAAGGGGAGTTGATTCAAGAGAAGTTTGAAGTGAAGAAGCTAGCGAACTTTCTCAAACAGGTTATATTTTCGTTTCTTCTTCTTTTGTTTTTCCATGTTGTATTTATGTTGTGCTTCATCCTAACAGTTTTTGGAGGAAAAATAAAAATAAAAAATCATACTGTCTCTTAATCAAGGGTGCGCATGGGTTGGTTGTGCTTGGGTTTCTACCAAATCCATAACTAAACTGACTTTGGTTAATTTCAATAAATTAGAACAAGAACTGAATTGAAAGTCCTTCCAAACAGAATTAAACCAAACAGAAATTTGCAAGGTTTGTTCAATCTGCAGTTTTCAATGTAGCAAAGTTCTAGGGATTGTCGGCCTATGATTTCCAAATGCTCTTTATTCTTTAGCAAGGTTCTGTTGGACTTCTTTATTCATTGGTAACTTCTTGTCCATTCAAAAAGTAATAACACTTTCTCTTTGTTATTTGTACAGATGTACTAGCCATAAGCCCAGAAAGATAGACCCAAGTAATCAAGAAAAAATTTATCCTCCTTATTCCTTCAATTACCTTGATTCCTCTATAATGATGTTAATTCAATTATGAAGTGAGGCTATTGTCCTGTTTTCCATGATTGGAAGAAATTTATGCTGCCATATTGAACATTTTAGTAATAGGGAGGACATGATGATGATGATAATGAGCAAGTCATTTTAAAGGATGTCACTGTTGATTTAAATAATTAACTGTGGGGCATGGTGGTGCACCAAAATTAATTTCTAAAACATGGTGGATGACTATATAATGTATTACAAAATACTTATGATAATTAACCATTGTATATACTTTTTCCTAAATGAAAAGTTTCATTTCATATCCTTCTGATAATTTTTCTTATTTATTTGTGAGGAAGCATACCCTTATCTTTTCCTTTATTTGTCTTCAATTCAAATAGAACACATGAAAAGAGAATTCAGTTCATTTGATGTTCATCGTGAAATATAACTGTGGGCACATAGTTATGGTACTTATTGTAGCCAAAGCACCTTGGAATCCTTCGATATCTTTTTGTAAGAGAATTTTTCTTTTTTAAGAACACACCCTGTACATCTGAATATTAATATAATGGACATACCCTGTACATCGGAATATTAATATAATAAACATACCCTGTACATCAGGTTATAATGATTATTAAAGTAATGATATGATATTAATTTATTTATTCTTAATAAATGTAGTATTGTGTTTGTTTTTGAATAAATATATATGGATATAATGAATATTATATCATTATCAAAATGATGATATGATTTTCGTTTATCTGATCTGATTATCTTTACATGTTTATTCATTGACAAACACATTCCTATATTAATAAAGTACGGAAATAATTATTGAATTAGTAAAAATATTATATTATTGAATGTGATTAATTTAATTTGTATTCAATAATTATTCTAAGAAGCATGAACACTTTGGTGGAGGAAGCATGTCATGTTCAGACACGCGAAACGACATAGATATGACCACAGACACGCATGTCTGTGCTACAATATATCCTTTGCGTTAAATAATTATACTATATATTTATTTAATTTGTATACAATAATTATTTTAAGAAGCATGAACACTTCTGCGGAGGAAGCGTGTCATATGCCTGAACAAGCAATATGACATAGATATGGACAAGCGTGTATGTGCTACAATATATCCTTTATATTAAATAATTATATTGTATACAACTATTGTACAAAGGTTATGCTCCTTGTGATGTTTGTTTTATTTTCAATATAATTTTTTTCTTTTTTATTTTTATTTTTAATAAAAAACGTAAGTTCCAACTAAAGGATACCTTGTGATGAGTTTGTCCTAAATTAAAAAATGACTTTAACAACCAAAGGAGCTCAAGGATTATAGTGTAGTAAATGGTTCGGTTGGATGGGCATAGTTGAACGAATTTAAATTTGTAGGATACAAGAAATTGATTGGTTTATTTATGAGTGGATGCAAATTAACAATCTGAAGAATGTGTAAATATCTCTCGTAGTTATTTTTGCATTGTGTGCCTATTTGCCAATGTGGGTGTGTGTTTTCTAGAATAATACTTCGTGCACCTAAATTGTAATGATGCATTAAAATCAACATAGAAACTTAGGGCTTGTTTGGGGTGTCCTAAAAAAGTGCACTTTTTGTCTTTTTGGACTAAAAAAGACAAAAAAAAAATATGGAGGTTTGGGTTAACTTTTTGGATTTTTTTGGAAAAATGTGTATTAAAAAATTGTATAAAAAGAGTGTGTAAGAGATGAATAGTGACAGGTGGGCCCCAGCAGTACATTTCGGCAGTTGTGAGGAGGAGTTGGAAATTATTGGCTATTTTTTTTACAAAGCACTGCACGGTTTTGTTTGGTTCGTGGAGGTCATCACGGGTCCCATTTTAATAATCTGAACCGTTCAATGTGTATAACTCGTCGAACACTATGTACCTATAAAAAATCATGTTAATCGGATATCGATAGCTATCTGATCAGATATATTTATTTTTCAATCATTAATTAGAACACCATCCATTTGTCGTACATAACTGATCTGATCATATAGTTATCGATATCCGATCAATGTGATTTTTTGCAGACAT